>JZKD02S0285443.1:74802-142236 GCA_000966675.3 Picea glauca | reverse complement strand
GAAATTTGAGACTTACTCCTTTTATCACATAAAAAGGGAGCTCAACTCCAATACTGACCATGAGGCCAAAGAAGGAGCACTCCTTATTCAAGGAGTAATAAAGGTAAATGGGAGCATTATCTCCACCACATCCCTTGATTTCTAAGAAGGAGCCATACCCCACTTCGAGTACACCACTGCATGCCTATCATTCACTCTCGTGCATGTGGAAGCTTTCAACTAAACCTCGTTGTGATTGATACATAGTCAAGGAATTTGTGGGAGGTTTGTTTCACTGCTCGGATTCGGGTCAATGGACACCTCCTTCTACAATTGGGCCATTCCAGGTTATGCTTTCTTTGCTTTGATACCCTAACTTCTCCTCATAGCTACCTCTCGAATCTATTATTCTCTATCCAATTTAAATTTAGAATTAGCTCTAGTTTTATTTGGTTTTGCTATGGACATGGTCGCCAGGATTTTGGTGGGGGCTCGAGTTCATGTTATAGCGTAACAAACATCTCAGTCACCATTAATTGGCAACAGTCTCCCTCTTTGGCTCACAGTACCAACCCACTTCCTTGTTTCAGTCGCACTCTAAGCATCTTTCTGCCCAATCTGAAATTCACCATTTTGTCTGGGTTGTTGAATGGTTTTTGAACCCCTTGGTTTTCCTTTTCCACTCCAGTCTCTCGGGTGTTTCGAGGGGACTATGGACTCTCGAGCTTCCACCCTTTTCCCCTTTTTCTAAATGCACCAATGCTCTGCTATGCTTGTTGATACCTGAACGAATTATTGGCGCTAAGAGCCACAGACCCGAAATCTCGTCCCTGCTCTTTGTGGCGACTCCTTTTTTATATCTTTGGGCTCCTCAACTGATCTTAGTAAAGAATCCTGCAGAATTCATATTGTGCAACAAAATTTTGACCTTGGCTCGAAAAATTTGGGATTCCAACCCTGTAAGAAAAGATTTTCATACAGGCACAGGTGGTTCAAGACAATTTCTAGTTCAAGTGTCGTTGGCCTTTTTTCTCCCCTCCTGGGAGCCTCTTTAATATATGGACCCTTTACGGAGCGATGTTAAGCATATTACATGGCGGAAGGAAGCGGGTTGAATTACACTCAATTTTCTAGAACAATAGCTAATCAGGAACAAGTAAATGTGTCTATGCTTCAAAAAATTGAGATGATAGAACAAGAGAAAGTGCAAGAAAGACAACATTACAGGGATTTGGAGCAAATAATGAGGATAATTTCACAGTGTGTGGATGCTTTGGAACACAGAAGCCATCAGTTCAGAGACCCAGTATTGCCACCACAATCAAACTCAAGTTCAATCAATCTGTTCAATTCAACAATACAAACAGCAAATCCAGAAGAAATTCAAGGAAACCAAGAACTTGTTCCAATGGAGATTGAGGATGATGAGCCCTATTTGGAAACGACTATGAATCGATAGTTTGAATTATGCATGTCCGATGTATACTTTTACTTGGCCAATATGTAAAAGTTTATAGTAACAAAATCACTAGATTGTATAAGGAGATACATAGTCTTTTTGATAAAACAACAGCAGAGGACTCAATCAACTTTGATCCCAATTTTGTAATACTTAAATGTTGTTTTTGGTTTAGGTGCAACACCTTTTATATAATATACATCTTCATTCTCTTTAAAATAAAAACATTTTATATAATATATATCTTCAGTCTCTTTAAAATAAAAACAAGACCTTTTATATAATATACATCTTCAGTGTCTTTAAAATAAAAACAAGACGTGACAACAATAATAAAAAAGAATATATTGATTTATTAAATCAACATTGATCCATTTTAACTCTGATTTTTAAAGTATCAATGAGTTTGCCCCTTGATTTTTTTTTATGCCCCTTGGTGTTTTAATATATTTGGGTTGAAATAGATTACACTGGGTTATACTATATTTATTTAAACACATTATTCAACTTTATTGTGACCCAACATAGATAACAATATCAACATCCATATGAATGTCTAAACCAAGGTGTATTGGTTATAAGTCTTTGTTATCACTACTCTAGAAAAATGTCTTTTCTATCGATATTATTAATGTTATAGGAGCCTTTAATGTTATCATTATAACAACTTCATATAAATGACGCTAGTATCAACACAATGCTCAAGTTAATAAACAACCGTATTAATGTTTATTGGATGCAAGAGAGCTAATTTTGAGGGGTTATCTAAAGGAACATATCTTTTAGATGTTATTTTGATGGAAAATCACTCAAAATCTTGTTTTACTAGTGGCATTTTCAACTTAAGTAACTATTGTTTTGGTCTTTTTGCTTTAGGACAAAGCTTCCTAAAGGAGAGGGTATATTATGTTCTTAACCACAACATCTTTATTATGCTATTTATGTACATGATTGCCTTTTATATTATGTTTTTACTACACATAAACATTCATGGAAAATACCCAAAGACTTCATTGTAGTTGATTGGTGGTAGCTAAGGTAAATTGCTCACCGTGCTTATGAAGCCTGACACTGAGAGGATCAAGAGAGTTGAACCCATGACTTCCCCTACTTCGGGGGGAGAGATCTCATGTTTGACTAATGACTGCTTGAGCTAACCCTTAGGGGTACTATATGTGCATGAGTTACTTTGTAAGTAAATTGCTAAATTTGTACAATAATTCTCTAGACTTAGGCCTTTGTGTCATTATGATTTGATGTTTGTACAAAGCCCTAAATCATGTAATAAGCTATAATTACTTTTATTTAATGACACTGTGAGATAGGGTTTCTCTCTCTCTTTGTATAAATAAGGTTTCCCTCTCTTTTGTTGCCTTTTCATAACAAAATCAATGAAGTTTTAATGAAGATACCTTCCTTCGTACATTTTAGATTTGTAGGTGTAATCCTCTTTGCATGTGCAGGTGCCCCTGTTTGTTTTTATTTTTATTATTTATTTATATCATTTTGTTCTTTACTACTATCAAATCTCTTGCTATTATTTTAAGTGAGTTGTATAGTTGTAGTAATAATGCCATTTTGGAGCCTGCGAGGTCTAGAATAGTCGGTGATGGAGTGTACTGTTAAGGCACTATGTTATGTGAAATCACCGATTTAAAACCCTCAACTAGCCTTGTGTGCCACGTGAATGGTCACGTTGGCATGCTTTGGGTTATAACGGTAGTAGCCGGATAACACAACCATGTGTCACGTGAGTACGTGCCCGACTAGTTCTTGATTTCCCTAGTCAAAATAATAATAATACCATTTTGGATACTTGTGCATTAGTGCCCATTTTATGTCCTTTATTCCTAGTAACAATTTCCAGAGAACACCACTCAACCTTCCTTGCCATCTTGAACTTTGAAACTTCTTTGCTCCATGCTTTATCATTGTTTTCACATTTTTTCATAATATCCCACTCAATCTTGCCCACCATTCTCCCTAGCTTAACAACCATGATAAACAAGTAGGAGGGAAAGCACTAGAGTCATCCCAAGATAACAACATTCAACTCATAAAATAAGCATTGTTGATGCTAATGCTTGGAAATGTTCCATCAATTTATAGAGTTTGTAGAGTTATTGGAAAGTTTCATCACCGAAGAAGATTATCGATAATGAGAATAAAGTTATGGATGATGATTTTGCCTTAAACATTGATATTGCAAGTGATAGAAGAACTCTATTCACCCTTGTTTCAAATCACAATTCAGATATGAAGAAAATCATCATTTGATTCACTAGTTATATCTCGCACAAAATTACCAAGCATAACCATGCAATAACTCTCACCCAAGTCAACAAGTGCCTTCACTCACTCTGCAAACATTGAGTGTTTAATACTTTTTATTTTTATTTTTTAATGCATGATTCAACAAATTAATATATGAGAGCAATTTGAAAGTTGTCACTTCTATTCTATCTACAAAATTGCTTCTTCTTCAATGTTATATCTCCCATTCTAACAAGAAGCTAATGGAGGATTGACTTGTTAGTGCGACAAGCCCAAACACACCAGACAATAATACTAGTATGCATTTCATATATGCTAATATGATTTAATCTCACTAGAAAGTATTCACACGTTTTTTATCTAGAATTTTTTTTTAGCATTGTGACTAATTGTGGAAACTTGCATACTCGGATGTTTTAATCTCGTTGATATTCTCAATCCTCTCACTTATAAGTTATTTTTTTGGTTATGTCACATTTTTTTGGCAAAATTTTCCAAGTTAAACAAGTTTAGTGTCGTTAAGAAGACAACATTATTAAGAGCCCTCTATAGGATAAGGCCTCCTCACTTCCCACTTTGAATTTTTATAAGATATTATTATTATTACTGTTATTTTTCTTTTATTATACAATCTTTCATGAGGGGGGAATGCATCCAAGTACAACCAAGTAATGAGATAGTTTCTACCATATTCACGTTTTTATTTGTAACATAGATCATATGAGACCGAATGTGCTCGTGAGACAAAGTTTACATACTTCTAGTAGAGCTTGCATAAGATTTGTCATTGCTACATATAATCTTTCACAAAATTACAAAAAATCTCGTAACATAGACTTTAAAAGTTTCCAACAAAATAAAACTATTGCAACAACCTATTTTGTGCAAAATAGACTTCAAACCCTTCAAATTCTTGAACTACATTGTTCATTGTTCAAATTAGATTTTGTATATGGGTCCTTTTGTTGGTGTGGAATCTCATCTTCAATGAGAATTGGTTGTTACCAATTGAATGCATCATTGATTGGGTTTTATAAACTATTAATGAATTTGTTTTTAAAGTTTTCATCCTTATTTGTTTGGGTTCAAAACAATGCATTCTAGGACATCGATAACCCTTTGCGAAAAAATAACTTATTGTTGCATTGTGAATTCCTCTGGCTTCTCGAGGAAATATTAATTAATCACAACAATTGTTTTAAACTGGGTTTTAACATGGCCATGTCGAGCCATGCAAGCACTGGACCAATCTTGTGTATTGACGAGATTTGTCTCTTGATTCCTTTGTGTTACAACATAGGCACGAGCCCTCAAGCAACCCTACTCTCCTTGTAATAGTGCTTCAACTGCTGGTTTTTCATAAGATATGATATTGTATATGAAAATTATTATTTAATATGCAAGAGGATCACAGCTGAAAGATAGATATCCACAGAACAACAAGAGATATTCTCAGGAAAACCCTCAAGGGGGAGAAATCCTTGCAAACTTTCTTCGATTTATATTCCTCCAACATGTACAATGTCATACAATGCTCTTTCACGAAATCAAGACCAAAGAGACCCGGACATGAACCAAGAATAGCCTCCTACATAAGTGTGTACTACTCTCTTGTACTTATGATCGATGATTGATTAAAATGACTCGATATAACCTCTATTTATACTCTAAAAGACCTAAAATACATGACTTATTAATAAACCCTTTCACAATTACATTTAGGAATAACCAGTACAATTACACTTAGGAATAACTTCTGAAATTACATAAAATATCAACACTCCCTCTTAATGAGGAAGGTATTATATCCGTCACAGACCTAACATTGTCGCCATCCACACGAGCTCATGAACATTGACCATCGGACACACGAATCTATAAATCGCAGGAAATCCATAGTAACTTCACAGCATGAATCTAGGGCCAGTGGGTAGCTCTCTAATAGCTACAACATGTCATCATGAGACTATCCAATTTCCTGCAGAAAACTCGAATATCTTATGCATGACATCCAATACCCTGCGATAACATATGTACCTCATCTCTTTAGCATTCATCCAGGGCCGATGGGTAGCTCTCCAATAGCTACACCATGTCATCATGACATCCACTACCCTGTGATAACATTTGAAGCCATCACTCCCTCTGAAGAGGGACTACAACAAGCTTGTCCCTGAAGTACTTGGACTTCGTCCTTGACAACGACTTTGTCAGCACATTCACAACCTACTCATCGATAGCCACATATTGGAGCCTCACTGCTCCCTTCTGCACCATATCCCTAATATAGTGACACCTGATTTCGATATGCTTCCACTTATCATGAAACGTCGGGTTCTCTGACAACTTTATGCAACTCTAGTTGTTGCACAAGATACATGTCTTTTCCATCGCAATATCGAAGAATCCAATCACCAATTTTGGAAGCCACACTGCTTTGTGACTTGTTGCACATGTTGCCACATACTTTGCCTTGGCCGTACTAAGTGCTACACATGACTGCTTCTTACTAATCCATGAAATCATACCAGATCCCAAAGTGAAGCAACATCCTTAATTTACTTTTCCGGTTTCCAACACTACCAACCCAATCTGAATCCGAATATCCAAGAAGACTGATCTCATTGTCTGCAACATACTTGAGCCCATAATCCACTGTATCTTTAAGGTACCTCATCACATGTTTTACTGCAATTAGGTGAACACTCTGGGGTCAACCATGCATTGACTCAGGGTGTTCACATCAAAACATATATATGGTCGTGTATTCGTCAAATACATCAATGATCCAATCATCTGTCTGTATAATGTAACATCCACAACCTCTTAAGTCGTATCATCTAGCAACTTCATATTTGATGCCATTGATTTACAGTCCAACATCCCGAACCTCTTCAGGATCTCCACAACATATTTTCCCTGATTTAGGAAGATCTCATTCTTCCTCTACCATACCTCTAGAACCAAAAAGTAGTGCATCAAACCTAGGTCTTTCATTTCGAACTTTGCAGCGAGTTTTCTCTTACACTCAGTGATGAGCTTCTCCACTCTTTTCAAGAACAGGTTATCCACATATAGTAGTAATATCATTGGTCCATCATCGTCAACCTTGAAGTAAAGCTTAGGATCTGCACTGCTCTTGGTAAATCCCAAGCTCACTAGAAAACCATCAATCTGACCATACCATGCTCTCAGTGCTTGCTTCGATCCGTATAATGCCTTATTTAACCTACACACATGCATCTCCCTATCATGTGTCTCGAATCCTTGTGGTTGTTCCACGTAAACCTCTTCCTCTATTACTCCATTCAAAATGTCGTCTTCACGTCCATCTGATGAACCTTCCATTTCATCACAGTAGCTATTGAAATAACAACCCTTATTGAAGTATATATTGCCACAAATATGTGCACCATGTTCTTGATTTCAATCCAACTTTGCCCGGGCTCCATTTTCACGCTCCTGTCTTTCATCAATTCTTGCACCTTTGCAACATCTTCCCACTTGCCAGCAACAATGTGGAAGGTTGATATAATCCCATATATTGTAGGGTCTTTTGGTTCCATTTCCATAATATTTTATGCTACACGTTTTCCCATATCCATATTTCCATGGAATCTGCAAGCCACGAGCAAGGTCCGCCACACCATTAAGCCATATTCAAGTGACATTTCCTTGATTAAGTTCTCTACCTCATCCATGCATCCATCATGACCAAGAAGGTCCACCATGTAGGAATAATGTTCCACTCTTGAAATGATCCCATAATCTTGACTCATAGAGTGATGTACTCACGTCCTTTGTTCACTAGGTCCTCTTGGTTGCATGCAGATAACATACCAATAAAGGTAATGTGGTCTGGTTTTATCCTTGTGGACTGCATTTCTTCAAATAGTCTAAGGGCTTCCTTGCCATGGCCATGTTGAACAGATGTTGTAATCATCACAATCCACAATACAACTTCTTGTTGAATGGTTTCGTCAAACACCTCACGTGCACTTTCCATATCCCCACACTTGCCATACATGTCAACCAAAGCATTTCTCTGACATGTTCCATAGTTGTTGGAGTGGCACATGCTTTAAGAACACTGGTAAATGTGAACTAGTTTGGCTTCATGCCTTGCAACTCCATGTGAATAAAACACTTCAAGGCCTCCTCAACGTACCCCATTATCAGCATATACGACAATCATAGCATTCCATGAAACCATGTCTCGAGTAAGCATTCTATCAAACACCCTTCGGGCATTAACCACATTTTGGTGTCTTGCATGCAAGGTAATAAGCACATTTCCCATGGCCAAATTTTTCCCGAACCCTTCATTGGACAATCAATAGTTGGATGACCGCCATCACCACAAATTATACACAAAAACATCACTTTTGAAACCTATACTTCTTGAAGGGTAAGCATATTGCCTATGGCCTGGTTCGCCACAAAGCCTACAGAATTTATCGTCCTATATCGTCCCATTTAGCACTGCAAGTTCTCTCAATTGTGCCTGCTTGTGCTCGTTCAAACCCTTGTCCAAGGTATAAGCAACTCCTCCACCATGCCCACAACTTTATTCCAAAGCATCCCGTGTCTCTGCCTCAACCAAAACATGCAAGTTCTCATTCTAGGATGGATCGGGTTTCATATCACATTTATGTTGTAATCTACCTTCCTTGACAGAACCCTTGCCTCTTATAACAATCTTTGCACTAGTCTCCTTCTCCATTCTCTTCTGAGTGTTTCCTCGGGGACCAATAATGAGGTTGATGAAATTATACCCTGGAAAATCCTTCACAAGAATGAACAGTTTCTTATAAAGCTTCGTCGCACGGTAATCTGTCAGAGGCTTAAATGTCAGGTTTCGCTTGATAAGCCAGGAAATGATCACCTGCCTCTATTTCGTAAGCTTTTCACAGGCTCTGTATTCCATTGTATTGATTTTGATCCCATCATTATCAAAGATGGGCTCCAAAGACGACGACCGAGAACCCTCCGGCAGGTCATCCAAAGGCACCCTCGCCTGTAATAACTTGTGGATATCCATTAACGATGCATTCAAAGACTGATACCATGTTGATTATAGGCTTTTGTTTCCCTTCCATTTACCTGGGCCCTCCCATGAGGGAGTCAGGCCCCGTCCCGCTCTGATACCATGTTGGTTTTTCATAAGAGATGATATTGTATATGAATATTATTATTTAATATGCAAAAGGATCACAACTAAAAGATAGATATCCACTAAAACAACAAGATATATCCTCAGGAAAACCTTGCAAACTTTCTTGAATATAGATTCCTCCAACATGAACAATGCCATACAATGCTATTTCACGAAATCAAGACCAAAGAGACCCAGACATGAACCAAGAATATCCTCCTAGATAAGTGTGTACTACTCTCTTGTACTTATGATCGATGATTGATTAAAATGACTCGATATAACCTCTATTTATACTCTAAAAGACCTAAAAGACATGACTTATCAATAAACCCTTTCACAATTACATTTAGGAATAACCAATACAATTACACTTAGGAACAACTTCCGAAATTACATAAAATATCAACATCAATCACTTGAGAAGAGACTTCGATAACTTAGGTAGTAGGCCGAATTTTGTTGATGCTTAAAATTTGAAGTGGATTGAAATTTTATCCATCCTAGGGGATGTGTGTTTCCTCCATCTAGTTTATAACAAGCAACCATGTGGGAGTAATGTTATCGTATCCTCCCATGGCTTGGAGGATAACATGGCAAGGTGTCATTTTTATGATGGAGTGAGGGGTGCAAAAATACATAGAGGAGCAATAATTGAGGGAGGGTGGGTAAAAACCATATTTTCAACCCTTACCCATTGAAGTGAAGTCAACCCTTCATCTCCATGTAAACCTTTAGATAACAAAGATAAACCTTCTATCTCCTCATCAACCTCCATTTCCTTATGAACCCCAAGCTAACAAAGAGGATATTGTTAGGGGTGAATACTACAAGAGATAAGACCTCAAAGGTGTAAGGGTTGTTTCAAGAGGAAAATTTCATCTTCATGACATGGGGAAAAAGATAAAATTCTTTTTTGTCTTCATTTACTATGGTGGAGTCATTTAGCACGATGGAATTATTGTCCTTGCTAGCGATTAACTAGTTTCCCAATGATTTAACATTTCGATTTGTTGATTGTTTGACACATTCAATTTAAAACATTTGAAGTTCTTGTCAACATCCCTAATCCATGATATTTGAGATCCAATTTCCCATGCATGGTCGTGATTTTTGAAGTCAAAATGATTAATGATAATCTTCAAATCTCCCTCCAATATGATCCTTTTAGAAGCAAGTTTAAGAGATTGCAAACTTCCTAAATTGGAACCTCCATTGCAATGCTTAGCCCCTACACTTGATGATCCCCAAAATCAACTTTTATCATGGCCATTCGTAAGTTACCTTTTAAGGTGTCCAAAAACTTGAGTTTAATACAAGAGCCCTCTCACCCTTTTTAAAGTGATCTCATGGCTCCACTCTATATAATTATGAACCTGTTTCTCTCTCTCTCTCTCTAAATATATATGCTCCTCATGAATATGAGCAAGTGGATTTGTGAAAACAATCTTTTGGATACGCTAATATCCTTAGGGATTTGTTCTATTAAATATGTTTAATATTTGGCCTTAGTGTTAATTATAAATCATTTATTTATGAAAGTGCACTAAGTTATGAGAGGTAAACATGTTTATAATTTGTTTAAAATTAATTCATGATTAAAAATATGACATTTTTTGAAGTTTACATACCCAAAAGATGTTTTGATTCAACATAAGGTTGTCCGTTGAAGACAACTTTCAATACACCATTATTTTAAAATATCTAGTAATATAAACCTGACAAAAAAGGCTCAATAACCTAAGTACTTTGAAAAACATATCTATTTAAGACTTAGAATGTGAGTCTTAACCAATAGTTTCATCCTCAACTTCTTTCACTAGTCCAATTACTGTTTTTTTGGTTTCCTCTCGGGACAAATGACAAGGAACTACTTATTCTTTCTTTGGCGAACCAAGGATTGAATTTGCAGAGTGAACCAAATTGTGAGATACAAAGCATCTTAGTAGACAGATGGACAATCAAATGGCCCAGTTCCCTTGTTTTGGTCTCCAATGCATTGATGTGCTTCTTCTATTGCAGGAGAATATCCACGATGACCTCAACCTGGGAGCTCAAATTAGATTCCTAGACTAAAATCTTCTATGAAATTGAACGAAGAGTCTTGTCATGATCCATTATAGATTCCTCATGACGTTGTAGAGCTTTCCTAGTCTCCATGAGTTTCTTGTAATCCATTTTCCTGATATCTTAGCGACAGTGTAGGGATAATAGACCTCGATTCATGAAATTACCTAGCTTATAGTGCAAACCTAACATAAGAGATACCAACTCTGAAACATAGTTGAGTCTGATGCTCTGTTGGCTTGAGATCCTCAGGTCAAGTCAAAACAAACTCTTCGTTTAGGATCAAGGATAGACAAAGAACCAACTAGAATTCATAGTAAACAAAAACCTTGCCACAAGTATAACTACAACCACTATCACAGGCTCAAAGAGAAAGGTATCGAACCACAAACCACGAAGGCCGAATGAAATCAACTGAAGCTCTTTCAGAGTGATAGGCACAAGATTTAAAGAGCCAAGCTCGGGGAGCACTAGTGTCTATTCAAATCCTATAGACGGTCAATCAAACTTGGACTAACAACACAAATGCCCCATGATAAACCAAACTCCAATCCATATTCACATCTCATTTGTGTCACACTTGAGCAAGGTATTCATTAGATGACAAGAGGTAAGATATAAGCATGTCATAAGAGGGGAAGGGTCTTGTCACAATATATACTCTCTTGGTGGGAGTTGAGTGTCATGCGATGCACCATGTGCCAACTTAATTGATTGATACATGGGCTCTTCATTACTTGATCACATGATTGATTGAATGCACTCCTTATAATTAATAATGATAGTCCCTACCTTTTTGCGAGTGATTAGGTTGGCTTGACGATTCGCCACCATATTATTTTCTCGCAACACACAAAAGTTGTTCACATTTGCGAATGATCCCTTAACATTTATGATTGGCTCGATCACCAATGTTAATCGATAATGTATCGGGGTTGGGATAGAGATCAAGTGCCTTATAACCAATTTGGAGTTCCCCGTCACTGACAGGCCTGTAATGCAGAGATTTTTGACTAAATTGAAGCATTGCAAGAGTGCATAGGCTTCAATCACACTACAACAGAACATGCAATTAGCGCCTAAAATAGCGCTAGAATTTAGCGTATTTTACTCCATGAATTGGACACCTTTTCTAGCGAAAAAATGGGCACAATATGGACTTTTATAATTGTGCCAGATTTAGTGTAAGAATTAGCACCATAAAAGTAACACCTGGATTAGCACCAGGTTTAGTGCCAAGTGTTACTTCCAGTTTTGATTCTGATATGCCTTCTAATTTTGCTTCCAGTTTTGTGTCTAGTTTGGCTTCCCGTTTTATGTCCAGTTTTGCTTCTGATATGACTTCGAATTTTGGTTCCAATTTGGCGCCAGGAATAGCACCATGTGTTGCTTCCAGTTTTTCTTCTAATATGCCTTCCAATTTTGCTTCCATTTTGGCTTCTGGTTTGGCTTCCAATTTTACATCTAGTTTTTCTTCTCGTTTTGCTTCTCGTTTGGGTTCAAGTTTTTCTTCTAGTGTGGCTTCCAATTTTTCTTCCAATTTGGATTCCATTGTTGCTTCCTTTCTTGCTTCCAAAAATGCTTCTTGTTTTGCTTACAGTTATTAATTTAATTTGTTGTATGTGAATTTAATTAGTTAAATATATCATGTCCCTTAAATAACTTATATGATTATACAACAAGTCATATAAATGCACTTGAAATATTTTATAGGATTACATTTATAAATATTTTTTTAGGGAAACGAACATCCATACAAATTAACAACATCATTATACTTATTAAATCTCCATCAAAATAGAATCTACAACATCTAGTATATATAAAATAACAAAATAATTATTATAACATGATCATCATATATAATTAAAACAAGTGAGTCAAATATCTATAATTTAAGTGAATTTGACAACATCCATCATGAGCAGTAAATCAAAACCTGATGCAGGAGCATCTCTCCACCTCAGCACGTGCATTCAAAGCTGAAGAGAGGTGCATCCCTCGTCTTCCATTTTGAATTTGAATGTAATTTAATGTTTAGGCTGTTGAGTCGTGAGGTTGTGCCTTTGTGTAGGCATTAGAGTAGGTAGGCCTTTAATGTTTGTAAGGCTGAGATCTAGATCCGATTTGCAGACTAGACAGCCCATTCAATGTAATTGAATATGGTAGGTAGGTTGGAGGGAAGAGTTCGAAGAGCCCCCTCATGTAAAAGATCAATTTCGATCTCATTTTGTAGTAGTTAGAGAGTAGAAGAGAGCAGAAGAGAAAGAGTCGAGACTTTGTTAAAGTCTGAGCTCAGGGACACCTTTGTAAAGAGGCATTTACATTAATATAAACTAGAGCAGATTTTCCTACATGTTTTCTGTGTTATGTGGATGCTTCATTGTGTTCTTTTATGCTGTAGATGTATGTTAGACATTTGCAGGGAGTTGTTTGATTTTCAGACTTAAAAGGTTCTTTGTGGTTTCATGCCAGGAGGGCGTGACAGAGTATTGCGGTCTCTGAATACTAGTGCATAGATGCACTTCTGAACTCTGTGGATTCAGACAAAGACGAGCCAGGTGGGCACAGAAGCTGAAGACATTAACTCGGAGGAAGACTTTTGAGGTTGTTTAACACCTCAGGACGCAAGGCTGTGGAGAAACACAGTTGCAGACAGGATCTCTGAGGAGTTCTGTAAAGCTCTGCCAGGTGGGCATTGAGCAGGTGCAAGGGAGTGCACAGAGGAACTTTGTTGTGAGTTCAAAATAAGACAAAATCTCTGAGGAGTTCTATAAAGCTCTGCCAGGTGGGCATTGAGCCAATGCAAGGAGTGCACAGAAGAAGAATTCTATTGTGAGTTCATTAGAAGCAAGAATCATCTGAGAATTCTTGATACTCTGCCAAGAGGGCATTGAGTAAGTGCTAGAGCGCACAGAAGGAACTCTTTGAGTTCAGATATTGAAGAAGAGTCCATAGAAGGATCTTCGCAGGGTTGCTGAACACCCTGAAAGACGCAGCAATAGGTTGCTTGAGCAGACAAAGTGTCGGGCGGGCATCATATTTCTCCATCTGAGGGAGAAGGAAGAAGGAATTATTTTCCTTAGGGGTCTGAGTATTTGAGAAGCTCAGAAGAGATAGCACCTTTGTGTGCAAGGACTCTGCGGATGCGCAAAAGTCGTAGAATCCCTTGAGGATTCGAAGGATAAGCTCAGGAGGAGTAGTGTTCATACGCGCAGGCGAGGATTCAAAGTTGTGAAGCTCACAGAGAAAAGAAACAAAGGTCGAGGCCTTTGAGAATTTGAAATTATTCCAAGTCCGGAAGAAAAGCGCCAAGGCTCACCAGGAGTAATAGCTAATGTCGGATCAGCCGAAGAAGATCTGGACCATTGATGATTTCGTGCCCAGAGAGCAGTAGGAGGAGCGCAAGAGCCGAAGAGATTCTGAGCCATCAGATCTTAAGCTAAAACCCGACAGTCATTGGATTTGTTGAGAGTTGCAGAAGATTTAAACCTCGTAAGCAGAAGCGAAAGTCCCAAAGAGGTTGTATCAGGATATCGGCGTTTGGGAGTTCGGGAGTCCGGGCACTCAACATCAGAAATAACGAAAAGGTGAAAGAATCTGAGCTGTTCGTTGGAAGGAGGACATGTGTCACGAGATCCTCTCTATCAGGGATTCGAACATCGGAGGTCAGAGAGGGAAGTCCTTCGACTTTGCGAGTGGCAAAGTCGCGAGAAGATCGGGACCATCCATTTGAGGAGGACAGGTGGCAGAGATCTAGGGATCTCGCGAACTCGAAGGTTCGCAAGGTGATAGCCCAGGATTTGGGTGCTCAAAGTCGCGAGTGGCGAAGTTGCGAGAGAATCGCAGCCATCCATCAGAGGAGGACAGGTGGCAGCAATAGCAAAGTCGACAAAGTGCCGAAGAGATCCAGGATTTGGGTGCTCCAAGTCGCGAGTGGTGAAGTTGCGAGAGAATCGTAGCCATCCATCGGAGGAGGACAGGTGGCAGAGATCAAAGGATCTCGTGAACTCGGAGGTTCGCAAGGCGAGAGCCCAGGAGTTAGGTGCTCCAAGTCGCGAAGTTGCGAAATCGCGAGGAGCGGAGACAACCATTGGATCCAGGTCGCGGGACGATTGTTGGATCAGAGCCCCATCGCCTATCCCGCATTCGGGGGTTCGGAGACTGAGAGGAGTCACTTTCGACATCAGAAGTCGCGAAGTGCCAAGAGCGGAGGCTCATGTGGACACATGGCAGAGCCATAAGGTGGGGCTCGCATGATAGATAGGCAGACACGCGTCGCCTAGAGAAGGGAGTCAACGCTCCATTGATTTCTTGCATCTCGGGGATTTGCGAGATAAGAGCACGAGAGCTCAACCCTTTGACTCGCAAAGTCACGAGTAGTGAGAACGCGAGAAGAAAAGTTAATATCGCTTCTCGGGGGTTCGTGAAGGGAAGGTGCCAAGATTGGACGCTACAAATCGCGAAGCGGCGAGTTGCGAAAAGTATGGAAGGAAGGTCAACCTTCGCTGACTTTTAAGTCTCGGAGGATCGCACAAGGAAGGAATGAGAGTTCAACCTTTGAACTCACGAAGTGGCGAGTAGCGAGAGGAGCTAACATTAAGCATAGTCGATGGTCACGCGTGGAAGGCGTTGACAAAAGAGGAGCTATACCCATTTCGTGATCTCGGGTATCGCAAGATTGGAAGGGAAGAGTCAGGAGCTTCGACTCACGAACTCACGAGTTACAACAAGTGACTTTGGGTTTGGCCCTTGGTCATAGCATTGTGGTCACTTGGGGAGATAGGAGCTCGCGCTTAGTGCTGTTCGCATAGGGGAGTTCCCAAAGGACCTGTGGATCGATTGAATTGAGATTCTAGTGGGGAATCTAAAGAGCCAATTCGGCTCGAGGGAGGTAAAGAACGATCCGTTGAGCGGATCTCGGCCTGAGGGCCGATAGGGTCTGCGTCAAGTGGTATAAGAGCTAGAACTCTGTTTGTATATTTCAAGCAGAGGGAGAAGGCAAAATAAGACAGAGTACTGAGGACTCTGTGATGATTGTTTGCAGGTAGGCAACAATCAAGAAGACAATCCAGAGGACTGTAGGAGAAGCTGAAACACTCAAGGGTGCAGAGTAACAGCAGTAGATTTTCCAGCAGGGCAGACAGGGACAACGATATGGCTACTAAACGCTATACGAGTGCTGGAAGGAAAGACCTAGAGTTGATGAGCGAAGCTAAATGGGATGAAGAACTCGCTAAGATGAATGCGAGGATGGATGAACTTGCATTTGAGATGCAGCAGAATACCAGGTCAAGATGGGTATATGAATGGCACATGAAGACAAAGATAAAATCGCCAGTCAAGCAGTTGATGGTCATAAGACAGTGTAGACTGTTAAGAGGGTGGTTGAGGCATGCTGAAAACCTCAACAAACCAGAAGAAGGGGTTCAGGTATGTGAACCAGAGACTGGGAGAAATCTCGGAGTTGTTGAGGAGGAAATGGGATCAGCTGAAGATCTCAAGCGCTGCCAGGAGGGCAGCGAAGAAATTCCCAATTTCCAGGTGGGCAAAGAGTTGAGATCACTGTGGGATCTCACAGACTGTCATAAGGACAGCTGAGGAATTTCACATTGCCAGGAGGGCAATGGATCGAGATCATTGCGGGATCTCATAGACTTCCAGGAGGGCAGCAAAAAGTTTCGAATTTTCCAGGTGGGCAAGGGAATAGAGATGGGATCGATTGATCTCATAAACTGCCAGGAGGGCAGCAGGAAAATCCCAATTTTCTAGGTGGGCAGGGATAAGCAGATGAGACTGTCTGAGGGTCTCATAAATTCAGAGGTGAGTTTGGATAAGTAGATGCAACTTACAGAGGAGGAAGATCGAAGAAATCTTCTGATGATTGGGGGAATCAAAACATTCCTACCATTTGCCCAAGGAAAGGCATAAATCTGTGTCATAGATACAACAACAGCAGAAGCAGGACAGCTAGCTGAGACTGTTAGAGAAGAATTGGAGGAGATATCTGAGTTTGCCCAAGAAAAAAAAGGGAATGAGCATTCTGAGGAATGGCTCGATACTTTCAGCCAGGAAGCTAAAAAGAAGGAAGCTGCAGCACTGAAGCCGGCAGCAGAAGAAGCTGAAGAGCAGGTAGGCAGATTGATCACTCCATGGGAGATGGAGCTGGAGATGTTGGGGGATTGGTTGAACAATCCAGAGCCAGCAGAAGAACTGGCAGAAGTTGAGATGTCAGAAAAGGTGACTGAACAGCAGGACAGTCAAGAGAAGACTGCAGAGATGAACTTTGTAGCAGGGTGGCAAGTTAAGGCCACAAAAGAAGATGAAGAAGATGGCATGGGAGATCACAGTGATCTGCCCAATTACAGAAAATTTTTATAGCTGAGGAGATTGCATGAACAGAGCCAGCCACTAGAGCAGCTGGACGAAGTGATCGAGAAGATTAGGAGGCTGATGTTAGGGTCAGCAGAAACTGTTAGCAAGGAGAAGCTGAACAGAAGGAAAGAAGCAGCAGCAGCAGGGAGATGGAGCAGATGAACAGCTCTAGAAATTTGTTGAGGATCCAGGAGGATTTCAACAGCTGAGATGGGAAGCTCATGAGAAAGAGCTCGTGAATTTTGCAGCGGAGGAGTATGATGCAAGAGCATCTCTCCACGTCAGCCAGACAACCAGCTAGCCACGTCAGGGCGTGCATTCAAAGTTGAAGAGAGGCGCAACCCTCGTCTTCCATTTTGAATTTGAATGTAATTTAATGTTTAGGTTGTTGAGCCGTGAGGTCGTGCCTTTGTGCAGGCATTAGAGTAGGTAGGCCTTTAATGTTTGTAAGGTTGAGATCTAGATCTGGTTTGCAGACTAAACATCCCATTCAATGTAATTGAATACGGTAGGTAGGTTGGAGGGAAGAGCTCGAAGATCCCCCTCATGTAAAAGATCAATTTCGATCTCATTTTGTAGTAGTTAGAGAGTAGAAGAGAGCAGAAGAGAAAGAGCCAAGACTCTGTTAAAGTCTGAGCTCAGGGACACCTTTGTAAAGAGGCATTTACATTAATATAAACCAGAGCAGATTTTCCTGCATGTTTTTTGTGTTATGTGGATGCTTCATTGTGTTCTTTTATGTTGTAGATGTATGTTAGACATTTGCAGGGAGTTGTTTGATTTTCAGGCTTAAGGTTCTTTGTGGTTTCATGCCAGGAGAGCGTGACAGAGTACTACGGTCTCTGAATACTAGTGCATAGATGCACTTCTGAACTTTGCGGATTAAGACAAAGACGAGCCAGGTGGGCACAGAAGCTGAAGACATTAACTCGAAGGAATACTCTTGAGGTTGTTTAACACCTCAGGAGGCAAGGCTGTGGAGAAACACAGTTGCAGATAGAATCTCTGAGGAGTTCTATAAAGCTCTGCCAGGTGAGCATTGAGCAGGTGCAAGGGAGTGCACAGAGGAACTCTGTTGTGAGTTCAGAAGAAGACAGAATCTCTGAGCAGTTGTGTAAAGCTCTGTCAGGTGGGCATTGAGCCAGTGCAAGGAGTACACAGAAGAAGAACTCTACTGTGAGTTCATTAGAAGCAAGAATCATCTGAGAATTCTTGATACGCTGCCAGGAGGGCATTGAGTAAGTGCTAGAGCGCACATAAGGAACTCTTTGAGTTCATAGATTGAAGAAGAGTCCATAGAAGGATCTTCGCAGGGTTGTTGAACACCCTGAAAGACTCAGCAATAGGTTGCTTGAGCAGACAGAGTGCCAGGAGGGCATCATATTTCTCCATCCGAGGGAGAAGGAAGAAGGAATTATTTTCCTTAGGGGTTTGAGTATTTGAGAAGCTCAAAAGAGATAGCACCTTTGTGTGCAAGGACTCTGCAAAGGTGCAAAAGTCATAGAATCCCTTGAGGATTCGAAGGATAAGCTCAGGAGGAGGAATGTTCATACGCACAGGCGAGGATTCAAAGTTGTGAAGCTCGCAAAGAAAAGAAACAAAGGTCGAGGCCTTTGAGAATTTGAAATTCTTCCAAGTCTGGAAGAAAAGTGCCAAGGCTCAGCAGGAGCAATAGCTGTCGTCGGATCAGCCGAAGAAGATCTGGACCATTGATGATTTTGCGCCCAGAGAGCAGCAGGAGGAGTGCAAGAACCAAAGAGATTCTGAGCCGTCGGATCTTAAGCTAAAACCCGACAGCCGTTGGATCTGTCGAGAGTTGCACGAGATTTAAACCTCACAAGCAGAAGCGAAAGTCCCGAAGAGGTTGTATTGAGATATTGACGTTCGGGAGTTTGGGAGTCCGGGCACTCGACATTAGAAATAGCGAAAAGGTGAAAGAATCTGAGCCGTTCGTTGGAAGGAGGACACGTGTCGCGAGATCCTCTCTATCGGGGATTCGGACATCGGAGGTCAGAGAGGGAAGTCCTTCGACTTTGCGAGTGGTGAAGTCGCGAGAATATTGGGACCGTCCATTTGAGGAGGACAGGTGGCAGACATCTAGGGATCTCGCGAACTCAGAGCTTCGCAAGGTGAGAGCCCAGGATTTGCGTGCTCCAAGTCGCGAGTGGAGAAATCGTGAGAGAATTGCAGTCGTCCATCAAAGGAGGATAGGTGGCAACAATCACAGATTCGATGAAGTGCTGAAGAGATCCAGGATTTGGGTGCTCCAAGTCGCGAGTGGCGAAGTCGCGAGAGAATCGCAGCCGTCCATCGGAGGAGGACAGGTGGCAGAGATCAAAGGATCTCGCGATGATCCAGGTGGATCATCTCAAAGTTCGATAGATTTAAAGTATTCAAATGGAAAAGTAAAGCTTACCAAGTGGAAGATCTCGTCAGCAGCTTTCCGGTGACGTTCGTTTCAGGGAAAACGACCTCCAGGTGACAAAGATATGAGCAGTTGAAGTTCCGTCAAAATTGGTGGAATATGGTTAAAAAATGGTTAAAAAGAGGGGGTTAAATATGTTATGGTTTGATAAAAAAAGAGGTGGTCAAGGGAAAATGGCCTCCAGGTGACAAAGATATGAGCAGTTGAAGTTCCGTCAAAATTGGTTGAATATGGTTAAAAATGGTTAAAAAGAGGGGGTTAAATATGTTTTGGTTTGATAAAAAAAAGGCAAAGAATAAGGGCTAAAGCAATAAAATCGATGAAATAGTATATTGATAGCTTCTTATTACTGTTTTGGGGTAAATAACGGAACCATACCTTGCAGACAACACCCCCACAAGCCAGCCAACATTAAGCCAGCCTTAGTGTGAGGAGCCAACCGTTTTCCATCCGTTAAGCCAACCAGTCAATCAATTTATATGATAAAATGCCCAATAAAAAAGAGGATAAAAAACATCTCCTCTTTATCCTTATGACAGAGAGATTGGATTTTTCTCTGCAACTTGAGAACATAAAGGCAGGAATTGGAAGAAGGGCTTAAATCAACTATAGTTGCTTTGATAAAAAAAGAGGTGGTCAAGAGAAAACGGTCTCCAGGTGACAAAGATATAAACAGTTGAAGTTTCGTCAAAATTGATGGAATATGGTTAAAAAGAGGGGGTTTAAATATGTTTTGGTTTGATAAAAAAATAGGTGATCAAGGCCCTTGACCTTGCCAACACCAAGGCATCCCCTTGGTATTTAAATATATATCAAAAACTATATAACAAAAACCCAAAATATGAATGAGATTTTATAAAGCGCAACATATAATATAATGGTTTTATATTCATATAAAACATATGTAATACATACCATATGTTTAAACTATAGCGCACCAACCATAAAACATGGATATATATGTTATAAACCCAAAACATGTGCATATATACCATATCGTATAGTATTAAACCTTGGGTAAAACAAATGTTATACCATATGTATTAAAAATCGCGCGTATATATGTGTATAGAGGGTAAGCCTACGTGTTTGATCTCGAGACTTCCTCCTCCACCAATTACTTTAACAACCACGACCTACCAATGCGCCACCGCCATGGGACGTGGTAAGGAATGGCGCATTAACCTTATAAATTGCAGAGATTCAGAGGATTTTGGAGTCCGCGTGGCCCATAGCTCGCGCCCCCAAAACTATCATTGTTTATTATTTAAATGGAGCATAGCACGTAGACCGAGGCAGGGAGAAAGAGCTTTGATGCAGGCAGAGACAGGCATGCAAATCGAGGTAATGTTGCACAACGATCGAAGTGAACTGCACGTAGGCCAAGGTGGTATTTGCACGTAGTTCGAGGTGGTACAGAATTGGCACGCATCCCGAGGCAGTACGGACTATACAATCAGGGCCAGATTGGGAATAATGCCAAAAAGAGCAATGGGAGTCCAGTTTCAGAAATATATCGAGTTTATACTCAAAAGTCTTGGTTTTTCACGAGGATTTCAGATCCAGTTTTAGTTTTTGCATTCAGGCATCCAGACAAAAAAGTGCTCACAGAATCTTCCAGATAAACAGAAAGGTATCCATGTTTATACTTAAAAGTCTCAGAATTTCATCTTGCAGTTGTTGTTGAAGTCTTTTACTGTATATGACAGACAGAACTCAAAAGTCACTTTGTAAGCATTTGAATACTTAATCTATCTACCTTCCCATTTGGAAAGTGGCCCGGAGAGGTAGCCAAAAAGTCTAGTGAACTCTGTTACCAATTCTTGTTCTTAGATAGTATGCTTATATGTTTATGTGTGATGAAATTTCTTTAATTTTGCATTCATAAAGAGGGTTAACAATTAAGAAATTCACATGCAAATAATGGTTAAAGATCAAGTAAAAATTTCAGATCACACGAACTCGGAGGTTCGCAAGGCGAGAGCCCAGGAGTTGGGTGCTCCAAGTTCGAAGGCTAAGAGGAGTCACTTTCGACATCAGAAGTCACGAAGTGCCGAGAGCGAAGGCTCGTGTGGACACATGACAGAGCCATAAGGTGGGTCCCGCATGATAGATAGGCAAACACATGTTGCCTAGAGAAGGGAGTCAACGCTCCGTTGATTTCTCGCATCTCAGGGATTCGCGAGATAAGAGCACGAGAGCTCAACCCTTTGACTCGCGAAGTCGCGAGTAGTGAGAACGCGAGAAGAAAAGTTAATATCGCTTCTCGGGGGTTCGTGAAGGGAAGGTGCCAAGATTGGACGCTACAACTCACGAAGCAACGAGTTGCGAGAAGTACGGAAGGAAGGTCAACCTTCGTTGACTTTTAAGTCTCAGAGGATCGCACAAGGAAGGAACGAGAGTTCAACCTTTGAACTCACGAAGCGGCGAGTAGCGAGAGGAGCTAACATTAAGCATAATCGATGGTCACGCGTGGAAGGCGCTGACAAAAGAGGAGCTATACCCATTTCGTGATCTCGGTTATCGCAAGATTGGAAGGGAAGAGTCGGGAGCTTCGACTCACGAACTTGCGAGATCGCGAGTTACGACAAGTGACTTTGGGTTTGGCCCTTGGTCATAGCACTGTGGTCGCTTGGGGAGATAGGAGCTCGCGCCTAGTGCTGTTCGCACAGGGGAGTTCCCGAAGGACCTGTGGATCGATTGAATTGAGATTCCAGCAGGGAATCTAAAGAGCCGATTCGGCTCGAGGGAGATAAAGAACGATCCTATGAGCGGATCTCGGCCCGAGGGCCGATAGGGTCTGCATAAAAACCATTATACGTAATAAATATGCATCCAAAAATCATCAACCACTTTCAATATATAAAAATTGAGGAGTCAATATTCATAAGATCATCATCATATATAACTAAAACAAGTGAAAGTCAAATATATATGCTAGTAGATCAATATCATCTGAAAATGATACATGTCCAACAGTCGACATAAGTCAAAATGATACATCATGTACAAATGATATAAATAAAAATGATAAATTATGTAAGACAAAATGATACAAGTCAATATGATACATCATGTCCAAATGATATAAGTCAACATGAAACATGCCAAAATGATACAACTCAATAATATGGTATTAGAGGCCATGGAGATGATACATATGATAGTAACCATGAAAAGAGGCATTATAACAATATATCAAAAATTATCCATGATGCAGTCTATATGATCATGAATGTCAGTGGTTGCTACCAACAACTGCCTCAACATCATCATCACCATCCTAATCGTCATCATTGTCATCTGCATCGCCAATGGCATCGTTGTCATCATGAACATCATCTGCCATCTCAACATCGAACCCAACATCATGATCTGGATCTATTTGTTGAGAATGATCTGAATCTTATGGAAGATCCTTGTTTTGCAAAAACAAACATTTAGAATAAAAAGTTATTATTTATTTCATGCAATAATTAATTAATTTGCTATATATCTAATATTACAACATATGAAATGAAATGATAATCATATTACATCACACCAAAGCGCACATACGATAATAAAATATCAAATAAGTTATAACTAAGATGCCATTCCAATGATGTAAAACATTCAACAATTCTAATAAACGTTAGTAAAGATCATAAAAAGAATGATATGCCTAGCCTTGCCTTGTCTTGCCTTGACATGCCACGCCTTGCCTTGCCTTGCCTTGGCATGCCATGCCTTTCCTTGACATGCCATGCTTAGCCTTGACTTGACAATCCATGCCTTGCCTTGACATGTCTTGCATTGCCTTGACATGCCATGCCTTGACTTGCCTTGGCATGCCTTTCCTTGACATGCCATGCCTTACCTTGACATTCCTTGCCTTTCCATGCCTTTCCCTAACATGGCTTGCCTTGAATTAACATGCCTTTCCTTGACAGACCTTTCTTTGCATTGACATGCCTTGCCTTGACATGTCATGCCTTGCATTGACATGCCTTGCCTTGACATGCCATGTCTTGCCTTGACATGACATGCCTTGCCTTGCCTTGACAAGCCATGCCTAGCCTGGCCATGCCTTGCCTTGACAAGCCATGTCTTGCCTTGACATGTCCTTCCTTGCCTTGCCATGCCTTGCCTTGAGATGTCTTTCCTTGCAATGCCATGTGTTTCCATGTGTTATCATGCCTTACCATGACATGCCTTGCCTTGCCATGCATTCTCTTGCCTTTCATTTCCATGCATTCCCTTGCCTTTTATTGTCATGCCTTACATTGACATGCCATGACTTGAATTAACATTCTTTGCCTTGCCTTGCCTTACCATGCCTTTCCTTGAAATGCATTGCCTTGCCTTGACAGACCTTCCCTTGCATTGACATGCCTTGTCGTGGCATGCCCTGCATTGAAAGACCTTGCCTTGCCTTGCCTTGACATGCCTTGCTCTGCCATGCCTTGCCTTGACATGTCTTGCCTTGCCTTGACATGTCTTGCCTTTCCTTTCCACGCCTTGCCTTGTTATGCCTTACCTTGACAAGCCATGTCGTGCCTTGACAATCCATGCCTTTCCTTGACATGTCTTACCTTGCCTTAACATGCCATGCTTTGTCATGCGTTGTCAGGCCTTACCATGACTTGCCTTGCAATGCCTTTCCTTACCATGAATTCCCTTGCCTTCTTGCCTTGACATGCCATGTCTTGCCTTGACATTCCTTGCCTTGCCTTGCCTTGATATGCCTTGCCTCAACATGCCTTTCCTTGCATTGACATGCCATTCCTTGACAGACCTTGCCTTGCCTTGACATGCCATGCCTTGCCTTGACATGACATGCCATGCCTTGCCTTGCCTTGCCTTGACATGTTATGCCTAACTTAGCCATGCCTTGCCTTGATAAGCCATGCCTTGCCTTGACATGCCTTGCCTTGCCTTGACATACCATTCATTGCCTTGCCTTGAGATGCCATGTCTTTCCTTGCCATGCCATGCCTTGACATGCCTTTCCTTGCCTTGACATGTCAAACATGATGAATTGGAAGTATTGGGTGACATACATTCATCAATTGAGACTTGCACAAGGGCCAAATGCTTCAGTTTGCAGTCCACAAAACATTATTGTTCAATATGGATGCATTGAGGTTGTAATCACATACACAAACATTTATGAAGAACTGGATGTTGATGAACAATGCTTGTATTGTTCTAGAATGGTTACATGACATCTTCTTGGGATATGGAACCCCACACTGTACAATGGACCAATGTGCTTGATACCTTGTATGTTGTCAATTATAGGGACACTTTACTTGATGTTGGTCACTTCATAAATGTTTGAGCAACATGAAAGAGGCTAAGACAACCCTACACATTGTTACTGCACATTGTCCTACGATATAAAAATAAAATACAAGGCATAAAATTAGTGTGCCCAAAAGAGCAAAGTTGGAAATGCAAATGCAAAACCCAAAAAAATGACCTAGAAATTATATTAAATTAAATAGAAACCTTAAAACTAAAAAATAGTGTTGCAAATGCAAATTCAATATTCCAAAAGAGGACCCCCCGGATGGGGTGATAGTGCAAGACAAATGGCACTTGGAGGCGGCGTGAAGAGGCCAACATGGCGATGGCCATGTGATTGAAGCGCTACACGCACCACCGCCACCCCCATGCATTTAAATCTCCCATACGACGTTCTAGGCACCATTAATCCTGGTGCACCTGACCTCCTCATGTTGTCCCCTCCATGGCTCCGCTCAATGAATGCGCCATTACTCTATGCATGCGACATCGCCTTCTTCTTCAGCCGCGAAGCCATGCCTCATTCTAGCCTCCCTCCTTTGCAACGCTCTCCTGCAACTGGCTTTATCTCCAACTCCTTCTCGTCCACCTGGGCTCTTCCCCTGCACTTACCTTCTCCCCTTGGGCCATCAGAATGTCGAGACAAAGAGGCAAGCCAAGGAGAGGCTCACCCTGGCAACCACTCTGGCCTCAATTGGTCCTCACTTGGGCGCCTGCACCCTCCCCGGGCTCCTCCCCTGGGTTGTCCCCCCCGCACTCCTCGCAGTTTGAACAAGAACCACGTGCCTCCTCCTCCCCTCTCGCTTCCCGGCTTGAAGGGTTGGCACTCTCTGATAGTTTGTTGGGTTTTCTCACATGACCCATCCTTGACCAGGCCTCTTCATCATGGGAGCCTCCTGTAGTACCACCAAATTCACCAGCCAATGCACATGGTGCACCAGAGACATCCTCCACTCACCCACCCTTAGAAGCACCACCTTTTCTACATGAAACTCAGCCGGGGCCACACTCCTTTTCAGACTCAATCCCGGACTCGCAATTGCAGGATGGCTTGGCCATCCTCCACGGGCTGGTCTTTGAGCTTCATTAGGGCCTGGATGACCTCTAGTTTCAACTGGAGATACTGGATGGGAAGACCTCTGCGCTCCTCCAAATCCTCTCCACCTTCCAGGGGGGCTTCCACTTCACACCAGATGCAGCGGGGGCAGCAGAGCACACTCATGCAGGTGACTCAAGCAAAAGAAGGCTTCCCACAGGAGATGGAGACTCAGGGCAGGCCATGGATGAGGAATACACACCCAGAGAAGAAGAAACACCCGGTGAGTATGTTGCAGCAGGAATGGGCTTACGTGCACCCAGGGAAGTGGGAGGCACATGGCCCGACGACAGACGGGAAGGAGGTGACTCGGACGCCACCACGCATGAGCAAATGGAATGGAGGGGGGCAGATGTCGAAGAGGAGTCCTGGGACCAAGCAACCTATGCCACCTCTCCGTCTCGATGGCTAGGTTACAAGCCAAGTGTATGACCAACACATGGGTCCATATATCATCGTTTGTCTTCTGTGGCCTCATGAAGGCCAATATTAGGTTCAGTTTTTGCTTATGGCTTTTAGTTTGTTATTTCTTAGCTCTGCTTTTAGTTTCTGTAAGACTGGTAGTCATTTTGATCCCAACAATGATTGGCTGAATTGATTTCCCCATAGGGCAGTTCAGTTACTACAGTACGGCACTACTGCACATTTTGTAACTTTGGTTTTTTGAAGGTTCCTTATATATAAATTCTTACTTAAAAAAAAAAGGGGTTGGAATTTGGTCTTTTATGCAAATACATGAGGGTTGAAGATATCAATTTTTTTAAGCTTAAAATGAAATGGCAATTTTGGATTTTGTCATGAGGGCTGAAAATACAAGTTTTTAATCTTGAGTATGAGTTGTAAATGCATGTCAAGCAAGCCTAAAAGAGGGTCAAAAAAATGAATTTCAAGCAAGCTCATTCTCTTTAAGAATTTATCCCATAAGGTATCCAAGAAACAGAGCTTGAAGAGTTTGCTTCTTGACTCCCAAAGGAGTGAAAAAACCAGCAATGCAAAAAAATGAAAGACATAAAAAACTAGTGATGTGAAAGACCATAGTAACTATGATAAGCATATGCAATAAGTTATGCTTAATTAATCTAGCAAGTAGAGAATGGAATGCTTGGCCAAAAATGAGGTTGCAGAAGAGATTTTGACCCGACAAAAGAGTTTTGAAAATTAACACCCTCTGTTGGATTTGCATTGTCCTTCACTGAGCAAAATCTAGTTTTGGAGATCCTCTAACAAACACTTTTTTAAGCGATGGAATCATAGGAGAGGGGTCCCCCTAGCTGGAATCCGGTGCGAAGAGTCCAATGGAACTAACGGTTCGTCGATCTGAGGCATGGTTTGCGTGTTATGGCGAGTTGCAACTCGCCTCCTGAAGCCATTCATGGAGATAGTGGAAATTTGGCCTGGTGGCACAAAATTAGAACCCAACGACGTAACTGAGCTCTGTAAGCTCCGAAAGGTCCATATGGCCAGTGACCACATGACCATGGTGCCCACAATCACTCGACCCAGGGGTTGTGAAAGTTGACCCCCTGTGTCAGATTTTCATTGTGCCTCACTGAGCTAAACCCTACTTCCAAAGATCTTCTAACAAACACTTTTATGGGTGACCGAATCATAGGAGAGGGGTCCCCCTCACTAGAATATGGTGTTATGTGTCCAACAAAAATGGCATTTCATCGATCTGAGGCACGGTTTGGGTGCTATGGTGAGTTGCAACTCACCTTCTGAAGCCATTTAGAGACATAATGACAATTTCGTCCGGTGGCACAAAATCACAATCCGGCGACGAAACTGGGTTTCGTAAGCTCTAGAAGGTCTGTATGGCCAACGCCCATGCAACCACGGTGCCCACAATCACCTGACACAAGGGTTTTGAAGGTCGACCCCCTGTGTCGGATTTGCATTGTTTCTCATTGAGCAAAACCCTAGTTCCAGAGATCCTCTGACAAACACTTTTTCGGGCGACAGAATCATAGGAGAGGGGCCCCCCTAGTTGGAATCTGATGCCAGGAGCCCAACGGAACTAACAGTTTTTCGATCAGAGGCACATTTTTCATGTTAAGGCGAGTTTCAACTCACCTACTAAAGCCATTCAGGGAGACAATGACAATTTGGTCTAGGGGTACAAAATCTCAACCAGGCGATGTAATTGATTTCTGTAAGATTTTGAAGGTTCGTATGACCAATGCCCACATGACAACAGTGCCCACAATCACCTGACACATGAGTTGTGAAAGTTGACCCCCTGTGTTGGATTTGGATTGTGACTACAAGACTCCCGAACAGTGAGCAACCTCTGTTCAGATAGTTCTATGCAGTCCATGGACTCGTTGCAGAGTTTAAGAGCAGATAGGAATGATATCTTAGTTTAAGATTAGATATTGTCCATGGACTTGTTGCAGAGTTTTAGTACTTTGTCAAGATGTACATTCCTACCCCTTTACCACTCTCTACATACACAACCATTGGCTCTAACCTATTAAAAATCAATTATCTTCCAAATGGTTTCTTTCTACTAGAAAATCTGACCCTCTCATCCAATAGGATTACAAGCCAACTCCCAAAGTATACAAATTGTCAACCAAGGTTCAATGCCACACATTGCCCCACCTTTTCCCTAAGGATAATCTATCACCAGTACAATCCTTCCATCCAAAATCATCAAACCATGTTAATTTGAAGAAACTGACCATCAGTTCATCTAAACAGACATTTGATTGTGTTGTTTGCAACATCATCCACATTATGTTTTTTGTACATCTCAGTAGCAACCTTATTGGTTGGTGTGCATGCCAATTTGGCATGCACAACAACCATAGAGTTGTTTTGCAAGACATATTGGTTGTTGATAATAATATCTTCACCGGATGGGGTGGAAGGGAGGAATAATCACAATGTCAACATGCATTTAGAGGGAGTGGGGGTATATGTGACATTTAGAATGTGTGAATGGAATGAAGAGACAAGGGAGAGGGTGGTGGAAGTAGGAGGCCATTATGGCTCATCCTCTAGAAACCAAAACTAAGATGATCCTCCTCCATCAAGTGAAAACATGTACCTATGAAATCATGGAGGAAGAGGGCATATATAGGGGGTGTTTCTAATGGCTTCTGATAGTCTAATTAACTTTCATTATGGGATTAAGACCGGGTCAACCAATAAAGGGGAGGGAGACAGATTGCAAAGGTGGGTTTATATGATAGTGATGATAGATTATAGCCCTATTTCATCTCCTCTGAATTTAGC
The DNA here is from genome assembly GCA_000966675.3 of Picea glauca. Classification (NCBI taxonomy): domain Eukaryota; kingdom Viridiplantae; phylum Streptophyta; class Pinopsida; order Pinales; family Pinaceae; genus Picea; species Picea glauca. Next base: position 112,877 of record JZKD02S0285443.1, on the reverse strand, counting down.
TCTTTGGAATTTGGACTGGACACTCTGGGTTGAGAATTAGGCTTGCAACCTATTAGTTATAGGGTGTCACTTGTGGAACATTAGGAGTGATCTATCTCAAAGATCATCAGGGTGGTTTCTCAAGAAGGAAAGGGCATTAGGAAAAAGGAACAAGGAACATGGGAAAGTAGTCACGGTATTCACAAAGAAAGACCTAGAAAATGTATAGCATAGTCCTCAGCAAGGAGGTAACAACAACTTATCATAACATATTTTCTTATAAGATAAATATGGAAGTCAGAAAAAATAAAGAAGAGGGAGAGAATAGTGGTGCTTGACATCTAATGCATAGGAGGATTAGGGGATATTTTAGTGGATTCCATACATTGGCCTTTCACACAGTATGGATACAAAATTCCTAAAGTTGGTGGACATTTATTAGCACATGAAGACTTTCATAACCATGATGGTGGAAGCAGGAGATGCCTAGTTGATTTTTTTTCTTAAGAAATTGAACTAGTTGTAAGAGAAACTAGACCACATAAATTAGAAATATAACAACCTGATCCATGATATTCATAGGTTTAAGGCAAGGAGTGAGGAGCTAGGTGAGGAGGGACACCCTATGAAGATCAAAGACAAGGAATATGATAGCATGGAAGCAATCTAGCATGAAAAAGTTGTAAAGGCCAACCTTGGGAAGGGCACACCTCATATCTTCATGAAAATTGACTTAGACTCTAATGAGTAGAATTTGTCTAAATAAATTTTATTATAGGGTTAGGTTTTCTTTTGACATAAATAGGTTCCCGTTATCTTTAATTAGTTCTTCTTAGACTCGGGAAAGTTATAATTTAATCTTTTTTTATGATTAAGGCTTTGTATAATCTTTGTATGGGATAGGAAAAATCTCAAAACAACCTATAGTGTATATTTTGGAAGCTATGCAACTATGTTTTCTTTGAGAATAGGTTGCACCAGGGACTGTATGTAACTCTTTTTGTATTTTATTAATGTTGGCATATTTACAGACAGAAGGCAAAGTATGTGTTAGTCTCTAATTTTGTCTTGGTTTAGTGAGAAACCCTTATCCTAAGTCTTCCTTACCCACACTTCATTTTTTGTTTCTCGTTGATTTCAATTTTTGTTTTTTATGGTTTGCATTATCGTTTTGGGATAGTTTATTTAAGTTTGATTTTGAAAGACACGGTTTAAAAATGAGGTGCCTCCTTGTATGCCTGTTTGAATTTCAAATGTTCAAATTTTTCTAAGTCATTAATAGCGCTACGGGAATAAGCCTATTCCCGTAGCGCCAAATAATCATGCCTTGATACGCGTCGGCCATGATTTCGTTATGATGACATGAATCATGGATTGAGAGTTCGCATGCGTCCACGAAATCTTGGAAATCATTTACAAAATTCAACTATTTCATAATCCGATTGTTGTGTACTCGTGTAGGACTCAATTCAAATCACCCTTTTTCTTGATGATCGTTATATTATACCTGTTCGATTTCACTGAATTCAAGCTTGCAGTGAGGAATGCAGGTATCCACCCAAAGGAATGGTATACACTAACAATTGCAGGTGGCAAATTTGGAACCCAAGGGCACAGTTGCAGAATTGTGTTTGATGGCGCCAAAGAGGAGCGGACGGGTTGTCAGAATAGAACCAGAGGGTGTCGAACTTCTTGAAGCCTAACCTCAGATGGCTCAAAGGTTCAGAGACGCTGGGTGGTTTGAATTCCTCACCACTTTTCAGGGTTATGATGAGCAGGTCTCCATGGAGTTCACTCTAAATTTCGATGGTCACGAGGTCGAAATCGGTAAAACGTTGATCCTGGTAACATAACAGACTATCGCAAAGGCTTGCAGGCTGGTAGTTGGAGGAGAAAGATGGTGGAAGAAAGAGCATGTGGTTACTAAATTTGTAAATCAATTCATGCTTCCAGACAAGCAAAATCCGGATTGGAGAAGGGGAATACCTCGTAGCTGGATTCGACCTAAATGGCACACGGCTCTGATCGTGATTCACAGGTATATCACCTGTGAAGGTAGATTCTCACTGGTCTATATCTACCACGTGGGGATACTAATGCATTTAAATGGTGATTACCCGTTAAATCTCCCTTATTTTCTGCTCAAAATCTTGACAAATATATCAAAAATAGTGCAGTCACTCTCCACCAATGCTAAAAGCAGCCTTTTCCATCAAGTCTTGATTAAAACCTTAGTCATGTCTACTTTGAACGAATTACAGAAGCCCTGGAGCTGGTTCACGGGATCTTTAAACCCTATCACTCGGTCCAATAAGCAGAAGAAAGGAAAAGGGAGAAAGACCGTTACACAGAGTCGATAAATCTTCGATGAAACCCCTGTGAAAGAGGAAATTTCTGATATCAGGGTGACCAGGAGGAGCAGAAGTAAAAGACCTAGGTGGGAGCCAGAAATTGAAATGTTTTATGAGGAAAATGTTAAAGGGGAAAATGATTCAGATAACGATCTTGATACTCAAACTATAGTCAAGCTTGAAACGCCATCAACCAGTAAAAGGGGTGTTGCAACCAAAGGGAAAAGGGTTAAAGGTGTGTTTGTATCACAGAAACCTAGAAGAAATTCTACTAGGGTCACCAACAAGTATAGACTGAAGTCAAAGGCAATGTTCAATCTGTCAATCAAATAAGAAAACTTCATAATCATAGAAGATGACTCTAAGAATGTTGAAGCAAGTACCAAGAAAAGGGCAAAAAGAACTCCATCGCCCAAGAAATCTGTTAGCAAAGGAAAAAGAATAATTTCACCACCTACAGGTCCTGTAATGAGAGCTTCAACCGGATTAGCAAAAGCTAAAGAGATGGCTAAAGGTATCAGTGAAACCCCTGAAGATAAACATGATTACTTTTAAGACTCAGATCACATATCAAATGTGCCTGAAGCTATAGATTCAGCAAGTTCTGAGGAAGAACATAGCTCATAATTAGTCTCAAAGTACCAAGTTAAAGCCAAGGAACCCAGAGTTGCCTTAAACCTGGATGAACCTGCACCTTTTGAAGAATGCTTAGGATTCAGAGTTAAAATTAGAAATGATAAAGAAAAGATCAAGGAGTTTCAGAAAACAATAAGACAATTAAAGAAGGAGAAGGCGTAGATAGAACAATGGAATGCTCGCCGGGAAGAAAGGATTCAAAGTTTTAAAAAGAAGAAGAAAGAGCAAAGGGCATTGCTCAAAGAACTCAGGGAGATTAATTTCGGACTCTATTGGCACAATGTCATGCTTACCACAAAGCTCAAACAGATGAATGCTAAAGCCACTGCTGTGATTATATCCTAAAGGTAACATGGAAATTTGCTACAATTATGATTTAAACGTTTTCCAGGAAATATGGCAAGGCCTACTCATTTTTTGTCAGTAAAATGCGAAGACCTCGATCAGTTTTACAAAATCAAACTAAATTCCTATTTTTTAGAGTCAAATGTAATGCTGGCAATATTTGCAATACCAAGCTATTGAGTTGTGATCTATTTTGGGATTGTAGAAGCTCTTTTTGAGTGAACTACCTTAGTAGATAGATACTATTCGAAATCTAGTCATTAAAGCTATACTAGATGATAGGATCTGGAAGTTTTATAGATAGTTTAAATAGACAGAAGAAAGACCATGTTCTGGTCGAAAAATTGGAGATCCAAGGGACCTTTTTGTGAAGCACATTGTAAAGGCATTTATGTTCAATTTGACACTTAATAGCAAAGGCATATGGATGGTTAGATCCTCTTTTTCTATTCTGTTATTTCTTTATTCTTGCTTGAATTCATTATTCGAATTGCAATGCTTTTTGATTCTTGACTAATAATTTATACAGTGGAAATTTTACTGTAAAGATAATTTTTCAAGTTTGATATCAAGTTGATAATATTGTTTCTTTATAATATTTTGAGGCAAGAATTCTTGTGAAGTTGACAAATTGAAGGCTCCACCTTCCTTTTTCTTAATTGGTTTGACCCATCTTTGTGTTTACCCATTATTCATTCATTGGGATATACTTTGTTTTAATCTTGTTTTTCATGTTATGTTGTTACCTTGAAACCAATTTCAAACCACCTTACTAAAAAAAAACCAATCATAAAACCCTCAAAACACTTTTGCAATAAATCAATGATGCCCTAGATTGCCCTTAGCAGTCGAGTGCAACTTTAGGGACTAATAGTATGCTTGTTTGTCATTGATGGCAAGATCAACATGATGAGAGTATACTTGTTTGCCAATGATAGCAAGATCAACAACACATTGATAATGGCATGGAAAGAATATAAGTGTAAGCTCAGGAGGAGGAGCAACAATGATCGTTGGATCACCCATCCTGAATTCTTGATGGCCATCATATCTGAATTTAGAGGGGAGGAGCGTGCAAAAGAGGAGAACAAATCTCAGACGTTGGATCTGAGTGTCGAGGACCAACAACCGTCGGATCCTGTATAACTGAGAAGAGGATAAGGCTAGGTAGTATCCTCTAAATTCGTGATACACAAAGTCACGAAACAATTATGGTCGTTGAAGCCACAGGACACATGGCAAGGGATTGGAATTTCGCTGACTTACACATTAGAGGAGTCAAAGGAGCATGGTGTGGAAACTCGTGATACGCGAAGTCGCGAAACAATCCTGGTCGTTGAAGCCAGAGGACACATGGTGAGCGATTAGCATTTCGCTGACTTGCACATTGGAGGAGTCAAAGGAATATGACACAGGAACTCGTGACATGCGAAGTCGCGAAATGATCTGGACCATCGGATCACCAAAGTTCTGGACCGTTGATCTGACAAGTGAAGCACTTGAATGTTTGGCCCGTGGTCATAGCCAAGGTCACATCATCGAAGGATGAAGGGAGGAGCTAGCACCCTGCTAAGCTCCATTTCAAAGTTTCACAAGTTGGGAGTTATGAGGCAACTCACAGCAAAAAATCGTGAAACCCAAAATCGCAACATGATCACAGTCATCCATCAAAGGGAGAGATCTGAACCATTGATCTGATATGGAGTATTTTGGATATCGCGACTTGGGAGAGTCGAGACACCTCATACTAAGATTGTTGAAGTCATGAAGTGCCTTCTGGATAAGCGCTTAGTCACAATTGGTGGTCATCTGAGAGGAAGGAGCTAGCCCAACTAAGCTCCATTTCAGAGATCGCAACATGGGAGAGTCGAGATGTCTCATCACAAGATTTCCGAAACGCGAAATCATGAAATCACTTTATGTTTAGTGTTCGGTCACAGCCGGTGGGCATATAGGATAAACACGAGTCCCTGCAGGTGTAATCCAATGGTGTTGGTTAATTGAGAATTTGATCGAAGGGCTACTGTTTCACGTCGCGGTTAATTGTTCAGTTATGATTTAGTTAGCAGAATTGAATCATAGTTCTTGAACGTTTAGCGATTCAGTTGTTGAGGCGTTTTCCTTGGAGATTCGAGGTGTAACTGAATCAGTGGGAGAGCATAAAAGAGATATGCAGTGACGGTGTGAGGTTGGTTGTTCTCACTGGAAAAATGAGTTGAATTGGGAGAAAGGAAAATCACAGTATGCACAGTGTGAGATCAAACTTAGAGATGAGAAAAAGAAGCTGAACAGAATAGAAAAGGTGAAGAGGGCAGAATGAACACATACCAAAGAGCTTGAGAGGAATAGAGAAAGAACAGATAGAAAGACACAGCAAGTCAAGCCAAGTATGAACAGAGCAGAAGAATAGTGAAGCAGAGAAGAATTGCAAAACAAAGAAGAAGTGGTAAGTATTGATATACCTGTATTGTTGGTTATTCAATCATTTATTTATAATCAGGGAGGTAGGGTGGTGCTAGGGAGGACTGTAGTCCTCTATTATTCAAGTGGGTGCTTGAATACTAGAAGTTGAATCTTTCATCTAGTTGTGGCTAGAAAATAGGGTGGTAGGGTGGTGCTTGGGAAAACACAAAGTTTTATGTATGCAAGTTGGTGCTTGTATAAGTGGAAGTAGGTGCTTCCATCCAGTTGGTGTTGGAACACTCACGGAGTTGGTGCTTCCTTCTAGTGGGTGCTAGAGAAATCAGAGGGTTGGTGCTTTCAACAAGTTGAAGCTTGTAAAATAGAGGTAATAGCCTCACATTGCATTGGTGCTCAAAGATAGATGATGTACAGAACTTAAAAGATTGCCTATCATTCAAAGAAGAAGAGGTTTTCTCCCTTTATGGGTTTCCTCATGAAAATCTGTCTCTGTGTATATCTTATGTGTGACTGATGTTCATTATTTGTGTTGTTCATATCTTGTATAATATTTATGGTCACTTGGAACACATTAAAATTTGTTTGAATAGTCATAAATTGTTTAAGCACAATAACAACTGATTTACCCCCCCCACCTCTCAATTGTCTTAGTAATTTTAATTTCAACAATTGGTATCAAAGCAGGTTCCTTTTATTTAAAGGTGGATTTGTAAGCTTAAACATGACAAGTCATGAAGGGACTTCAGCCAATAAGCCTCCTCTGTTTGATGGAACAAATTTTTCCTTCTAGAAGGTTAGAATGAGAACATGCATAATGGCCTTAGGTGTTGATGTTTGGGATGAAGTAGAAACTGGATATATAAATCCTGTTGTGCTAGCTTCTAAAGATGATAAGTTAGAATTTAGTTTCAATGCAAAGGCAATGAATGTTATCTTGAATGGACTTGCTGAAGTTGAGTTTGTAAAGGTGATGCATCTTGAATCTGCCAAAGCAATGTGGGATAAACTTATTAGCAGTTGTGAAGGAAACGAGAAAGTAAAAGATGCCAAAATTTAAACATACAGATTGAAATTTGAACAACTAAAGATGAATGAAGATGAAACAATTAGAAAGTATTTTTAAGAGTTGAAGAACTTGTGAAAGGTCTTGGTGAGAAGATTGAAGAATCATTTTTAGTTCAGAAGATTTTAAGATCTCTGCTTGATAAATTTAATCCAAAAGTCTTTGCAATAAAAGAACTAAATGATCTTAAAACTCTGTCCATTGATCAACTCCTAGGAACTCTAATTGCATATGAAATGAGAATTAGCAAAGATAAATCCATTACTAGAGAAGCATCTTTTAAAGCAGACAAGAATATTGATTCAAAACTAGATGATATTGAGGCAAAATTTGTGAAAAGGTTAAAGAAAGGATCAGGAAAATACAAAGGTAAGTTGCCCTTCAAATGCTTTAACTATGGTAAAATAGGTCATTTTGCATCTAAGTGTCCTCACAAGAAAAAGCACCAAAAGGACGATAACTCTGATGATGAAAAGAAATACAAATTTAAGAAATATAGTAAAAAGAAAAGTTTGTGTGCAAACAATGATGACTCCTCGGAAGACATAGATAGCGATTCATCCCGTGAAGACAAAGTGAATGATTTTATTCTTATGGCTATGGGAGATCTGGATGATAAACACATAGGAGGTGGCATGGATGATGATGAAGTTGTGGTGGATATGGAAGGTGAATTAATCAGTGCTTTGGAAGAAATTGACAGACTCAGATTTAATAAGAGAAAACATAAACAATTGTTGATGCAGTTTGAAATGATTGGTAAAAAAACTGATGAAGACTTTGCCTTACTAAAAGTGGAGTTAGAAGAGGCAAAAAAAAAAAATTACATTATGAAACAACAGTTATTAGAGAAGAAAGCGAGATGTGAAGCCTTGGAAGAAGAGATAGTAAAAACCAGAAAGAGATGGAGAAGTTTAAGGCATTATATCACCAAAATCTGTCAAATATTAAAGAATCAGAAGGATTAACCTCCATTCTAAATCAGCAAAGGAATCTAAAGCTGAAAGTTGGCTTGCGCTGTGAAGAAGGATCAAGTAGTGATCATCCAAGTAATATAGAATCCATCAAGTTTGTCAAATCTACAATCATTGACAACAACCACTCTGCAAAAACAAAAAAACAAAATCAACCACCAAGAAGGAATGAAAGAAAAAGTACCAAAACCGAATTTGTAGATCAAAGAAATTATCAACATGGAAGAAATTGACCCGCTCAAAGAAAATAGTATTTTTCCAGGTACAAAGGATTTTTCTATGGATATTGTTTTTTCTGTTCTAACTTTGCTCACAAAGCTATAACTTGTTCTTTAAGATTTAGATATGAGAAATCAAGATAATCAAGGAATAATTATCTACCACAACAAACATCGAGGCAGCCAAGCAACAAACAACCACAAACTATAAATCATGTGATGGATGCGAAAAGGACGCACGTGAAACATAACAACAGTTATGAGCATAACAATTGTTATGATCTGTTATTTAGTGATCCAGAATGTTACGTCTGCCATAACTATGGACATAAAGCTGCATATTGTCGCTTAAGGAATTATAAGCCAGATTTGAATCTCACTGCTGAAAAAATCAAGGTTTGGAAGAAGAAAGAAGATGACAAGTGTAGATTAGTGTTATCAGCCCAAAGACAAAAGAATCCCTAGTATATTGATAGTGGATGTTCCAAACATATGATTGGAGACAAAAGTAAGTTTGTAACTCTAAGTGAAACCAAATCAGGGAATGTAACTTTTGGAAATGATGCACCAGGAAAAATAAAAGGTAAAGGAATAGTAAGTCTGAGTAATGGCAAAGGAAAAGCTCAAGATGTGTTGTTTGTAGATGGTCTAAAACATAATCTACTAAGTGTCAGCCAAGTTTGTGGCAAAGAATGTGAAGTTGTTTTTACTTCTAAAGATTGTAAAATAAAGTCTGTGAATTCAGGATAGTAAGTTGCAAAAGAGATAAGAACATAAAACAATGTCTATGTGTTAAAAGAAGAAAAAGAAGAATGCCACTTAAGCAAGTATGATGAAAGTTGGCTATGGCATAGGAGACTTGGACACCTAAATTTTGATCATATAATGAAGCTTAGAAACAATGGGGCAGTAAAAGATCTTCCAAATATATCAAAGCCATATGACCCTGTTTGTAAACCTTGCCAGATAAGAAAGCTTACTTGGACACAGTTCAAATCTAAAAACTTTCCTTCAACAGAAAAACCTCTTCAGTTAGTACATATGGATTTATGTGGACCATCAAGAAAAGAAGGTACAGGAAAATAAAACTATTTTATGTGGATTATTGATGATTATTCTAGACTAACATGGGTTGCATTTTTTAAGGAAAAATCTGAAGCATTTGAAAAATTCAAAGTGTTTAAGGCTCTGAATGAGAATCAAACAGGAAAAAGATTGAAGGCAGTAAGGTCTGATAGAGGAGGAAAGTTTAGTTCATGGAACTTCAAAGAGTTCTATGATAAACATGGAATCAAACGAGAATACACTATTCCAAGGACTCCACGACAAAATGGAGTAGTTGAGAGGCAGAATAGATTAGTTCAACAGATGGAAAGATCAATGATGAATGAAAGGAATATTGCTCAGACATATTGGGTGGAAGCAATCCATACAGTTGTTCATATCCTTAACAAAGCTCATCTCAGGCCACACAGTGACAAGACTCCTTATGAACTATGGTTTGGAAGACCTGCTTCAATCAAGCATTTTAAAGTCTTTGGGAGTAAATGTTACATCAAGAATAATGATGAAAATATTGGCAAATATGATGACAGGGCTGAGGAAGGTATCTTCTTAGGTTATGCTACAAACAGTAAAGGATATAGATGTTATAATAAGAGGCTGCATAAATTGGTTGATTGTATTGACATAAAAGTTGATGAAGAAATCCCAGTACGTAATGTAAACAGTATTGAACCAAGCACATAAGATATAGTTGAAGTTGAAGATGAACAGGTCCAAGGATCAAAAAGAGAAGAATCTGAATCAAATGAAGACACAAATACTTAGGCTGACACAAATCAACAGAAAGAAACAAAACCACCTCTCAAATTTGTTAGAAAGAATCATCCTGAAAATCAGATAATTGGAGATATAAATAAAGGAGTTCAGACAAGAAGGAAATTGATTAAAAACTCAAAACAATCTCATGTTGCTTTTCTATCTATGATTGAACCTAAAAAAAATTATGAAGCCAACAAGCATGATGATTGGATTAGGGCTATGAATGAAGAGCTTGATCAGATTGAGAAGAACAATACTTCGGAGCTTGTTCCTAGACTTGAAGATAAGAATGCAATAGGTTCCAAATGGGTTTTCAAGAATAAAATGAATGAAAAAGGACAAGTTGTTAGGAATAAAGCCAAATTGGTCTGTAAAGGGTATGCACAAGTTGAAGGATAGGATTTTGATGAAACCTTTGCACCAGTGGCAAGATTGGAAGCCATCAGAATGTTTCTTTCATATTCATGTCATAAGAACTTTAAAGTGTATCAGATGGATGTTAAGTAAACATTTCTTAATGGAGATCTAGAGGAAGAAGTATATATGGAGCAACATGAAGGATTATCATTAACAGATAATCCTGATTATGTCTGGAAGTTGAAGAAGGCTTTATATCGACTGAAACAAGCACCACGAGCTTGGTATTATAGACTGGACAAATTTTTACAAGTCGAAGGGTTCAAGAAAGGTATTGTTAACAACAATCTCTACATCAAGCCTAAAGGTGATGATTTACTAGTTGTTTTGGTTTATGTAGATGATATTATTTTTGGCTGTACTAATGATTCCTTTGTCTAGTGGTTTGCTAACTCTATGGAAACAGAGTTTGAGATGTCCATGATAGGAAAACTGTCATACTTTCTTGGTTTACAAGTAAATCATAGTTCTGCAGGAATTTTTATCACTCAAGAAAAATGTTTGAAAGAGATGTTGAAGAAGTTCCAGATGGAAGATTCTTCCCCTGTTAGTACACCTATGGTGGTCAGTTGCAAGCTCAGTAAAGATGATATTTCACATGGTGTTGATCAAAGGACATATCGATCAATGATAGACAGTCTTTTGTACATCACAACATCCCGTCCTGATATAATGCAAGTTGTTGGAATGCTAGGTCGTTATCAGTCTGCTCCCAAACAAAGTCATTTAGTAGTTGTAACAAGGATATTCAAATACTTGAAGGGCACAATGACTTATGGTCTGTGGTATCCTAGAAATTAGAATTTTCAGTTAGCTACTTATTCAGATGTTGATTGGACAAATTGTGTGGATGAGAGAATGAGCACCAGTGGAGGTGCATTCTTCCTGGGTGACTCATTAGTAGCATGGATTAGTAAAAAGCAGGGATCTATTTCCTTATCAACTACGGAGGTTGAGTACATTACTATTGCTACTTGTTGCACTCAGATTTTATAGATGATACAAAATCTTGCAGATTTGAAGGTAACTTATACTGATCCCATCCCACTTCACTGTGATAACACCAGTGTCATTAGTGTCTCCAAGAATCCTGTACTTCATTCAAAGACTAAGCATATACCAATAAAATACCATTTTCTCAGAGAAAAAGTTACAAACAGAGTTGTTCAGTTGAATTATATTCCTTCCATAGAACAAATAGTTGACATCTTTACTAAACCGTTAGCAGCGACACCTTTTGGATATCTTTGTCAGAAGCTGGGGGTTATATCTGCTTTCATCTAATATGTTCACCTTGTTAGGGGGAGTATGTGCTTGTTGCATATATGATACCTTCGAGATGTACTGCAACAACTCAGGGGGAGTGTGTTTCTTCTTTGACATTGATGTCAAAGGGGGAGAAAGTGTGGTAATGGTAAGGATGCTACATTGGGTAAGGCTGCTACAGTGGTATGGTTGGATGTCCAAGAAGAGTAGTGCAGTTCTTCAGGCTCTTCAAGGTTTCCATCAATGACAAAGGAGGAGATTGTTGGCATATTTACAGACAGAAGGAAGAGTATACTTGTTTGTCATTGATGGAAAGATCAACAAGACAAGAGTATACTTGTTTGACAATGATAGCAAGATTAACAATGCAGCGATAATGGCATGACAAGAACATAAGTGTAAGCTCAGGAGGAGGAGCAACAGTGATCGTTGGATCACCCATATCGAATTCCCGATGGTCGTCAGATCTGAATTCAGACATGAGGAGTGCACAAAAGAGGAGAACAAAACTCAGACGTTGGATCTGAGCACCGAGGACCAACAACCGTTGGATCCTGTATAACTGAGAAGAGGATAAGGCTGAGTACTATCCTCTAAACTCGCGATACACAAAGTCACGAAACAATCCTGGCCGTTGAAGCCAAAGGACACGTGGCAGGTGATTGGAAGTTCGTTGACTTGCACATTGGAGGAGTCAAGGGGGCATGGTGTGGAAACTCACGATACGCGAAGTCTCGAAAAAATCCTGGCCTTTGAAGCTAGAGGACACATGGCGAGCAATTGGCATTTCGTTGACTTGCACATTGGAGGAGTCAAAGGAATATGACACGGGAACTTGCGACATGTGAAGTCGTGAAATGATCTGGACCGTTGGATCGCCAAAGTTCTAGACCGTTGATCTGACAAGCGAAGTACTTGAATGTTTGGCTCATGGTCATAGCCAAGGTCACATCGTCGATAAAATAAAAAAACTTTGCTTATTCCTGGTGATTCTTGGTGATAAAATAAACTTTGCTTATTACAATATTCTCACCTAGTGCTCAATTGTCATATATCTACCCAACCCATAATACAAGAAATTAATGATATGATAGGTTATTTTGTTGTTATCGAACACGAAATCCATGAGGCATTAACAACATATATTTTTTTTACTTGAAATCCCATCCACATCTATTTGTAGGTGGCAGTCAAACTCGTAGTCTGAGAAGGTATGGTTGCATTGTGCATTGGACTTTTACGCTCTAATAGAGTAAAGATAAAATTATAGGATGTGGTTTGAACAACACCCTAACCGATATGGTATACCAATGAACCATACAAGGCCAAATTGGGCTTTGGAATTCCCCAATGACTCAAAATAATTGAAACTAAGCTATAAGGACCAACTAATGATTCCAATTCAAGGGAATTCAATTTGTAGGATGTAGTGAGAAATTCAATTAAGGGAGTTAACCATGTACACAACTTGGAAAATGCCTTGTTATTCCACATACTAGTGATTATTGTAGGGAGAAAAATGTGTGCTATAGAGGGAAAATGCAATAAAGTTTTATTTATATTGAATGATAAACACAACGAAATTCACCAACAAGGAAAAAAACAAAAGGGAGGCCAATATGAGTTATTCTTGTGACTTATACTAGCATTAAAGAAAAACCAACAATCAAGAAAACACTAAATTATTCGTGGGTAATTGATTGAAGGTGAAATTAAATTCTAGGATGTGGTTTTCACTGTGAAGTGGAAATACATTAACCAATGATAAAGTAAGCAATAACCCACAACAAATTATAACCCACATTTGGCATGCACAACAACCCTATGGTTGTTGTGCATGCCATAGGGCTATTGTGCAAGCCCTATTGGTTGTTGATAATAATATCTTCACCAGATGGGGTGGAAGGGAGGAATAATCACAATGTCGACGTGCATTTAGAGGGAGTAGGGGTATATGTGACATTTAGAATGTGTGAATGGAATGAAGAGAGAAGGGAGACAGTGGTGGAAGAAGGAGGCCATTATGGCTCATCCTCTAGAAACCAAGACTGAGATGATCCTCCTCCATCAAGTGAAAACATGTACCAATGGAATCATGGAGTAAGAGGGCATAGATAGGGGGTGTTTCTAATGGCTTACGATAGTATATTTAACATTCATCATGGGACTAAGACTGGGTCGACCAATAAAGGGGAGGGAGACATGTTGCAAAGGTGGGTTTATATGATAGTGATGATAGATTATAATGCTATTTCATCTCCTCTAAATTTAACTCTCTAGAATTTAGAGTGGACACTCTGGGTTGAGAATTAGGCTTGCAACCTATTAGTTATAGGGTGTCACTTGTGGAACATTAGGAGTGATCTATCTCAAAGACCATAAGGGTGGTTTCTCAAGAAGGAAAGAGCATTAGGCAAAAGGAACAAGGAACATGGGAAAGTAGTCACAGTATTCACAAAGGAAGACATAGAAAATGTAGAGCATAGTCCTTAGCAAGGAGGTAGCAACAACTTATCATAGTAGATTTTCTTACAAGATAAATATGGAAGTCAAAACAAATAAAGAAGAGGGAGAGAACAGTGGGGGGCATGGCATCAATTGCATAGGTAGATGAGGGTATATTTTAGTGGATTCCATACATTGGTTTTTCACACAGTAGGGATACATAATTCCTAAAGTTGGTGGACATTTATTGGCACATGAAGACTTTCATAACCATGATGGTGGAAGTAGAAGATGCCTAGTTGATTTTTTTTCTCAAGAAACTGAACTAGTTGTAAGAGAAACTAGGCCACATAAATTAGAAATATAACAACCTAATCCATGATATTCATAGGTTTGAGGCAAGGAGTGAGGAGTCAGGTGAGGAGGGACACTCTATGAAGATAAAGGAAAGGAATAGGACAACATGGAAGCAATCTAGGATGAAGAAATTGCTAAGGCCAACCTTGGGAAGGACACACCTCATATCTTCATGAAAATTGACTTAGACTCTAATGAGTAGCATTTGTCTAAATAAATTTTATTATAGGGTTAGGTTTTCTTCTGACATAAATAGGTTCCCATTATCTTTAATTAGTTCTTCTTAGACTCATGAAAGTTATAATTTAATCTTTTGTTATGATTAAGGATTTGTATAATCTTTGTTTGGGATAAGACAAATCTCAAAATAACCCTATAGTGTATACTTTGGAATTTATGCAACTATGTTTTCTTTGAGAATAGGTTGCACCAGAGATTGTATGTAACTCTTTTTGTATTTTATTAATAAATATTAGTTATATTACCATAAAAAACACATTTATAATTTTTAATAAATAAAATTATAAAAAACTATATTATCAATTATAGTATCCTAACAATAATATATAATACATCAAAAGTTTCCTTTTCCCTCAATAAGTGCAAGTTCAACTATCAAACCTAACTTAATAGCAGTGATAGATAACATTTTTTAGTAAGATACAAGGATTAGTTCAATTGGTTCAACAAGGCATTTTCCCTACATGGATTTCATAGGTCATAGGTTCAAATATGACTAAGTCTTATTTGAATTCCTAGTGATAAAATAAACTATGCTTATTACAATATTCTCACCTAGTGCTCAATTGTTATATATCTACCCAACCCATAATACAATAAATTAATGATGTGATAGGTTATTTTGTTGTTATTGAACACAAAATCCATGAGGGATTAACAACATATAATTTTTTTTTACTTGAAATGCCATCCACATCTAGTTGTAGGTGGCAATCAAACTTGTAGTCTGAGAAGGTATGGTTGCATTGTAAATTGGACTTTTAGGCTCTAATAGACTAAAGAGAAAATTACAGGATGTGGTTTGAACAACACCCTAACCAATATGGTATACCAATGAACCATACTAGATCAATTTGGGCTTGGGAATTCCCCAATTACTCAAACTAATTGAAACTAAGCTATAAGGACCAACTAGTGATTCCAATTCAAGAGAATTCAAGTTGTAGGATGTAGGGAGAAATTCAATTAAGGGAGTTCACCATGTACACAACTTGGAAAATGCCTCGTTATTGTACATACTAGTGTGTAATTCCTAGACACACCAATGAGATTATTGTAGGGAGAAAAATGTGTGCTATAGAGGGAAAATGCAACAAAGTTGCATTTATATTGAATGGTAAACGCAATGAAATTCACCAACAACGAAAAAAACAAAAGGGCGGCCAATCTGAGCTATTCTTGTGACTTAAACTAGCATTGGAGAAAAACCAACAGTCAAGAAAACACTAAATTATTCGTGGGTAATTGATTGAAGGTGAAATTATATTGTGGGATGTGGTTTTCACTGTGAACTAGAAATACATTAACCGATGATAAAGTAAGCAATAACACAATAAGTAATTAACATGTTAATACAATCACACACCGTAATATATATATATATACCCAAATGGTAAAACCACCATTTGATGGTTTCTACTCATGCTCAAGAATTGTTAGAAATAAGAGCTATATACTCTCTAGCAGTATTTTGCATTTTTTTTTTGGATTAGAGACAATATTTTCTCCTCGTGGACGGGCTCAAAATTCTCTTCGTCCTCTGATCTTTGAGCAATTTGATTCATTCCAAGTCCTCGTTCTTCTACTACTATGTACTTATTTCCAAGCTACATTTTTTTCAATCTATCTCGAGTGGAATGCCAATTTTTTATTATGTTTTATTAAGAACTAAACATAAAATAATTAAACAAAATAAAATATTTTAATCACCTAGAATTAGGTGAAAATTTAATAAATTAAAGTTAAATTTTAGTTTCCTATTTCATATCAAAACATCAATATCCAATCTCAATGATTTCACTAAGTCTTAAGACCCTCCCATACCGTCAATGCATTCGCCTAGTCTAACCATGTAAAATTCCATTGCATACAATCACATTTTGAAGAAATTTCAACGTTGGCCCCATTCACTGCTCACTGTGTCGGGTCGGTTGATGACATTGGAGATGAGCGTGTTGGAAAACATTCCATGACCTTTCAAGAGAGTTCCGACCAATATTTTGTAGATGGGAATGACGAATGATGAAAATCATCAGACCGCATAATGAAGGTTCATGAAAATGTGGAGGATGTAGAAGATTATGCAAGGACGTTAGGCATCCTTGAGTCTTGAAACCCTCGCATACAATCAAGGCATGTGTCTCGTCTAACCATGTCAAATTTTAACCTAACCCCTAACCCCTAAGCCATTGACCCTTAAACCCTTCATCCCTAATCCCTAGACCCTTAAGCCCTCAACCTTAGTTAAACGCTAATCCCTTAACACAAAAGTCCTAAATCCCTTAACCCCCAAGCCATCGACCCTTAAACACTTAAAACCTAATCCCTAATCCATTAATACATAAACCCCTATGCCCTAAGAACTTAAACATTAATCCCCTACCCATAATACCTAAGTCGTTAACCATTAAACTACCTAACCCATAAGCACAAAATCCCTTATCTCTTGACCCTTAATCCCTTAAACCATAACCCCTAATTCCTTAACCCTTAATCCTTGTACCCCAAATCCTTAAATCCCATAATCCCCAAAGCCCCTATCCACTTAACCCCCAACACCTCAACTAATTAAATATTTAGGCACATCCGATGCTAAACCCCATCCACTTCTCATCATGCAATATTGGTGATGGGCATGTTGGAAGATGTTCCATGACATTTCAAGAGAGTTTCGACAAACATTCTATAGATGTGAATGACAGATGATGACAATGAGATTGCATGATGAAAGTTGATATAAACGTGGACGATCTCAAAGATTTTGTGGGGAGATCAGGTATCCTTGAGTCTTGAAACCCTTGCCTACCATCAAAGCATGTCTCTACTAGTCTAACCATGTAAAATTTCAACGCATACAGGAACAATTTGAAGAAATTTAAAAGTTTGCCCCATTCACTGCTCACTATGTGACATCAATGGATAACATTGGTGATTGGCGTGTTGGAAGAGGTTCCATGAAATTTCAAGAGAGTTTCGTTAAAGCCCTAACTCCCCTAACCCATGATCCATTGACCCTTAATGCCTTAAGCCCTAATCCCTAATTAACCCTTAATCCCTCAACCTTAGTTAATCACTAATCCCTTGTTGGAAATACTAAGACAACTGAGTGGGGGGGGTGAATGAATTGTTACTGTGCTTAAACAGTTTTATGCCTATCGAAATATCATTAATGTTCTCCAAGTGATCATCAAGATTATGCAAATCATGAACATCAGAAATAATAAACATCAATCACACATATGATATACACAGAGGCAGGTATTCATGAGGAAACCCATAAAGGGAGAAAATCTTTTCTTCTTAGAAAGATAGGCAGTCTTTTATGTTCTGTACATCATCTATCTTTGAGCACCAACTCAAAATGAGGCTACAACCTCTTCTTTAACAAGCTGCAACTTGTAGAGAGCACCAACCCTCTGATTTCTCTAGCACCCACTAGAAGGAAGCACCAACTCCCTGAGTGTTCCAGCACCAACTGGATGGAAGCACCAACTTCCAGTCACACAGTCACCAACCTATATAACAGAGAACAATGGTTCTCTCTTGCACCACCCTACCACCCTGGTTTTTCTGGATGCAACCAGATGGAAGCTACAACTCCCTGTGTTCAAGCACCCACTTGAAACTCTAAAGACAACAGTCCTCCCTAGCACCACCCTACCACCCTGAGATATAAAACTTTTTACTTACTTGTTGTGTCTTTGATATAGTCTATTACAGCTCCATGTCTCCTCTACCTTCTTCAGTGTTTATGCTCTTTTCCGCTTCTTCTTATTTTGCTTCTATTCTCTGCTCTTTTTCTTCCTACACACCACACCCACTGTCTAGCTTCTCTTCCGCATTTTGTGCTTTGTGTTGCCTCTGCATACTATTCACTATGCCTCTGATCACCACTTCAAATCCTACTGCTCTTCTCTATTCTTCATGTCTTACTCACGCCTAGTTCTCTGCCTGATCATCATTCAAACTCTTCATCTTCTCTGGCGGTTATTCTGAATCTATTCATCATTAGCAGGCGTTATCATGAGATTCTTTGGCTTCTCTGGCAGTCGCAACTCTTCATCTTCTCTGGTAGTTACAGTTAGTCGTCTTTGGCTTCTAAGCCCCTTCCTTCACGTGACCACCAACGGTGACCAAACGCTTATTCAAAAGGCGCTTCCTGATCTTGGTCTAGTGAGCGCTAGCTTCGTTTCTCGATATGACCTTGGGCGATGATCTCATGTGACCACGAGATTACAGGGGCATCCAAAGGTGGTTTGTATCAAACTACCTTTTGCCCCACAATTTACCTCGAGCCTCCACGTGTCCTTTCTCCAAAACCGTGTTTTCGATTGCGGTCTGCCTTCAGCTTTTTAAAGTTCGCACATCTTCAATCCCCATAATGCGATGGGACCATCGATCTCACGATCTTGACAGTGGTCCTGAATGGACGGTTCATATTTGTTCTTTCACAATCTACGGATCAGATCTAACCTTCCTAAATCAACAACTGTGATTCATTTCGTGATCTGGGCTTCGAGAGTTTCAAATCTCAAACCTTTCTTTCCTACGTATGTCAATCTTTCGGAGTTGACAATCCACTGACGTGTGTCCCTCTCTGATCAACGATTGAGATCTCCTTCGGGTCTCTGAACTTCGGATATTTCGAATCTCAACTTCTCGTTTCTTCTAACTGGATATCTTCTGAAATGGAAGATCTGTTGACATCTGTCCTCCTTATTCCAACAATTATCCTCCGCTACGGGACTTCAGCCTTTTCGACTCTTCGACGCTTTGCTTTTCCATGAACGCTTTCACCTGGAGTCAACGATCTACTGACACATACCCTCCTGCACGATCAATGATCATGAGTGACTTCGACACTTCGGGCTTTGGGAGCTTCAACTCCTATAAACTCGTTTCTCCCAGAGTGCTTTCACCTGAATGCATAATCTTCTGACATGTACCCCTCCTGGCGATCAACGACCAGGGTCTTCTTTGGGTCTTCGGTGTTTGATACTTCGAGACTTTAGGCTAATTGCGGCTTCATTCTCCTCTTGAGTGGTCACCTGTTGAATAAGTCATAGGCGGTGGAGACCGCTTGCTGTCGATTAACACTTCCACTTACACTGTCCTTTCATTGAACTAGATCAACAGTTGAGAATGCACCTGAAGTGATATTCAGATCGGAATACTGAGAGCGACTTCGAACCTTCGTCCTTCGAGACTTCAGGACTTTTGAAATTTGTTAGTGATGAAACTCCCAAAGTAAATCTCCTAGAGTGATGTAGCTTGCTTATGTCAGTTTTTGACATGGCATGAGCCAATTTCCTCTTGACACTTGTCATCATCTGATTATGCCATGTGTACTTGTTGACGTGGTCTTCCACGTGTCCTTGCTGACATGGTCTGCCACATGTCCTTGCTGAGGTGGTGTGCCGATGTGAATGAGACGTGTAGGCAGTGTAGTGGAGTGTGGAGGCAGAGCGTGGTAGAGAAGTGTGACGTGTAGCGGGTAGTGAAGTGTGACGTCGGAGCGCGGAGGTGGTATGTATGAGTGGTTTGGTGATTTACTCGAAGGGGGGGGTTAGGCAGTAAGTGGTAATGAGTGAGGGGGGTATGAGTTGACAGGAAGGTGACATGTATGAGGGTCCCACATGAGAAATACCACCAACTCGGACCCCCCCACCCCACTGTTAAAGGCAGAAAGGTCGGGGGGGTCTGATATTCTTTATTGACCATAGATCTGAGTGCCCAATTCTCAGCCGCTGAGATTAGCGTGCCCTTCTTCTAAATTATCATGTCCTTCCACTTTAGAATGATCTGATGGCTGAAGTTTACTCTGGCTCTCCAGACTTCGGGGATTTCAAATCTCAAACTTTGCTCCCCATTTATCCTATCCTTCACTTAATTTGATCTGACGGTCGTGAAGACTCTCAAAGCAGATCCACGATCAAGAATTTTGATCCAGATCACGTTTCTATACTGCGCTTTCCCTTCTGAGCTTCGATCTTTTTATATTGTTCACTTCTCCTCCTAAGCTTATGATTTTCTTATTTTCCATCGTCAATTTTGTTATTGCCATCAATGACAAGCACACGCTTCCTATAAAACATGCCAACAATATCCCCCTTTGGCATTCATGGCAACCTTGAAAGGCTGCACTATTCTGCTTAGACCTCCAACTGTAGGGTCCATACCACACCTTCTCTCTCCCTTTGACATCAATGTCAAAGAAAGCATGCTGCCCCTGAGATGTCGCAGTACTTTTTGGAGGTATCTGATATTCAACCAACACATACTCCCCCTGACAGGATGGACTCTCTTAGCTTGATAACGGGGTCACGCCCAACTTCTGGCATAGATACTCAAACTGAGCTTTTGCAAGCGGTTTAGTGAAGATATCAGCAATCTAATCTTTGGATGGAATATAATGCAAAGAAACAATAGTGTTGGTCACCTGTTCCCTCAAGAAGTGATATTTGATGGGTATATGCTTGGTTTTGGAGTGAAATACAGGATTCTTTGACACACTAGTTGCACTAGTATTATCGCAATGAATTGGGATCAGTGCAGTATATTTTACCTCCAAGTTTGCAAGTGTTTGAATCATCCACAATACTTGGGTACAACAAGTGGTAGCTGCAATGTATTCAACTTCTGTAGTCGATAAGGAAATGGAACCTTGCTTCTTGCTCAACCATGCAATAAGAGAATCTCCTAAGAAGAATGCACCTGCACTCGTGCTTTTCCTTTCATCCATGCAATTAACCAAATCAACATCTAAATAGGTTGATAATTGAAAATTATGATTCCTAGGATACCATAGGCCATAGTTCATCGTTCCTTTCAAATATTTGAATAATCTTTTGACATCTATCAGATGACTTTGTTTAGGTGTAGACAGATACCTTCCTACCATTCCAACAACATGCATTATGTCTGGATGAGATGTTGTGATGTACAACAGGCTGCCTATCATAGACCTATATGAACTCTGATCAACATCAGGTGAGTGATCATCCTTGCTTAGCTTACATCCAGTGACCATAGGTGTGCTCACATGTGTAGAATCTTCCATTTGAAACCTTTTCAATATTTCTCTTAGATATTTCTCCTGAGAAAGTAATATTCCTTTAGACCTATGAGTAATTTGCAGACCAAGAAAAAATGACAGTTCCCCTATCATAGACCTTTCAAATTCAGACTGCATGGCATAAGCAAACCATTGTACCAATGAAGCATTATTACTTTCGAAGATGATGTCATCTACATAGACCAACACAATGAGCAAATCATTATCCTTTGTTTTGATATATAGATTGTTGTCAATTGTTCCTCTCTTGAACCCTTTGTCTTGAAGATACTTATCCAGACTGTAGTACCATGCACGAGGAGCTTGTTTCAACCCATATAAGGCTTTCTTCAACTTGCAGACAAAGTCAGGGTTATCTGACAGTTGGAAACCTTCTGGTTGTTCCATATAGACTTCTTATTTTAGATCTCCATTTGATAGACTTTAAACTTCTTATGACAAGAATAGGCAAGAAACATTCTAATAGCTTATAATCTTGCTACGGATGCAAATGTTTCATCAAAATCCAATCATTTTATTTGAGCATACCCTTTGCAGACCAATCTAGCCTTGTTTCTTACAATATTTCCTTGCTCGTTCATTTTATTCTTAAACACCCATTTGGAGCCAATTACATTCTTATCTGCAGGTCTAGGAACAAGCTCCCAAGTATTGGTCTTCTCAATCTAATCCAGTTCCTCATTAATTGATTTTAAACAATTTACATCTTTACTGGCTTCATTAAAGTTCTTGGGTTCCACCAAGGATACGAGGGCTATATGTGATTGCTCGGTGTCTTTGATTATCCTTCTCCTAGTTTGTACACCTTTGTCTTTTTCACCAATTATCTAGCTTCCAAGATGATTCTTTTGAGTAATTTTGGAGGAAAGATTTGATGTTGTATGAAGATTTGAGTCTGCCTGAGTATTTGTATCTTCATCTGACTCAGAATCATCTCTTTCTGATTCTTGGACCTATTCATCTTCAATTTCAACTATATCCTTTGTTGTTGATTTAACACTGCTTACATCTCGTACAGGGATTACTTCATTAGCTTTTATGTCAACAACCAATTTATGCAGCCTCTTATTATAGCATCTGTATCCTTTACTGTTTGTAGCATACCCTAAGAAGATACCTTCATCAACCATGTCATCATATTTGTCAAGGTTTTCATTATTATTCTTTATGTAGCACTTACTCCCAAAGACTTTGAAGTGTTTGATTGAAGCAGGTCTTTCATAGCACAGTTTATAAGGTGTCTTGCCACTGTGTGGTCCGAGGTGGGATTTGTTAAGAATATGGATTGTTGTGTGTATTGATTCTACCTAGTAGGTTTGACCAATGTTCTTCTCATTCATCATTGACTTGGCCATCTGATGAATTGTTCTATTTTGCCTCTCAACTACTCCATTTTGCTGCGGAGTTCCTAGGATTGTGTATTCTCTCTTGATCCCATGTTTATCACAGAATTCCTTGAAATCACTTGACATAAATTCTCCTCCTTTGTCTGATCTTACTGCCTTTAACCTGTTGCCTATTTGATTCTCTGTTAAAGCCTTAAATATTTTAAATTTCTCAAATGCTTCAGCTTTTTCTTTGAGAAAAGCAACCTAAGTGAGTCTGGAGTAATCATCAATGATCAGCATGAAGTAATTTTCCTTCCCTGTGCCTTCCTGTCTTGATGCTCCACAAAAATCCATATGAACTAATTGGAGTGGTTTCTTTGTTGAAGTAGAGCTCTTGGATTTAAACTCAGTTCTGGTTAGTTTTTCTACTTGGCAGGGTTTACACATAGAATCTTGTGGCTTTGATATTCTTGGAAGATCTTTTACTGCCTCAAGATTTTTGAGCTTGATTAAGTGGTCAAAGTTTAGATGTCCAATTCTCCCATGCCACAACCAGATTTCATTATGTTTTCTTAGATGACACTCTTCTCTATCTTCTTTCAGCACATATACATTATTATTTGTCCTTGTGCCTTTAGCCACCACTTGTCCTGAGTTTACAGACTTTATCTTACAATCTTTGAAAGTAAACACCACTTCACATCCTCTGTCACACATTTGACTTACACTGAGTAAATTATGTTTCAACCCATCTACAAGCAGAACATCCTCGGCTTTTCCTTTGCCATTACTCAAACTCACCATCCGTTTACCCTTGATTTTACCTGGTTCATCATTTCCAAAGGTCACATTTCCTGTTTTTCTTTTACTTATAGACATAAACTTATCCTTGTCTCCAGTCATGTGCTTGGAACATCCACTGTCTATATACCAAGGGTCCTTTTGTTTTTGAGCTGAAAGTACTAGACCACGTTTTTCACTATCTTTCTTTTTCCACGTGCTCGCATTTCTAGCTAGGGGTTTTATCCTTGGATCTGCTTTGTAATTCTTCAGATGGTAGTTTGCAGCTTTGTGGCCGAAGTTATGACAATTATAGCATTCGAGTTCATTGTTCAATAGGTTAAAGTGATTGGTCCAACTTTGTCTACTCATTGGCTGTTTAGTTCTATGTTGCAAAGATTGTTTATTTCTTGATCTCCTCAGTTGCATGTCTCTAAACTTAATTTGACAATTTGCAATCTTGTGACCGAAATTAGAGCAGTAAAAATAGTAACCATGGAAGAAATTTTGGTACCTGAAGGATGGCCTTCTTCTTGGAATTTGTTGCTCCATCTTCTGATATCTTTGGTTTTTATCAGGGATTATCTTGTCTTTATTAGTTGTTGGTGGCAGAGTATTCACATGGTCTGATTGTCTGCTGACTTGGAACTTGATCATCTTTACTGGCTCTTTACTTTATGGTTGTTTGCTGCTTGAGCCACTTACATAGCCTAAACCAATCTTCAACAAAGGAGATATTTGTTTGCTCAGAATGTCGTTTAGTTCTTTTGAGGCTTTAATGCTTGGATGATTTTGGAGATACAATGCTTTAAACTTCTCCATCTCTTTTCTGGTTTTTACTACCTCTTCTTCCAGGGCGTCACATATTGCCTTCTTCTCTGATAACTGTTGTTTCAGAATGTCCTCTATTTTCTTTGCCTCTTCTAATTCCACTTTTAGCAGGGAAAAGTCTTCATCGGGTTTTTTACTATCTCTCTCGAATTGTATCAACAATTGTTTTTGCTTTTTCTTCTTAAATCTGAGTCTAGCAATTTCTTCTAGGGCACTGATCAATTCTCCTTCCAAGTCAACCACAACTTCTTCATCATTAACATCACTTCCTGTGATTTTATTATCATAATCCTCTTTGGCCATAAGCATAAAGTCACTAACCTTATATTCACAAGAAGAATCACTATTTGTGTCTCTTGAAGAGTCATCATTGTTTACACATAAACTTTTCTTTTTACCAAATCTCTTGGATTTTTACTTCTCTTCACCTTCAGAGTTATGGTCCTTCTTCTTGTGTGGACACTTAGATGCAAAGTGACCTATATTTCCACAGTGAAAACATTTGAAGGGCAACTTGCCTTGGTACTTTCATGATCCTTTCTTTAGTCTTCTCACAAATTTTGCTTCAATTTCATCAGGCCCAGAATCCTCATTCTTATCTGCTTTAAATGAAACTTCAATAGAGGTGGGTTTATCTTTACCTATCCTCATTTCATAAGTAGACAAAGTTCCTAGAAGTTGATCAATAGACAATATCTTAAGATCATTTAGTTCTTCTGTTGCATAAACTTTTGGATTAAATCTATTAGGTAGAGATCTTAAAATCTTCTGAACTAAAAATGTGTCTTCAATCTTCTCACTAATACCCTTCATGGCATTCACAAGCTCCTCAACTCTTAAGAGATATTTATTAATTGTTTCATCCTCATTCATCTTTAGTTGTTCAAATTTCAATCTATATGTTTGATGTTTGGCATCTTTTACTTTCTCATTTCCTTCATAACTGCTAATGAGTTTATCCCACATCCCTTTGGCAGAATCAAGATGCATTACCTTTACAAATTCAACTTCAGCAAGCCCACTCAAGATAACATTAATTTCCTTTGCTTTGAAGCTAAATTCTAACTTATAATCTTTGGAAGCTAGCACAACAGGTTTTATATATCCAGTCTCTACGACATCCCAAACATCAGCACCTAAGGCCATAATGTATGTTCTCATTCTAACCTTCCAGAAAGAAAAATTTGTTCCATCAAACAAAGGAGACTTATTGGTTGAAGTTCCTTCATGACTTGTCATGTTTAAGGTTACTTATCTACCTTTAGCTAAAAGGAACCCACTCTGATACCAATTGTTGGAAATACTAAGACAACTGAGAGGGGGCGGGGGGTGAATCAGTTGTTACTATAATTAAACAATTTTATGCCTATTGAAATATTATTAATGTTCTCCAAGTGATCATCAAGATTTTGCAAGTCATGAACATCAGAAATAATAAACATCAATCACACATATGATATACACAGAGGCAGATATTCATGAGGAAACCCATAAAGGGAGAAAACCTCTTCTTCTTAGAATGATAGGCAGTCTTTTATGTTTTGTACATCATCTATCTTTGAGCACCAACTCAAAATGAGGCTACAACCTCTTCTTTAACAAGCTGCAACTTGTAGAGAGCACCAACCCTCTGATTTCTCTAGCACCCACTAGAAGGAAGCACCAACTCCCTGAGTGTTCTAGCACCAACTGGATGAAAGCACCAACTCCCTGAGTGTTCCAGCACCAACTGGATGGAAGCACCAACTTCCAATCACACAGGCACCAACCTGTATAACAGAGAACAACGGTTCTCCCTTGCACCACCCTACCACCCTGGTTTTTTTGGCTGCAACCAGATGGAAGCTACAACTCCTTGTGTTCAAGCACCCACTTGAAAGTCTGAGGACAACAGTCTTCCCTAGCACCACCCTACCACCCTGAGATAGAAAACTTTTTAGTCACTTGTTGTGTCTTTGATATGGTCTGTTACAACTCCATGTCTCCTCTGCCTTCTTTAGCTTCTATGCTTTGTTCTTCTTCTGCTTATTTTTGCTTCTACGCTCTTCTCTTTTTCTTCCTTGTCACCACACCCTTTGTCCAGCTTCTCTTCCGCATTTTATGGTCTGTGTTGCCTCTTCATACAATTCACTGTGCCTCTGATCACCACTTTAGATCCTATCGCTCTTCTCTATTTTGCATGTCTTACTCACGCCCAGTTCTCTACCTGATCATCATTCAAACTCTTCATCTTCTCTAGCGGTTATTCTGAATCTATTCATCATTAGCATGCGTTATCCTGAGATTGTTTGGCTTCTCTGGCAGTCGCAACTCTTCGTCTTCTCTGGTAGTTATAGTCAGTCGTTTTTGGCTTCTTTGGCTTCTAATCCCCTTCCTTCACGTGACCACCGACGGTGACCAAATGCCTATTCAAAAGGCGCTTCCCGATCTCGGTATAGTGAGCACTAGCTCTATTTCTCGATATGACCTTGGGCGATGATCTCATGTGACCATGAGATTGCAGGCGCGTCCAAAGGTGGTTTGTATCAAACTACTTTTTTCCCCACAATTTACCTCAAACCTCCACGTGTCCTTTCTCCAAAACCATGGTTTCGATTGCAAACCGCCCTCAACTTTTTAAAGTTCACGCATCTTCAATCCCCGCAACGCGATGGGACCGTTGATCTCACGATATTGACGGTGCTCCTGATCGAATGATTCATATTTTTTCTTTCACGATCTGCGAATAAGATATAACCCTTCTAAATCAATCGCTGTGATTTTTTTCGTGAGCCGGGCTTCAGAAGTTTCAAATCTCAAACCTTGGTTTCCTTCGTACGTCAATCTTCCGGAGTTGGCAATCCTCTGACGTGTGTCCCTCTCGGATCAAGGATCGAGATCTCCTTCGGGTCTCCAGACTTTGGAGATTTCGAATCTCAACTTCTCGTTTCTTCTGATTGGATATCTTCCGAAATGGAAGATCTGCTGACATTTGCACTCCTTAATCCAACGACTATCCTCTCCTCTGGGACTTCGGCCTTTTCGACTCTTCGGCGCTTCGCTTTTCCATGAATGCTTTCTCTTGGAGTCAACGATCTATTGACACGTGCCCTCCTGCATGATCAACGATCATGAGTGACTTCAGAACTTCGAGCTTTGGGAGTTTCAACTCCTATGCACTCATTTCTCCCATCGTGCTTTCACTCGAATGCATAATATTTTGACACGCCCCTCTTGGTGATCAACGACTAGAGTATTCTTCAGGTCTTCCATGTTCAGGAATTTATGCTAATCGTTGCTTCATTCTCCTCCGGACTGGTCACCTGTTGAATAAGTCATAGGCGGTGGAGACTTCTTGCTGTCGGTTAACACTTGCACTTACTTTGTCCTTCCACTGAACTAGATCAACAGTTGAGAATGCACCCAAAGTGATCTTCCGATCGGACGGCTGAGAGCGATTTTGGACCTTCAGCCTTCGGGACTTTTGAAATTTGTTGGTGATGAAACTCCCGAAGTAAATCTCCTGGAGTGACGTAGCTTGCTTACGTCAGTTGTTGACATGGAACGAGCCAATTTCCTCTTGACACTTGTCATCATCTGATTATGCCATGTGTACTTGATGACATGGTCTTCCACATGTCCTTGCTAACGTGGTCTGCCACATGTCCTTGCTGAGGTGGCTGCTGACGTGGGTGAAATGTGTAGGCAGTGTAGTGGAGTGTGGAGGCAGAGCGCGGTAGAGGTGTGTGATGTGTAGTGGGTAGTGGAGTGTGACATCGAAGCATGAAGGTGGTTTGTATGAGTGGTTCCGTGGTTTACTCAGAGGGAGGATTAGGCGGTAAGAGGTAATGACCAAGGGGGGTCCGAGTTGATAGGAAGGTGACATGTATGAGGGTCCCACATGAGAAATACCACCAACTTGGACCCCCCCTCGCACTGTTAAAGGCAGAAAGGTCGGGGGGGGGTCTGATATGCCCTGTCGACCGTAGATCTGAGTGCCCGATTCTCGGCCGCTAAGATTAGCACGCCCTTCTTCTTACTTATCCTGTCCTTCCACTTTAGAATGATCTGACGACTAAAATTTACTCCGGCTCTCCGAACTTCGAGGATTTCAAATCTCAAACTTTGCTCCCTGTTTATCCTATCCTTCACTTAATTTGATCCGACGGTTGTGAAGACTCTCGAAGCAGGTCCACAATCAAGGATTTTGATCCAGATCACGTTTATGTACTGCGCTTTCCCTTCTGAGCTTCGATCTCTACATATTGTTCGCTTCTCCTCCTGAGCTTATGCTTTTCTTGTTTGCCATCGTCGTTGTTGTTCTTGCCATCAATGACAAGTTCATGCTTCCTGTAAAACATGGCAACATCCCTTAGCACAAAATCCCTAATTCCCCTAACCCCTAAGCCATCAACCCTTAAAATCTTAACACAATTCCCTAATCGATTAATCTATAAACCCTTATGCCCTAAGCACTTAAACATTAATCCCCTATCCCATAATATCTAAGCCATTAACCATTAAACTACCTAACCCATGAGTGCCAAATCCCTTAGCTCTTGACCCTTAATCCCTTAAACCCTAACCCCTAATCCATTAACCCTTAATCCCTATATCCCAAATCCCTAAATCCCATAATCCTCAAAGCCCCTTATCCACTTAACCCCCAACACTTCAACTAATTAACTATTTAGGTTAATATGGCTACATCCAACGCTAATTTTGGTGCAATTTCTGGCGCGCTAAATTAGGTGCTAAAAGTGGCGCTATTTCCGATGCTAAATGGGGCGCAATTTTTGACGCTATTAGCGCCTAAATTTTGTGGTCGTCGCAAAAAATGCAATAAATAGCTCCATCTCGATAAATAACACCGACTTTTTCAAAAAATTGAAGAAAAATACACTAAAACCAAATTTGGAATAAAAAAAGGGAGCAAAATGGGATCGAATTACATGGAGTTGTTGTAGTGTCAGATTATTAGTAAAGAATTAAAGGCTCCAGACGTGGGGATAAATTGTTGTTCCTTTGAGGTTAAAAATAACCCATCTCGCACCTACCACTCAATTTTACAAAGAGGATGGGTATAACACTAAAACTTCCAGAGAGATCACAGATATAACAATTTTTATGCATCATGTAAATTGTTTACAATTTGGATACTATAAGGTCACCCACGACACCCACAAAGCCCGCACACTCTTTGGGAAAACTTGGGGATATTTTGGGTAAGAGAACATATAGATCATGCGATGAGGAGGGTGAACAAAGATATGTGGGTGTGAGCAGGGGCACCTTGGGTGCACGATGGTGACATGCAATGCCAAGGGGGCACACACAATACTTGCCTTAGAACAATTGATGGAGACTTGGGTTGTGTTTGGGCAAGGGCGGGACACTTTGGGAGCATGCCCAAGGAGTCGACTCGTATTCCATTGACAACATGGGTGCACTAGAGAGGTTGGACAACCCCATCGACATACCCATAAGGATTTATGACAGTCAACACAAGAGAACGCACAAGGAAAGGGGTGTGTGCCCAAGGATGGGGAGTGTCGGTCTCATAGACATGAGGATTGATCAACGTAGGAGCTCGTTTGGAATAACCGGGTCGGCAAATGGGCGCGATGAGTCATTTGAGTGTGATGGTTTGTGAAGGGGCACGACACACCCAAAGGACGTGACGTTTCACATTGGTGACCCTTGGAGTTCCTATAAGAGCATAAGGGCGCACAACAAAGAGAAGCATATTTTGGCAAGAGATTTGGAGAGAAAAAGTCAGAGGTAAAGTTTTAAGGCAAGGAAAAACTGAGGCAGAGCTGCCAAGATGAAAGATAAGTAGCCAAGGGTGAGACGCTCTAGGATATTTTTGGGAAGTATGGAAAAGGAGGTCTGTTGGAGGTATGTCTGACATAGAATTGAAATATGTGTTAACCTGGTGAGGTTTGTGGCAATGAAGGGACAACAAGTATGCAGTCTAAGGCACATCTAACGTGCACCATAGGAGGTTGCAGAGACAGTTGCGACAGAGAGTCTTGGTGACGAATCTGTGTATGAGTGTCTTGGTGAGGCGAGGCGAGTCGTACAACTATACCCAAGCTGTAAACTAAGTTGATAGTGCTCATATTGCAACTATTTCACAATAACAAAGACTTAACCGGGTGTTGGGCAAGGTTCATGCCACCCACACTATTTATGTGTACGTCTTTTGTTTTTGTTGGGTATGTGTTGTATTCTTTGCACGAGTAGTAATGTTTGAGCGTATGCGTCGGGCGCATAGGGAGGTGGAGCCCCCCGTGCGGGGGTTCGGGGGCAGTGCCACCGGAAAAAAAACTTCTGCCTCGGGAAACGTGTCATGTATTTAGGTGGTTTTTTCGACACATGGTTTTTGTCGATGGTTTTCTATTTTCGGTTAAGGAATTAGGGTTTTGGACTAATCCAGGTCATTGGGTTAGGGTTTTGGATGCCGCTAGCTCCTATATGTATATTGTATTGTAAACAATGTAACACAATGAATGAATATAATATATGTTGGTTTTCCCGGTTTGGGTTTCCAGGGGAAAAGTCTCTGTGTAATGTTTGTATTTGTCGTTGTATCTTTTCTATTCTTTTCTGAATATCTGTTTACAGTAGACATTGTACAAGGTTAGAATTTACAATTTTCTCATGTTCATGGATGTATGCTTATAAATGACTAAGTGTTAAACTGTTAAAAAGATTGTCTAAGTATACAAGAGTTGCACCAGAGTAGGAGTGTGACTCTCCCGTAGCCTAGAACGGAGTATGGGTATGCTCTAGGTGAAGAGGCGTAGTCCAGACAAAGTATTCTTGGTGTTGCTAAGCATCCAAGTAAGAACCGTTGCGATGTCGCATACCCTTAGGAGGTGAACGATCGCAAGATCAGAGCATGCATCCTGCGGGGTCATGACATGTGGTATCAAAGCTTGTTTGGTGAAACAATTTGGTGCTCTTCACCACACTATCACCTCCAAGTCGTATAAAAGCAGATTTGGCTCATCACCACTATTACAGTCATAACAATTGTGGCGGGGTGCACTTGTTGAGAAGACAGATTAGGCACAGGCTTGGTGAGGGTTCGGTCAGGTGGAATGATCCATGACATAGATAGCCTGAGCATAGACTTGGTGGTTCGGTTTGTGACAAAAGTGAGGGACCGAGTTGCGGACGAAGGCTTGACTCGTAGACAAACTTGTGCGCACCCCCTTCACATGCCAAGTTCAGAGTTATGAGGGAGAACCAAGCACTTGGGCAAGGCAGACGAATGTAAGATTATCACAGACCCTATCATAGAACTCATCGCAGAGTTGATAGTAGAATTTTGAAGAATTTTTAGATGAATTCTTGTGTGCCTTGGACGAACCCTTTGCAAGTAAATTGAATATACTTGGAGGGCCATCCATGGCTGGGTCGCATGTAGATGGTAGTGACACTTAGAGGTTGTCGAAGATTGGCATAATGAAGGATCAAATTGTTATCTTGGAGAACGTGGTGAGAAGGTTGATCAACTTGAGACCGAGATAGGTAGGATGAAGCATGGATTTAATGAAGTTGTTTGAGAGTGCCAAATGATCGCAAATGTGATTATTGGCACCTTGAATGATGACGTTGAGGATATACTCAAGGAAACAGGGAACGCACTTGCCTCAGTCACACAAAAGTTGAAGGACCAATATGACACCATCACATTGTTGAAACAAGCTTTTGCTAATGGACAGAGCTCTAGTGTCATGCCGATGAGGATTAAGATAAAGGAACCTAAGCGATATGACAATATTCACATCGCTAAGTTGCTTGGCAACTTATGTTGTGACATTGAGTAGTACTTGGAGCAGTTGAATGGAAGTTCGAATGAAACCAAGGTGAACGCTGAGAAAATGTTCTTAAAAATAATCGCTAAGCTTTGGTGGAGGAATCAAGCAGAAGACTTAGTAGTTGGGAGAATCGTTGAGAAAATAAAAAATTGGGCAGAGCTGAAGGCAATCTTGAAGGCATAGTTTGGACTCGGGAACCAAGCATGGATCACAAAGAATTAGGTGTTCTCTCTCAAACACGCTGGTAAGATACAAGCCTACATTAAGGAGTTCACGGGGGTCGTGTTGGAGATCAAAGACATGTCAAAAGAAGATAGAATTTTCCACTTCATGAATGGTCTACAACCATGAGCTCGAAGTGAGTTGCGACGACAGAACGTGCAAACTCTTGCAACAACCATCACTGCAACATACAAATTGTTGGAATTTAGGGGTGAACCCAAGGAAGGTCCTAAGAATAGTGAGGGCATCCAAGGTGAGAAGCACCCGCTGTTAAGATTCAACAAGAAGATCGTAGTGAAAATTATGCACCTACACTAGGAAGGAGCCTTGGGGCTATTTTTAGGTGGAAGTCTATTTTTAGATGATGAGCAAATTCTATTTATAGATGATGTCTATTTATAGATGGTGAGCAAATTCTATTTATAGATGTATGTCGACTATTATTATCCCTTAATAATAGTTGGACACTAAATATTAATCTATTCTCAATGAGCACTTGGAAATAGTTAACTGAAGTGGAAAATCAGTTAGCTATAGGAAATTTGAGTTCAAAGGTCAACTGGTGGGACATGCAAGTCGAATTAGTTGTAACTGAGTGATTCGAAGTTGTAATAGAGTTATATGTGTATTTATGTGAGTTGTAAAGTAGTTTAACTCAGTTAAGTGAGTTAAGATCAGTTGTACTAGTTGTAACTGAACTTACACTAGTGAGAGATCAATGAATTAATTATTAATTAATTCACAATCAATGATCTCACATGCAACTGAAGATTTACCACTGTTAACTACATGAATGTCAGATCCAGTGGAGACCCAGTTGAGATAACAGGTGAAAGGGATAGTTTGACTATTAGTTGTGACATTAGTGAGTGCACTCATGCAACCACACACACATTGGATGTGCCCATGAGGAATGCGCAACCTAGGCAAGAGGGATTCATTCATTGCAGGGATTTCCATCAGCAGGGATTGTGCAGAGGAGGCAGGTTGTCTGGTGGCAGTAAATTGGCACATGCATTTGCCAATTTTTGTATGACAACGTGAGACGATTATATATTGTATCGAGAGCTCTTGGATTAGAGTTTTATATGAGATTGTTTCATGATCCATGATATATACTTAATATATGATAGTGGGGTTTTTAGCTTTATCCTTTCTCGATAAAACATCTGTGTTATGTGTGATTGATCTTTCTTCTTGATATTGCAATTGGCGATCATGTTTTAAATTTCGCAAGATTTTTAGTAGAAGCGATTTTGTATTTAACAGTGGCATATAATTGTTAGATCAGGAGAATCCAGGGAATACATAATTTGTATTGAAATTTCTACATGGTATCAGAGCGCAGAAGATTGCAGAAGCTGAGTTTGTGATTGGATAGAATTCGAATTTGCAGAAAGACTTTCTTGGTGCTACAGCTGATTCAAGATTGAAATGGCTTTCAATGGCTTGAGGTTAGAGTATGCACTCAAGGGTAGCTCGAACTACATTGCTTGGAAGGACAGGATGGAGGCAGTACTTGAAGACAATGGCTTGAAGGAATTCATTGACAAAGATGTTCCTAAGCGAGATGTTGCAGACCCTGCAAATCTTGATGCATGGAAAAAGAAAGTGGCAAAGGCGAGGAGGATCCTCTTGGAGGGAGTATGAGACCACATTGTCTCAAACCTCCATGGGAAAGCCACACCATATGCAATGTGGAAGGCTTTGGCGAATCTATTCCGAAACAACAACGATCATAGGAAATTGGCGCTCAAAGATAAACTCAGAAAGATCAAGATAGAGAAGGGCGACTCCATTCCAAAATATCTCACAAAGTTTGTCCAATGTCGGGATGAGCTGGGGAGTGTGGGAATAACAGTCACTGATGATGATTTGATGAGCTTGGCTCTTCTAGGACTTCCCAAAAAATGGCATAATTATCAAGACTATCAATGGAAGGGAAAAATTGTCAGATTGGGAATGACTATGGTTGGATCTAGCATAGGAGGAGTTCAGGCGGAACACCAGAGATGGCTCTTCATCAAAACATGATGATGAAGAGGATTGTGCTTTGGCTGCCAAGGCAAGGAAAGGGAAGGGGAAGAAATTCCATTCAAAATCCGAGTCTAAAGGCAAGAAGTTGTATTTGTCCAAAGTGAAGTGTTTTTACTGTCACAAACATGGGCATCTCGCTACTAACTGTCCACAGAAGAAGAAGAACAAGAAGGTTGTTGGAGCTGCAACTTGTCAGGCCCTTGCCTCGCAATTTGAACTTGACTTCTCCTTCATCACATGCATGGCATCAAGTGCATTGGGATAGGTGTGGTATTTGGATAGTGGTGCTTCCTTCCACATGATGAGAGATAAGGACCTTTTCAGTGACTTGGAGGAGAAAGATCTCAAAATGCATATAGAGATGGGCAATGATGGATGATACAATGCGACTGGCATTGGTACCATTACCTTTCAGAGGGAGTCTAGTAAACCATTTCAATTGAAAGATGTTATGCATGTTCCAAGTCTGAAGAAAAACCTGGTCTCAGTCGCAATGTTGGAGGACAAAGGCTATGACGTTGTTTTCAGCGATGGAAAAGATTTTCTACGACATAAACAATGGGTCAAGTCAAGAAGATAGGGATTCGAGTTAAGAATCTCTACAAGCTGGAGGTAGATGGATGCATTGCCATGATGGGCAAGGTAGAAAAAGTGGTGAGTCAGAATGAGGGCGAATTATAGCATAGGCAATTGGGCCATCTTCATCATGGAGCCTTGAAGATCATGCAACAAATATCTATTGGACTTCCAATGGGAACACTTGCTCAGTTAGATCAATGCAAGGGTTGCACCATGGGGAATTATGTAAAGTCCACCTTTCATGAAAAGGAGAACCGTGCTTCGGTGATCCTGGAGAGAGTTCACACAGATGTGTGTGGACCATTCTCGGTTGCTTCAACAACAAAACATAAGTATTATGTTATTTTTGTTGATGACTTTTCTCGTAAATGTTGGATCTTCT
Source organism: Picea glauca (assembly GCA_000966675.3). NCBI lineage: Eukaryota > Viridiplantae > Streptophyta > Pinopsida > Pinales > Pinaceae > Picea > Picea glauca. The sequence continues at coordinate 77,299 of JZKD02S0285443.1, read as the reverse complement.
TCATGTAGAAGAAGGATCAAACATTCTCAAAGTTCTGTGAGTTTAAAGCATTGATGGAGAAAGAGTCGGGGAATCAAGTGAAGGCTCCGAGGAGCGATAATGGTGAAGAATACATCTCTAACGAATTCAAAGACTTCTGCAGCAAAGAAGGAATTCAAAGATAGTGCCTCATAACCCACAACAAAATGGGGTCGCGGAGAGGAAGAACAGAACAATCGTGGGTAAAACACGAGCAATGTTGCATGATTAGGGCCTACCAATGCATTTGTGGGTGGAAGCATCAAACACTACAGTTTATGTGGAAAACCGTTGTCCTCATAGAGTACTTGGCATGAGTACACCTGAAGAAGCTTTCACTGGTAAGAAACCAGATGTTTCTCACTTTAAGATTTTTGGCTCATATGTTTATGTGCATGTGACCAAGAACGTCAGGAAGAAGCTGGAGTCGATTGCTAATGATCCAGATGGATATTAGTGGCTACCCACCTTTTCCAACTAGCTCAAAACAGTTTTCTGACAATTTTGGAAATTTACTATTTTTAGCAGTTTTAACTTCCGAGGCCATTTTGAGGGCCTAAATGAAGGTTTTTTGGGATCGAGCTCCTCAATGATAGCTAAAATCATATTGAGCCCCCAAAATGAATCTCCTCGACGATACCTTTCCAACGGGCTATCACACGCCTAAAATGAAGATCATATGCAAAAGTTACGACCCCGGGAAATTGATGTACTAACTTACCCAAACGGGGTCCACATGACTTTTGGCGCTTCATCTCCTAGGGTTAGGTTTTTGGATGTCTAGGGTTTTTGGCATTCTTGCTTATTGTAAAAAGGCCTTCAAAACCTCATTGTGCTTCTTCTTGCGAATGCGCGCTGTCGTCACATCTCTTCTCAGAGATAAGCCGCCACCATTCCAGCAAGCTTGTTTCCGCTGCATTTTACAGTTTCAGCTTATTTCATTATTGAATAGAAAACCAGTTTTACTGTATCTCTATTATTTTGTGTTAAGCACCTGTTAATAATCTGTATTCATTTCGTTATACTCATAAAATCCGAATCAGTGGTATTATAATGGTCTGCTCCTTGTCGTCTTAATGCATGTCCCCAACGAGGTCGGAGTACAAAGAGTTGGGTCTCGAGCTTGTTTCTCTAAAGGAAAGAAGCTCTCGCACGCCCAAGCAACCTCCCATGGCAGGAGAAAAGAAAGATGATGGGATAGGAGATCCTTTCAAACTGTTGAGTGAGGAAGCCCTCACGCAACAGAGGAACGAGATGATGGATAGTTTCGCGCAAATCCTTCGGCAACTACCAACAGACGACGCATCTTCTTTGAACAGAGGTGTCGCCCCCTTCAAGGTACAAATAAACTTTGATATTCCTATATTTGAAGGTCAGATAGACGCAGGTGTTGTAGTCAAGTGGTTGAATCTACTAGAAGGGTATTTTTCTGTCCATAACTTTTCGAATAAAGAAAATATTACTTTTGCGCTCCTCAAAGTCGTTCTCCATGTCAAAGATTGGTGGGAAAAATTCTGTGAGAAAAAGGAAACAAAGGAAACCTCATTATTTTCAGTCATGGCCACCTGGGAATCCTTCAGAGATGCTATTAAGGAACAATACTACCCTGTCGGAGGTTATGATGACCTGTATACCAAATGGACCACACTGCGGCAAGAAAGAGACCAAGCAGTGCCATATTTCACAAATATCTTCCATACCTTGCGCACCAAGTTGGGTATCAAAGATTCAAAGCGACATCTGGTGCTTTGCATAGATACATCCAGACCGAAATGGAATTTCTGGACATCTCATCCTTGGGCGCGGCCTACTGATATGCCGTCAAAATCGAGAAGAAGCTCAAACAAAAGACACGGCAATTTGGGCCTTGGAACCCCTCACAACAAAAGCCAGGAAAGGGTAGCGCCAACCCACCGCACAAAGGATAGAGAAAAGATGGACAGTATCAGGACAACCAGTCCAAGCTGCAAGCAAAGAAGGACACCAGAAAGACAAAGAAAGATACCGAGAAGTGGTGTGACTTCCATAAGAGCCCTTGGCATAACACTGTTGACTGTCGCTCAAAGATGTGGCTTGTGGCCGAAGTGAAAGCCTCTTAATCAGATGCAGATTGTGACTCTGAGCTAGAACCAGAAAGGGGAAGATGGATCATTGATGTGGAACCTAGTGCCACCGTTGCTACCACCAAGCTCCAGCCTAGTGAAGCAGACAAGCCAGAAGAAGGAGAGCACCTCTTCCATTCACAAATGTGGGTAAAAGGCACCTCACTACACTTCATCATTGATAGCGGTAGCCAGAAGAACCTCATCTCCGCAGAGGTCGTCAAGCGGCTGGCCCTACCAACAACATCGCACCCACAACCGTACACCATTGGATGGCTCCGCCAAGGAAGCGATCTCCGCGTCAGCCAACAATGTCGACTATCGTACGACATCAAGCCCTTCAAAGACGAGGTATGGTGTGATGTTTCTCCTCTCGA
>JZKD02S0285443.1:49029-59857 GCA_000966675.3 Picea glauca | reverse complement strand
TCCACAATGGGGATTAATCCAATAACAACAATAATAATAATGACATGATTAATCTGCAATGGGGATTTAATCCAATAATAATAAGAATGCTCTTCGCAGTTACATTATTTCAACAGTGAGATACCTGAGGGGCACATCTGAGTATGGCTTATGGTACAGACAGATGGATGAAGTGAATTTGCATGGCTTCACGGATGCAGATTGGGCGGGCAACCCAACGAACATAAAGAGCACATCAGGGGGGATCTTTAGTATCGGATCTACAACTATTTCTTGGTACGACAAGAAATAGAGATTCGTGGCACTCAGTTCAGCAGAAGCGGAATACATGGCAGCAAGTCAAGTTGCATGTGAGGCTGTCTGGATGAGAAAGATCTTGGTTGGTTTGTTTGGTTCTCATTTAAATCCGACAGTGATTCATTATGATAATCAGAGTTGCATTAAACTCTCGATTAATCCTATGTTTCATGATAGATCTAAGCATATAGATATCTGGTATCATCATATCAAAGATTGTGTGCAGCGGAAGATCATGTTGCTTCAGTACATTCCTACAGAAGATCATGATGCAGACATTTTGACGAAGGCGCTCACTAGGAGCAAATTTGAATACCATAGAGACAGGATCGGGGTGAAGAATAATCCCTTCTTATTGAGAGGGAGTGTTGAGATTCAACAAGAAGATCCTAGTGAAAATTATGCACCTACACTAGGATGGAGCCTCAGGCTATTTTTAGGTGGAAGTCTATTTTTAGATGATGAGCAAATTCGATTTATAGATGATGAGCAAATTCGATTTATAGATGGTGAGCGAATTCGATTTATAGATGTATGTTGACTATTATTATCCCTTAATAATAGTTGTACAATAAATATTAATCTATTCTTAATGAGCACTTGGAAATAGTTAAATGAATTGGAAAATCAGTTAGCTATAGGAAATTCGAGTTCAAAGGTGGACTGGTGGGACATGCAAGTCGAATTAGTTGTAACTGAGCAATTCGAAGTTGTAACAAAGTTATATGTGTAGTTATGTGAGTTGTAAAACTCAGTTACGTGAGTTAAGCTCAGTTGTACTAGTTGTAACTAAACTTACACCAGTGAGAGATCAACGAATTAATTATTAATTAATTCACAATCAGTGATCTCACATGCAACTTAAGATTTACCACTGTTAACTACATGCATGTCAGATCCAGTGGAGACCCAGTTGAGATAACAAGTGAAAGGGATAGTTTGACTATTAGTTGTGACATTAGTGAGTGCACTCATGCAACCACACACACATTGGATGTGTCCATGAGGAATGCGCAGCCTAGGCAAGAGGGATTCATTCATTGCAGGGATTTCCATCAGCAGGGATTGTGTAGAGGAGGCAGGTTGTCTGGAGGCAATAAATTGGCACATGCATTTGCAAATTTTTGTATGACAGTGTGAGACGATTGTATATTGTACTGAGAGCTCTTGGATTAGAGTTTTGTATGAGATTGTTTCATGATCCACGATATATACATAATATATGATAGTGGGGTTTTTAGCCTTATGCTTTACCAGTAAAACATCTGTGTTATGTGTGATTGATCTTTCTTCTTGATATTGCAATTGGCGATCATGTTTTAAATTCCACAAGATTTTTAGTAGAAGCGATTATGTATTTAATAGTGGCATATAATTGTTAGATCAGGAGAATCCAGGCAATACATAATTTGTATTGAAATTTCTACACCAACAAGGGAAGGGGAAGAAGAATGACAAATGAAAGAATAAGACGTCCAAGGGTAGCGAAGAAAATGCCAAGCAAATAGATGCAGTGACAAAGAAGAAGTCGATTTAGTATTGGTTTGTGCCAGAGAGCACTATGCGAAGAATTGTCCCTTGAAATAGAAGTTGAATGCTTTGGAGAAGGCAAACAACCCATATGTTAGAGTCTTGCAGGTCTTGAACTCTGTTGTGGAGGGTGAATCCATGGAGATCCAAGAGAAAGATGAGATGAAACTTTGTTATGTGTATGTCGAACTCAACGAGAAGTCGGTGATAGCCATGGTGGAAAGTGGGGAAACTCATAACTTCTTGAGGGAAGACATGGTGTAGAGGCTTGGGTTGCAACATGAACCAATGTAGACAACCTTTGAGACAGTCAACACAAGTGTAGAGAGAGTCATTGGTGTAGCCAAGGACATCTCATTGAAGCTTGGTGACTGGTGCGGTTGGATGAGTTTTACCATTATTCCCATGGATGATTTCAAAGTTGTGTTCCAACAAAAGTTCACGAGGAAGGAAAAGGCAACACCAATTCCTCACATGAATAGTTAAGCCATTTTCTTGGGACATACTCCATATTTGATTCCTACCACAAGGAAGAAAGAAAGAAGCTTGCATATGTCTTCCTTGTAGATGGTTGTTGCGGATAGCTCGAGCAAGCAACCTTGTGGAGACGAACTTGGATAATGTGGGGTGATGGTTGGACAATCTAATGCAGAGTATGAAAGGAAGCTCATGCTAGTGGAATATAAGAGGCTTGTCAATGTTGAAGAGATAGTTGGAGATCTGGTTAAGACAGTGGATGGCTTGGCTGATTTATGTTTGAAAGTTGATGAATCACAACGAAGATCAAAGGAAGTCACATAGATGAGGATGTTAGAGTAATTTGTTGAATAGGAGCAAAGACCATTCGTGGACCAAGAGGACGTGAGGGAGATGCACCAACCTTGGTGGAGGAGAACCAAGGTAGAGGTCGATTCCTCCTTTAGTGAACTTGGACATGGTGAATGGTCGTATGACCCTAAGTTATAATGACTCATGGAGGAGTGTGAAGACACAATCGGTTCAAGTGTACCACTACTTATGTACATAACGCAAAAGTACAGTGACTCTTTGCAGATCACAATGGGAAAGATTGGAGATGAGGGAGATGGCCTAACCAACCAACCCCCTTCACCTTCAAACTAGACCGCAACACATTGGATCACTATCTCCGTGGGAGGCAATGAGGCCAATGGGGCACCTCGAGGAGGTACCTTATTTAAATCTGTTGAGAACACAATTGGTGACTTGACAGATTGGATGAAACGAGGAGTTGTTGATGTGACAAGTTTGCAGATAGAAATGATGTTTGAAAGTGAAGATTTGAGTTCTTGAGACAAAAGCACGGAGATTGGAATAACTACCTAATCAACCGAAGTCACAAGGGGATCCATCACACAAAAGCATGGGTAGACAGATCAAAGTATGGAAGCAACAATAAGTCAAAGAGGCATGACACTTCGTAGACTCATGTAACTTCCTAAGGGGATTTCTCCTTGATGACAATAGTTGAGGAAACAATAGTCATTGAGTGGCGACAAGATTCAGAGATGGGGAAAAGATGCCATAGAGATCGACGAATGTTGAAAGGGATGGAAACAACTTGGAGTGGGAGAGGATGTTCGGTCTCCCAAGACACCCATCGAGCGCACACACTCTTTGGGTAGACTTGGGGACGAATCGGGTAAGAGAACATAGATAACATGCGATTGCTTGGGTGAACAAAGACATGTGGGTGTGAGCAGGGAGACCTTGGGTGCATGATGTTGACGTGCAACACCAAGGGGGCACACACCTTACTTGCCTTAGAATGATTGACAGAGACTTGGGGTTGTGTTTTGGAAAGGGCAGGACAACTTGGGAGCATGCCCAAGGAGTGGACTCATATGTGTTGTTTTTTGTAGCTTCAGGCATGTATTCTCACATGACCCTAGGTGTTGGGCATGTGGGAATTGTTGTGGGCACCACATCACACTTTCAATTTGGAGAAAACCCCCTTGGATTTGAGTGGGGACTTCATAGGTTTGATGATGGGCTTTGTGTTGGGGCTTCATAGGTTTGATGATGGGCTTTGTGTTGGGGCTTCACACCCACAAGGAAAGCCTAATTTGACGTTGACATTGTGTATATAGGAGAGAAGTCATTGTGGCATTAGATCATCAAATGGAAGAATGGACTTAGCATAAAGTGATGATCTCAACAAAGGGAAAATATGCAAGGTGGCGAATCTGGCCCTAAAGAGAGAAGTGAAGAAGATCACACATGTGGAGTGAATTTTTCATACTATACGCAGTTTGCAGGAGGACGAAGCATGTATTTACGCGGTTTGCAGAAGGACGAATCATGTATAGAGTACACGCAGGTTACAGTGGATCAAACAATGTATATACGCGGGTTTCCTGTAAGGTGAATCACATATTTTATTTTCAAGGCAGGTACACTAGGTGACGTCAACATGTCATAAATGTGGTCTACATCATATTCGTGGGCAAAGGAGATTTCCAGAATATTCTCGAGGTTTGGTTTTTTTATTTGTATAATTATTGGAGAACAAGGTTGTTCTCAATTTTGGTGACTTTGGAGGACAAGGTTGTCCTCATATTTTGGTGACATTATATTGGTTGGGAGGGGCCCTCGATATTTTTTACGATAACAAGATTACATAACTGAAATTGTGTCTCATGTGTATTGATGATTCATCTATGATCTTTGTGTTTCCGTTGCATATATTTTTAGTCAATAATTTCAATGTAAAGTTGTTCAATGATAACGACTAGGGTTTTACTATTAGATCATTAGGGAGCAATTTTCAGATTTGAAATTAGTCACAAAGAGTTGCATGCAAAAATTGACATGGTATCAGAGCTTGGGATTTGAAGAGAAGAGGATCATATTGAAACATAATTTTGGCTACAACATTGGAAGAGTGTTGTTCTTGTTCTGGTCCTTGTTCTTGTTCCAAGCAGGTCAAGATGGTGAGCACATTAAAGCTTGAGGACATGTTGGAGGGGGAAACCAATTTATGTGCTTGGAAGGCAAGGGTTCTCCTCTTGTTGAAAGAAAATGACCTCAAGGAGTATGTTGAGAGTGTGGTTACAGATCCTACCGACCCATAGGAGTTGACAACACACAATAAGAAAGAAGTGAAGGCGAAACATGTATTGCTAGAATCTGTGAAGGATCACTTGATCCCCCACATTGTTGAGAAGATTACTGCCAAGAATATGTATGATGCCTTGGTGGATCTCTACCAAAAAAAGAATGCATGGAGGATGCTACACTTGAAGCACCCTCCATGTATGATCAATGAATATACAATGGTCAACTATTTTATCAAGATTACTCAGATCCTAGATCAACGTACAACCATTGGTGAGACAATGCAGGATGCTGAGTTAGTGAATGTGGCCTTAAGAAGTCTTCCTAGGTCCCGAGAACTATTCATGCAGGGGATATGTGCACAAGAGGCAATGCCCACTTTTAATAGGTTATATAATGATTGTATCCAGAAGGAGACCCAGTTGGTGTCTAGGGAGAATATGGATGGTCTGTTGAAGAGTAACAATGATGAGAACCATGCCCTTACAGCCCGCACTAGGAGGGGCAGAAGAGGTTCGCTAAGAAGAAGAGCTTATCTCGAAAGAGAAGCATCTCTAGAGCCTAGATGGAAGAAATATCTTAGAAAGATCAAATGCTTTGAGTGTCATGGCTTTGGCCACTATGCTTCACAATGTCCACTCTGAAGGGGAAGAGGAAGAAGGCAATAGGCATCAACAACAAAGATTGATGATGTTGTAGACAGGTTCCATAGGGAGATCTTGTTGGTTTCCGGCCTTTCAGGTACATTCTCTAGCAGGGAGACTTGGTTGGTGGACAACATAGCATCTTGCCATATGACAGGTGCACGCAAGTTGTTTGACACTCTCACAAAGACTGGCTCAGACTTATGTGTGGAGCTTGGTATGAGAGGCAAGCATTATGTACAAGGATCACATATAATATCATTTCGATTGGAGTCGGGAGATATACTGAGGGTGTCGAATGTGTTGTGGGTGCCATAACTTAGGAGGAGTGTCTTCTCAATCTTTGAGATTGAGAGGAAGGGCTATCATGTATTTTTTCGAGATGGACTAGTACTGCTTGTGCTCAAATGGTCTAGCTTCAGATCAACAATGGTTCTTGGAGTTAGGGAGGGAAACCTATATAGGCAAAGGGGCCAACCTATGGATGCTATGGCCACTAGGAGCAGAGAGACAGAGGAGGAGGAGCAGATAACTCCATGAGTAGTGAGACAGGTGGCCTCAGCAACAATATCGACTCAGAGGGAGCCAAAGTTAAGAGGGAGTCAACCCTCGGGATCTAGGAGGGAGGAGCAACCTCCCAAAACTATGTAGAGGACAATGGACAGGGAGAACACATCCCCAAAGGTTGTGCAGACTCGGAGGGAGTCAAGTTTCAGAGGGAGCATGTGGTCTCAGAGTGAGCTTGATCTCATGGAGAGTCAATTGGCTTAGAGGGAGAAATGGTCATCTAAAGGGAGTTCCCCCTCAAGTTTAGAGGGAGAGAGACATCTTCCAGCAGTGGAATACATGTTTCATGGGTCGAGGAGGTCAGATAGGAGATGCATGAGCAAGAGGTTTTTGAGAGCTGAGTACCTTCCATGGAGGATCCAATTGACTCAACAAACTTTGCTACAATGATAGAGAAGACAACCAATAAGGAGATATGATTTGCTTCTATCATAAAGGGAGTAGCCAGTGAGGTAGCTTAGACAACAAGATTTGCCTCAATGACCGAGGATGCAACTAGTCAGACAGATTTTTCCTTAGTGACCGAGGATGTGACCAGTCAGATAGATTTTTCCTACGTGACTGAGGCTGTGGCCAGTCATACAAACTAGACAATAGATTTTACCCTAGTGACTGAGGATGCATCCAGTCATATAGACTTGAAAAGAAGACTTTTGCCTACAACATAGTTCATAGATCCATTTTCCACAGTGACAGAGGGAGTAGCCAGTCTAGACTACTAGAGTACAATTGAGGTGGTAGATTCAGACCTATATCTATGGTGTGCGACAATGATGCATCCAGATGTTGGAGGTGAGAATACCTCTCTTGTTAAGATGGAGTGTTTATTTTTGTAGCTTCGGGCAAGTATTGTCACATGACCCTAGGTGTTGGGCATGTGGGAATCATCGTGGACACCACATCACACTTTCAGTTTGGAGAAAACCCCTTTGGATTTGAGTGGGGACTTCATGGGTTTGATGATGGGCTTTGTGGGCTTGTGTTGGGGCTTCACACCCACAAAGAAAGCCTAAGTTGATGTTGACTTGTGGAGGGGCTTCTATGGTGACCCTTAAGGATTATATAGATAGGAGAGAAGTCTGTGTGACATTAGATCATCACATGGAGGAATGGAGTTAGCATAAAGTGAGTCTACACTTGTGCTAGGAGGCTTGGTGATCTTAGCAAAGGGAAAGTCTACTAGGTGGTGAATCTGGCTCTGAAGAGAGAAGCGAAGGTGGCACGTGTGGAACGATTTTTTCATACTATACACCGTTTGCAGGAGGACGAAGTGCATATATACATGGTTTGCATAAGGACAAATCACGTATAAAGTATATGCAGGTTGCAGTGGAGCAAACAATGTATATACGCGGGTTGCTAGTAAGGCGAATCACATATCTAATTTTCTGGGCATGTACAAATCTGTACAGACAGACATGTGATGTCAACAGGTCGTACTGGTGGTCTACAACAGATTTGTGGGCATAGGAGATTTTTAGAATATATTTGAGGTTTGGTTTTCTAATTTGTATAGTTATCAGAGAACAAGGTTGTTCTCGGTTTTGGTGACTTTAGAGGACAAGGTTTTCCTCAGATTTTGGTGACGTTGTATTGGCTGGGAGGGCTGGTTTTGCTCGTAGGATTTTTGATGATAACAAGATTATAGAATTGAAATTGTGTCTCATGTGTATTAATGATTCATCTATGATCTTTGTGTTTTCGCTGCATATATTTTTAGTTAATAATTTCAGTGTAAAGTTGTTTAGTGATAACAACAAGGGTTTTACTGTTAGATCACTAGGAAGCAATTTTCAAATATGAAATTAGTCACATAGAGTTGCATGTGAAAATTGAAAGACTACCCTTGGTAACATGGGCGCACCAGAGAGGTTGGATGACCCCATCGACATACCCATGAGGAGTCACGATGATCGACACAAGAGAATGCACAAGGCAAGGGGCATGTCAGTCCAAGAGACACGATGGTTGATGGGTGCACAGGTTGATTCGGGCGCACTAGGTCCATGGAGGGGTGCAACGAGTTGTTTGAGTGTGATGGTTCACGAAGGGGGATGACACACCCAAAGGATGAGACTTTCACATTGGTGACCCTTGGAGTCCTATAAGAGCATAAGGGCACACAACCAAGAGAAGCAGATTTTGGCAAGAGATTTGGAGTGAACAAGTATGAGGCAAAGTTCCGAGGCAAGGTAGAACTGAGGCAGAGTTGTCAAGACGAAATATAAGTAGCCAAGGGTGGGACGCTCTAGGATATTTTGGGGAAGTTTGGAAACACAGGTATGTTGAAGGCATGTGTGAGGCAGAACTGAAATCTGTGTTAACTTGTTGAAGTATGCGGTAACGAAGGGACAACAAGTTTGCGGTGGAGGGCACGTCTAAGGTGCACTGTAGGAGGTTGCGACAGAGAGTCTTGGTGAGGTGAGGTGAGTTGTACAACTCTGCCCAAGTTGTAAACAAATTTGGTAGTGCTCATTTGTAACTGCTTCGCAATGACAAAGACTTATCCAGGTGTTAGGTACAGTTCGTGTTGCCCACACTATTTCTATGTATGTCTTTCGTTTGTTCTGCAATTGTTCTCTTGGTTTCTCATGTTCATGGATATATGCTTATAAATGAAAAGTGTTAAACTGTTAACAAGATTGTCTAAGTATACAAGAGTTGCACTAGAGTAGGAGTGTGACTCGCCCGTAGCCTAGAACAAAGTGTGGGTATGCTCTAGGTGAAGAGGCGTAGTCCGGACAAAGTATTCTTGGTGTTGCCAAGTAATCAAGTAAGAATCATTATGGTGCCACATGCCCATAAGAGGTGAACGAACGCAATATCTGAACAAACGCCCTGTGGGGTCGTGACATATACGATGATGACAATTAACGTCTAGTGAAACTAAATTGGTTTATCAGACCTTAAGAAGGTAAGAGATTACTTGAAATTCTTTATAATTTATTTATGTGTCCCAAACTCCTTTTTACTATTATCATTCTGATCCCTAAATAACTTTTCAATTTGTAATTATTGCCCATTTGCCTTAACTAAATATACTTTCACAATGATGTAACAAAAATCATTAAATATATAATCTTTTATTAAATACATAATCTCCTTAATAAACAACACCCTCTTTACAAACCAATCCAATACCGTTACATTTTCATCTGCGACGAAAATTATGCCACTAAAATGGCGTTTACATAAACAAATAAAATGAACTTTTGTAACGCGAAACACACACAGCGTACAACACAACAATGGCGATGGCATCTGCGTTTCGCGGGCTAGCAAACCGTGCAGTTGCAGGGTTAAATTCCGCCACTTTTGTCCCAACAAGGCATTCGGCTACCCAATCCAGCTCGAAGAAGGTTTCAGATCGCATCGTGAAGCTGCTGGCCATAGATCCCGACGGAAATCGACACGCGATCGTGGGACTGATCGGTCACACACTGCTGAAAACCCTTGCGAACGGCGGCCTCATCGACCCCGCATCCCACCGCCTCGAGGACATCGCGGCTTGCACCGGCGAATGCGAGGTTAGTATTTCTCAGGAATGGCTGGAGAAGCTCCATCCCCCTTCTGAAGACGAGTTGTATGTTTTGAAAACCTCCGCCCTCAGGGGCCAGGTTAACAAGCACTCTAGGCTTGGGTGCCAGCTCATTCTGCAGCCCAATCTCGAAGGAATGGTGGTTGCCGTTCCGGAGCCTAAGCCTTGGGATATCCCCTAACCAGGTTGCTGCTCAGGGTTTGGTTATGGATTCATTTTTTTTGTTTAGGGTATGATTATGGACCGGATTGTCAGGGCTTTGCTGTGGTTATACCAGAAGTTCGGTGGACACCTTCTTTTCTTCTGGCATTTTGGATATTCAGATCTCAAAAACATAAAAAATAATGCCCACTTTCAATAATGCTCTGGCCGAAATGAATTAGGATTACGAGCAAAATTTGATTTGAGGAATTCAATATTGCCGTTGTTCTTATTTGGTTTCCTCATGACGATTTAGAAATTTACCTGCTTATGAATTAAGATTGTCCAGGATTTTCATTCTCCTTGTTACATCGGGATCTTTTCCCTTTAATGTCCATTTAGACCTTTGGTTGAGCCTAACTGTTGAGAAAGAGAGATTGGTCTGTTTTGAAAAGGTGAGATTTCCCTTCCAGATTTTCTGTTATTTTTTTTTCAGACACAGTCATGCCGAACTTCTGGTTCTCAGTTGGAGTTTATGATTTAGTGAATCCAAGCGTACATAAACATATAATAGAAAATTAGGGCACCTAACGGGAATAGCTTATGCATTCACCAAGATCCCTACGGCAACAAAGAATAAACACATTCCACTCGAATTTGCGATGAAATAACAGTAAAAAAACAGCAACGCATTCGATGAAAGCCAAGCTACTAATGTAGCCACAATTGAAACCATAATTGTGATATGAGAATAAGTGGCATCATTCATATCCATAATCATAAAATGAGAGATAATCCAGAACAGGGCACACGTGGTGCCAAGAGTGTTAGATTTTAGGGAAAATAGAAAACAGTGATATCAATTTCTAATTCTGTTCACTAATACAAATATAGATCAGCACTTAAAACATTTAACTGAAGCAGATTAAATATAGACAGTTAGATCTGAACATGTGAAAACAAATTTTCTGAATGCAGATGTCAAACAAAATAATTCTTAACTTACCTCTAGCCAATGAAGGATGTACCTGTCACA
>JZKD02S0285443.1:0-13562 GCA_000966675.3 Picea glauca | reverse complement strand
ATCAAATGATTTTGTTCTAATTGGACAAATAAAAAATACTGGGTTGCTTATCTAATCTCCAAGCACCAGGAATCAAGCCAAATGTTAAAATGTATAAAAAGTAAAAATATATTTTCTCTTTTATATACCTTTATTTTAAATTTTAGCTTTGTAAAATCTTGGGTCTTTCCCATGATTAAACCAATCCCAAACCAAGCACGATCCTCCAAATGTCACAAGCATCGAGATCAAAATCACAACAATCAACGCAAGCCACGATTAGGAAAATCATACACATGGCGCCAATGGAAATCCCATGAGAGGTGTGATAATTTCTCAACGCATCGGAAGAGAATAGAACCCTCGGCGTATATAAACAACAACAAAGCACTCTCCACTAGAAATGTGTGATATATCCCATTAGTTGAAAATGTTAAAATGCCACTAATCCTCATAAAATGAAACATTAAAGGTAAACTTACATGTGGTAAATCAGATTGCCAAGTTGCAGCTCCAAGTCTTCACTGTCAAGGTAAATTCCCACTTGGGGAGAAGCGTATTAACATCAATCAAATATCACTCAAGAGCCCAAGTGTTAATAAGTGAGCGCATAGGTGAAAATTGTTTGAAGGTGTTGAGATGAACGACCATTTCCAGGTCAACGTTTTGTCCAGGTGTCAAAGAAAAGTAAGTGTGTAGGTGTTGAGACAAATATCACCCACAAAAAACCTTAGCAGGCCGACATATTGTATCGACTCGCGACACATTGGCAAAATGTCGTGAGTTAATGAAAGTGTCGGGACACTTTCAAAGTTTCGGATATGTCGTGAAATTTTCGGGGGAAAGTTTCGGCTAGGGGAAAATGTCGGCGACATATCCGATATTTCGGCGATATATTCAACAATGGATATGACACACCACTATCAGTATACCACACTCTTGTGGCCTGTGTGCCTGAGCTAGAGAGGCAAGTGATGCGTGAGAAATCCTCATCAAACCTGGAAGAAAACTCATCAATGTCCGTTGAAGCTGTTGTCTGAGACTTATTCTTATCCTTCTTTTTGTTAGGACATTGACTGGCATAATGACCTGGCTTGTGACAAACAAAGCATTTGACTTTGCTCATGTCACGTTTCTTCTCTCCCTTGGAGGTCTGCCCACTACTTGAGCCTTTCTTGGTTTTGGCTTTGCCCTTTCTTGTATGAGCAATATTCTCTTCTTCCTCACCCTTATGATGATTGTTGCTGCCATTGAGAGATGCTAACCTCAACTCTTCTTGCATGAAGTCATCCCACTATCAATCCCAGTCTGGAGTGTGTTCCCTGGCAACAATGCATCTCACAAAGACATCCCATGACTTGGAGAAGCCATTCAAGGCTATCCTCACAAGTTCAGTGCCATCCACTGTTTCTCCAACAACTGCCAATTCGATCCTTTACTTGTCTAAGTCTGGTGAGGTAGGAGGATGCACTTTCCCCCTTTCCTATTTTGGTATTTTGGAGTTTCTCTTTCAAAACCATCTTTCTGTTGAGGTTTGAATTCTGGTACAGTTTAATGATGGCTCCCCACATCTTCCTAGTTGTATCCAATCCTGAAAGGTGAGGGAGTGTATGGTCCTTGACCCCATCTAGAATGATACGCCTTGCCTTGGCATCATTCTTCTTGTGAGCTTCAGCTTGCTGTGCATTAGTTGGAACTGCAATAGTTTTATCTACAAATTCCTTAAGCCCATACTCCTCTAATGACAACAATATACGCTCCTTCCAAATGCCAAAGTTAGATGCTCCATCTAACCTATCCTCAAATCTGATACCTGAAATTGACATGATTCTGAAAACTCTTCTACCACAACCTTCTAGATTTGAAGATCACTGTTGGCTGAAAATACCTGTGTAAACCCTTGGCATCCTTCTCAGAGGCAAAGCTCTGATACCATGTTATTTTTCTTTAAACTCAACAAACTAATTTTTGCATCCAATAATTTTTATACCTAGAAACAAAACAACAATACACAGATCTGATTCTAAACTATGAAACAGAAATCACTGAGTTAAATAACCTAGCAATGCACAACGGAAATAATAGAAACCATTCACACAATTTTAATGCAACAAATTTACTCTAGAAACCCCAACTCCTGGGAAAACCAGCAAACGAGGGTTATTATTTCAGCTTCAGCAAGATCAGAAAATTAATTACAACAGTGCCAAACTTGGCAACTTCATCCACAAGGAATTCTGCTTGGATCTGGGCAGATCTGACCCTAAGTCTCGGCCTCCCTTTCTGAGTTTTGGCCTCCCTGCTATACAACTCTGCTTGCAGTGGTTGCAAGTGTGGCTGGGAAGGCTTAAGGCCCTCACGATGTAGCTCGGTTTGGGTTGGAGAGGCTCGGCCTTGCCTCCTCTCCTCTCAGCTTCAACTGCTGCCCCAAATTCGGCCCCCTCTGCACCTCTCACGTGACCTCTGCACTAGATTCGGCCCTCACGACCCTACCACAAAGAGACTCGGCCCTTTCCTCACAGATTTGCTCACGGCTAGGCTAGAGATGAAGGCTAGCTGCCTTCTAATTTCCCTCTCAACCTCTTAACCCTTCCAAGACTCCCTGCTTAATTTTGATCTGAAGCTGAAACCCTCTTGGTGTCACACTCAATGAGTCGATGTGTCTACTTATAAATCTCCATCTAAGTGATTCGATGGTGGAGATTAAATCCCCAACGTGTCAAATCAATGGCTGCGATCTAATCTGAAACTTACTTTGACTTTTGGATAAGATAAAAGAAGCTTATCACAGAAAGTTAACTAATACCGATTAATTATTGTCATTTCCTAAGTTTCAACTTAGGAAATATTTAAATGACACTAATTAGATTAATTAATCACATTTTCCTAAGTTAGACTTAGGAAAAAATTAAGCCTTCCAATTTCCCCCTCGGCCTCTTAACCCTTCCAAGACTCCCTGCTTAATTTTTATCTGCAGCTGAAACCTTCTCGGTGTCACACTCAATGAGTTGTTGTGTCTACTTATAAATCTCCGGCTAAGTGATTCAATGGTGGAGATTAAATCCCCAATGTGTCAAATCAATGGCTGCGATCTAATCTGAAACTTACTTTGACTTTTGGATAAGATCAAAGAAGTTTATCACAGAAAGTTAACTAATACTGATTAATTATTGTCATTTCCTAAGTTTCAACTTAGGAAATATTTAAATGACACTAATTAGATTAATTAATCACATTTTTCTAAGTTAGACTTAGGAAAAATTTAAATGACTTGGAGAAACATAAATCCATGTGTCCTTTGCTTGCATGACACCTTGCCTAAGCAAAGAACACTTGTCCAAGCTACAATATTTCAACAAGAGGGTCATACGAGGGATCGAAATTTACGACCCATTCTTTGAGAATGAGGCCAAAGGGTCCCTAGCCCCAGGTTCTACTAAAAATCAACTATAATCCTCTTTAGATTTGAAGATGAAACAGTTCAATCCTCGAGAGAGAATATGGAACTCTGGATGGATATCCTACCACCTCAGACCAATTCTCATCTATCCTTGCAAAATTTTCACCAGGAGGAGGTGCCTTTAACACCGGTGAGGGAACGAAAATTGAACGAGGAGAATGCAAGCACACAGACCCTTTGGCCACCTTTTATTTTCCATGTGAGTTTGTGGGAAGAGGATTTTCGCACAGGGATCTGCGCTCGTTCTTATCAACCGAATTAAAATAGGGACCAACCTTGGAGAACATGTGCTCCCGATCGTTGTCCAATGGCTGATCTGACGGTTCAGGGCCCCCCTCGAGAGAAGTCCGCCTGCACTGTTGGATGCACATAAACTCTCCATCTGACACAAAAATCTCTTCTACGTCGCCAACATCACCCTCGAAGTCTACCTCCTCGTCCTCCATACGGATCCTTGTGGTTGCAATTAAAAACAATATGGATAGACGTCATCCTCCATCTGCCTGCATACATGGATAATGGAATACACTCTCTATTAGGCCTAGGCACCCTAGCAGTCTTGAATCATCATCGCCGCCATCCTCGAATCAGAGCCGAGACCTAGGATGGATCTAGGATTTCATCGTTATTGCTCGTCTCTAATATGTACATGTTGCATATACCTATAACATATATGCTAGCAGTCTGGACTAGGCAGGTCCAACAATGCTTCATCCAGAGGCCATTCCACACAATCTTTGCAACAGTAAGAAATGGTGGCTTAAAAATGTTTCACTCTACCGTTGATATGATATTGAAACATGTTAAGTAGGAGACATGAACAAAAATTGTGCCATGGCCTAGTTGTATTGTCAAATTTTACAGATCAAGGGATAATGTTCAGATGGTTGTACAAGTTGTTGAACATGTTATAATTAAATATGTTTGAATAACTTGTTGGAAATTAGCAAGCACAATTGTTTCAGGATATATATGGGAGCTTTAAGGAAAACTACTATAGAGGGTAGGGCCAAATATGGTTAAGGCTTCTTAGGTTGGTCCACATTTATGTCCAATAATTCTTCTCTGGCAGACATTCATTTTAGTTGGCCAAGGTTATCGGTAGTCATTTGTATAATATGTATTTGCAAATGTCTTTCCTGTATAAGTCATTAAATGTCACACATTGAATCTTATGAGTCTTTGAAGTCTCATCAGTTGTTTTTCGGTTTATTGCAGAATTATTATTTTGGGTTGCTCAATATATTATAAATCCCATTTTACTTTTGAAATATACAAAGTTTAGAATATATATTCTATCCTTTTAATTGACAAGCTATTTTTTAAGTCATTTTGAGGACTACGAGACTCATGAAACTAAGGTGGCTTGTGCCCTTGATGGTGTACAAGTAGCTGATATGTTAAGTTTGTTTTGATAATATTTAAATTTTGTGAACTTATCAAAGGCTCTCATTTCTCACTACTTGGATTAGGCCCTGCATTCATAAGTTTCATAAGAAATTTTAATTGTTCTATGAGTTTATTTACCTGTGTTTATATTTAGTATTGTCATGCCAATTTTCTTCCACATATATTGTTGAATGATCATCTGTTTAGTTTCTAGATCTTGTATTTATGCATGGTTAGTATCAAAGGCCTTATTCCATCGAATCAAGACTATTGTTAGATTTAACTAATACCGGATAAACGATGTAAGTGTCCTAGCTGGGAAATACACCCACTATAACTCTTGATATTTGACTAAGGTATGTATAACTATATAAACTAATCTTTATGCTGAACTTGCAAATATGATGTTCTGTGATTCTGTCTACAACTCTTAAAAATTTAAGAAAAAGAATCTAAATTCGAAACTCAACTGAATGGTAAATGAAATTTCCTAATAAACGAAGCTTAATCATATCAAGGCGTATTCTGGAGCTCTTAGTCTTTTCTACTTATTTAAAACAATCAAATCCCTATAACTGGAGGGTTAGTTCTCAATGCTCTACAAAATGGTAAACATTTAGATATGATTCCTTTTGAGTTGCCAAGGAAGGCTATTAGCGATCTTTCCATCTGCCAATTCAATTCATGGTGAAATCAATCCAATTGGTAACAATGACATAATTATGAAGTAAGGTTAGTGTTGCACTTGTAATGGGACTTTCAAAGTGCGTGCTTGTCTCTCAAGGAGTTTGAGAAATGGTTATAGATTGAGATGACCTATCATAGTTTTCTATCATGCTTTCAGCATGCTTAATGCATCTGTATAATTCAAAATAAAAAGGAATGTCTCATACTAGTTCTATAGAATCTAAACATGCATTGCCTTTTAACAACCATATAATATTACTTTAGCCACAACCTTTCGACAACAAGACTCTTGCAAGATGATGTTAAGAGGATTTTTTGAAAAGGAGGACTCGAACATTCCACTCCCTAACCATTTTTTGTTTAATTTTATCTGTTGATTGGAGCTCGCCACACAATACTGGGTAGAATTTTCCTCTCAATCAACTAACCTTTTGTTCTTCACTTTAGATGTCCTTAATCCTCATGTTGAACTCTAGAGCTTGTCAATGTAGGCTCTCTTGGTCATCTATACTTATTGAGCCATCTGCTCTTGTCTTTCCTTCTCTTCTTAAGTAAAGAAGTTATCTTTTTGTTAAATATCCCTTTTTAAACAAGTTCATCTAAAAGCCTCTTACTTCTTTTCCTAGGAATGTAAAAATATTTTCTGATTCATTTACATAAGTATTTATTATTAATTATCCAACCTAATGACATAATTATTTATTATTAATTATCCAACCTAATGACATAACTATTTATTATTAATTATCTAAAACCATTTACTTGGTGTAAAAGTATTTAATTCTAACTCCTTCACTACAAACTTAAGGAACAAGAAGAAAATCAAGTTCCTTAGTAATTTCCCTATAACTATTATTATGCGGTCTTTAGACCATATCTTACCCCAAGCCATGAAAGGATATGTAACCTAGGCTTTCCTCACCTAGGTTTACAAGTTAAGAAACTTGTAGGGGGTATGCGACATAGGAAATGAAAAATGCCATGACATTTGCATTATGAATCATTTTTTATATGGATTCGAGGAATATAAAACATATCTAGAATGAAAACTTGAAAAGGTCAAAGAAGTGTTGCAAATCTAATTTGGAAGCTATTTTGTTTAGTATCATTTTATAGAATTTTCCTAGGCAACTCCCACCATACATTCTTGATATTGATATAATTTTGGCTTGGTTGTAGAGACTTCCATCACACGCTCCATTTGGATTATATAAGGGATTTTTTTTTAAATACATTGATTTCTCAAAAAAAGGAAAGGCATAATTTTTTTTTGATAAAATGTTCCTAATGGTTCTCTTATGTAGTCACCTTAATCAAGATCAAAATTAGTTGAAATCAAAACTAAAATCACCCTACACTAAAACGTAGCCCCTTGGGNTTATCACAGAAAGTTAACTAATACTGATTAATTATTGTCATTTCCTAAGTTTCAACTTAGGAAATATTTAAATGACACTAATTAGATTAATTAATCACATTTTTCTAAGTTAGACTTAGGAAAAATTTAAATGACTTGGAGAAACATAAATCCATGTGTCCTTTGCTTGCATGACACCTTGCCTAAGCAAAGAACACTTGTCCAAGCTACAATATTTCAACAAGAGGGTCATACGAGGGATCGAAATTTACGACCCATTCTTTGAGAATGAGGCCAAAGGGTCCCTAGCCCCAGGTTCTACTAAAAATCAACTATAATCCTCTTTAGATTTGAAGATGAAACAGTTCAATCCTCGAGAGAGAATATGGAACTCTGGATGGATATCCTACCACCTCAGACCAATTCTCATCTATCCTTGCAAAATTTTCACCAGGAGGAGGTGCCTTTAACACCGGTGAGGGAACGAAAATTGAACGAGGAGAATGCAAGCACACAGACCCTTTGGCCACCTTTTATTTTCCATGTGAGTTTGTGGGAAGAGGATTTTCGCACAGGGATCTGCGCTCGTTCTTATCAACCGAATTAAAATAGGGACCAACCTTGGAGAACATGTGCTCCCGATCGTTGTCCAATGGCTGATCTGACGGTTCAGGGCCCCCCTCGAGAGAAGTCCGCCTGCACTGTTGGATGCACATAAACTCTCCATCTGACACAAAAATCTCTTCTACGTCGCCAACATCACCCTCGAAGTCTACCTCCTCGTCCTCCATACGGATCCTTGTGGTTGCAATTAAAAACAATATGGATAGACGTCATCCTCCATCTGCCTGCATACATGGATAATGGAATACACTCTCTATTAGGCCTAGGCACCCTAGCAGTCTTGAATCATCATCGCCGCCATCCTCGAATCAGAGCCGAGACCTAGGATGGATCTAGGATTTCATCGTTATTGCTCGTCTCTAATATGTACATGTTGCATATACCTATAACATATATGCTAGCAGTCTGGACTAGGCAGGTCCAACAATGCTTCATCCAGAGGCCATTCCACACAATCTTTGCAACAGTAAGAAATGGTGGCTTAAAAATGTTTCACTCTACCGTTGATATGATATTGAAACATGTTAAGTAGGAGACATGAACAAAAATTGTGCCATGGCCTAGTTGTATTGTCAAATTTTACAGATCAAGGGATAATGTTCAGATGGTTGTACAAGTTGTTGAACATGTTATAATTAAATATGTTTGAATAACTTGTTGGAAATTAGCAAGCACAATTGTTTCAGGATATATATGGGAGCTTTAAGGAAAACTACTATAGAGGGTAGGGCCAAATATGGTTAAGGCTTCTTAGGTTGGTCCACATTTATGTCCAATAATTCTTCTCTGGCAGACATTCATTTTAGTTGGCCAAGGTTATCGGTAGTCATTTGTATAATATGTATTTGCAAATGTCTTTCCTGTATAAGTCATTAAATGTCACACATTGAATCTTATGAGTCTTTGAAGTCTCATCAGTTGTTTTTCGGTTTATTGCAGAATTATTATTTTGGGTTGCTCAATATATTATAAATCCCATTTTACTTTTGAAATATACAAAGTTTAGAATATATATTCTATCCTTTTAATTGACAAGCTATTTTTTAAGTCATTTTGAGGACTACGAGACTCATGAAACTAAGGTGGCTTGTGCCCTTGATGGTGTACAAGTAGCTGATATGTTAAGTTTGTTTTGATAATATTTAAATTTTGTGAACTTATCAAAGGCTCTCATTTCTCACTACTTGGATTAGGCCCTGCATTCATAAGTTTCATAAGAAATTTTAATTGTTCTATGAGTTTATTTACCTGTGTTTATATTTAGTATTGTCATGCCAATTTTCTTCCACATATATTGTTGAATGATCATCTGTTTAGTTTCTAGATCTTGTATTTATGCATGGTTAGTATCAAAGGCCTTATTCCATCGAATCAAGACTATTGTTAGATTTAACTAATACCGGATAAACGATGTAAGTGTCCTAGCTGGGAAATACACCCACTATAACTCTTGATATTTGACTAAGGTATGTATAACTATATAAACTAATCTTTATGCTGAACTTGCAAATATGATGTTCTGTGATTCTGTCTACAACTCTTAAAAATTTAAGAAAAAGAATCTAAATTCGAAACTCAACTGAATGGTAAATGAAATTTCCTAATAAACGAAGCTTAATCATATCAAGGCGTATTCTGGAGCTCTTAGTCTTTTCTACTTATTTAAAACAATCAAATCCCTATAACTGGAGGGTTAGTTCTCAATGCTCTACAAAATGGTAAACATTTAGATATGATTCCTTTTGAGTTGCCAAGGAAGGCTATTAGCGATCTTTCCATCTGCCAATTCAATTCATGGTGAAATCAATCCAATTGGTAACAATGACATAATTATGAAGTAAGGTTAGTGTTGCACTTGTAATGGGACTTTCAAAGTGCGTGCTTGTCTCTCAAGGAGTTTGAGAAATGGTTATAGATTGAGATGACCTATCATAGTTTTCTATCATGCTTTCAGCATGCTTAATGCATCTGTATAATTCAAAATAAAAAGGAATGTCTCATACTAGTTCTATAGAATCTAAACATGCATTGCCTTTTAACAACCATATAATATTACTTTAGCCACAACCTTTCGACAACAAGACTCTTGCAAGATGATGTTAAGAGGATTTTTTGAAAAGGAGGACTCGAACATTCCACTCCCTAACCATTTTTTGTTTAATTTTATCTGTTGATTGGAGCTCGCCACACAATACTGGGTAGAATTTTCCTCTCAATCAACTAACCTTTTGTTCTTCACTTTAGATGTCCTTAATCCTCATGTTGAACTCTAGAGCTTGTCAATGTAGGCTCTCTTGGTCATCTATACTTATTGAGCCATCTGCTCTTGTCTTTCCTTCTCTTCTTAAGTAAAGAAGTTATCTTTTTGTTAAATATCCCTTTTTAAACAAGTTCATCTAAAAGCCTCTTACTTCTTTTCCTAGGAATGTAAAAATATTTTCTGATTCATTTACATAAGTATTTATTATTAATTATCCAACCTAATGACATAATTATTTATTATTAATTATCCAACCTAATGACATAATTATTTATTATTAATTATCCAACCTAATGACATAACTATTTATTATTAATTATCTAAAACCATTTACTTGGTGTAAAAGTATTTAATTCTAACTCCTTCACTACAAACTTAAGGAACAAGAAGAAAATCAAGTTCCTTAGTAATTTCCCTATAACTATTATTATGCGGTCTTTAGACCATATCTTACCCCAAGCCATGAAAGGATATGTAACCTAGGCTTTCCTCACCTAGGTTTACAAGTTAAGAAACTTGTAGGGGGTATGCGACATAGGAAATGAAAAATGCCATGACATTTGCATTATGAATCATTTTTTATATGGATTCGAGGAATATAAAACATATCTAGAATGAAAACTTGAAAAGGTCAAAGAAGTGTTGCAAATCTAATTTGGAAGCTATTTTGTTTAGTATCATTTTATAGAATTTTCCTAGGCAACTCCCACCATACATTCTTGATATTGATATAATTTTGGCTTGGTTGTAGAGACTTCCATCACACGCTCCATTTGGATTATATAAGGGATTTTTTTTTAAATACATTGATTTCTCAAAAAAAGGAAAGGCATAATTTTTTTTTGATAAAATGTTCCTAATGGTTCTCTTATGTAGTCACCTTAATCAAGATCAAAATTAGTTGAAATCAAAACTAAAATCACCCTACACTAAAACGTAGCCCCTTGGGTTCCATAACAATCCATATGGATGTCTATGATAACATAAAGAACAATAGATAAAGTCTTTGGCAATCAAGCCCACATACCAAATAACATAGGCTAGGCACATCCCTTAAATAAGAGTTGATAGAAGTCCAACCTCAGGTGGGGGTTTGTCATGATTCATCACTATTTTTAGGGGTCAACTCCCATCCTTCAGTTTAGGCTCAAGATTGGGGATAGTTGCCCCCCAATGATACTAGGTTAAACTTTTGGAGGCTTTTCAGCCTCTAAAGTGATGAGAGTAGGAGTGGGATAGTTGTGGCAACATTCCCTGCTTTCCCTAATGACACAAATAACTCGGTGGTGAGGCATTCCCTAATGGTATTGTGAGTCGTGACTATAGGTAAGGCATTATAATTCAATCATTGGATACAAATTTCGATGTATACAAAACCAAGTAGACAAATGCAACCATAATTAAGAAATTGAGGTAGGCGATAAGGTAGTGCCATGTGTAAGATTCATCATCCCATTTACATAAGTTAGAAACTTACAACAATGCAAGCTACACCATTGATGATAGAGACCATTCAAATTATTGCATGAGAGGCACATTCTATGGTTCAATATGGGGGAGATGTGTCATGAGTGATTGAATGAGGGTAACGTTGGGGTCATATTGGTTCTTCACATTAAAATAATAATATCCATAAATAATAAGTAGCTTAGATCCATGTTAACCCGAGATCTATAAAGCTTCGAGAGGGATCAAATCCCTTGAGGTGCAAACCTTTTAGATAGTGCAAATACTTGTGGAAAGATTTGTACCTTGATTTCGATTAGCACTTGATATATCCAGGGTTAAGAAGGATTTAGCTTGGTAATTAGAATTCATTGATTGGATATACCCTAGATCTGCCATTGAAATTGGGGAATGTTCACACCACTTTCGTATTTTCCATGTCAAAGCTGAATTATCTACGAAGTCGACCATTTTTGGAATATGTGAAGGGGTTGGAGTTGGTTTTAAACATTCTACACGTAAAAGAGAAATTTCAGCTACAAGAAATCAAATCATTTAAACCATAAAAATTACTATGCAAACAAACCCTTACAAAATATCTTATAAAATGAAAAGGATTTCTAATATCACAAACAAATAGGGAATGGAATAGGAAAGGCAAGCATACATACACAACCAATTAGAGACACTGTGGGGGTTTTGCCTATAGAGCATATGAGTATAGTCCAACTATATTTCTTGATGCCAAATCGTGAATATTGTCAGTTGAGTCCTTTGATGTAATGCCTTCTAAGTTAGTACTGTATGAACTTCTAGCTACAATAATGCGACGATATATACCTATATGCATTAAGAACCTATGATTTCTACACTCAACGAAAACTTCATGGTCTTTAAAGGAAGGTGATTAAAGGCACAACAAGGCATCGACTGTGGTATTTAATGTGTAGGAGGGGATTGCAATAAGTAACATGTGGACTTTCAGGATCTACTTGATAATGGACTATCCTGAGGTGATTTAACTTCGTTGAACAATCCAAGTTTTCTTTTAGTCATTTCTTGCACATTTTGCCTTCTAAGTTGAAAGAAGAACTTCATTTGAATTGGTATTGACCAATATTTCCTACAAAGATTCAACGTGCTATTAATATAAAATATGATTTCTTCTATCAACCTTATTTAATAACCCAAACAATGCAACATTTATTAATATTTTAGTTGAGTATATTTAACCTATGAGATATTTAATCTTACTTTACATGATATTACTATTTAAGTTGGAAGTGTTTATATAGTATATTATCACTTTAGCGCCCTTTCTCTACGTGTTTCTGTTGATGCTCTAGGCAACTTTGCAGAACATGGATCTTGTATGATGAATTCTGTTTCTTAGTTCAGGGAACATTTTATTGATAGCCATTTTGTAGATGACTCCTATACATTTCTATTGGATGAGGAAATAGTGAAAAACACTATTGATGCTATTCAAGTATATTGTGATGCTTATAGAGCCAAGATTTAATGGAGGCAAACTTGTTTCTATGCCAAAGCTACCTAAGGTCTCCCAGCATAGATCAACCAGTCCTTGTGGTCTTGGATTAAGACAAGAGAGGTTTTTAGATTCCTTCATTTTGTTGGTCTTCAAGCTCCTTTAGTTGACATGTGGAATTATATCCTAGCTAGGATTTCTAAGAAGCTTGACTCTTGACAAACTAAATGCATGACTCTTACTGTCATATTTTACTTGTACACTAAAATTCTAATTGCCATTGCTCTATATTATTTCGCCTAGAAAACTTATAGCCAATTGACCTCTATCTTAAGGACCTTTTTGTGGTCACTAGGAAAAAGCAGAAAGGCTTAACTAGAGTCAAATGCAACATTTGTTGCCTCAACAAGCAAGAAGGTGGCCATAGCCTTATTGACATTGCCATGCGCGGCACGACCTTTTTGTCAAATGGTCTATCCAAACCATCCAAGGCAATGGAAGTTAGAAATGCTCACTAGATTCAATGTTACTTCAAGCTCTCCATGCCTCTCATTCATGGATGCTATCACCTCTCTAGGTCACATTAGAGTTAGAGACTCCATTGCTTTTCAAAGCATATGAGCTGCTTGGGAGAAATGCTATCCCTTTCTCACTTGGAAAGGCTTTGAGCCCACTAGTGGTTACTCAACCTATAAACTATTGGTTTGGCAACTATATTTTTGATAATTGTTAGAGTGTAGCCAACACCCGAGTATGTTGTCTTTAGAGGTAATAATATGGTCAGTAACTAGTGTGATAGGGGACTAGTTTATAACTCTAAATGTTGGTGGTTAGTAAGCAATTACAAGGTGACGGTTTAATAACTATCGAG
>JZKD02S0285432.1:9918-20259 GCA_000966675.3 Picea glauca | reverse complement strand
GGAGACAAAAGTGGAAAAAATGTCTACCATGACCCACATTTGATGGGAAATCAAGGGGATATAGAATAGTTTGAACGCCAAGTAATTGAGATATGGGTCAATCTCAAGGGTCGGTGAAGGTGGACCCACCCTTCAATAATGCTTGAGTGACTCGGACATCAAAGTATTGAAAAATAGGATAAAGTGCAACCTCAACATTAAAATTTATATAAATAGTATGAACTCAACTTCAAATGATCATCCATTATAGTTTTTTACATTTATAAAAACATTCTTTGTCATGGCTTTAAACAACTTGAACTCCTTAGTATTAATATAGTCAACATTTTTGGTTTTATGATAATATTATTGCAACATGCAAACATGTCAAAATTTTATATAAAGCATTTACTTGACAAAATGGTTTGATTGAGTCTCTAGTGTATGGACAAAGATTGGGAGTGACATCTAAAAAGAATCCAATAAGTTCATGCAATGTAATTAGACATTTCAAAGATCGAGAACTTATCATATTCCTTTCTTAAATCGACAACCTTCCATAAATTTTGGGGTTGATTATCATTAACAATTGACATATTCCTTCTTTTCTTAGGTTTTTCGAGGATGTATACACATTTTATTTTAAGGATGTATACACGTTTTTATGATTCATAAATTTTGAATTTTAATTTCACATTAATATGATTTAAATATCTACTTTAAGAACATGTTAGTATGTTAATGGCATGAGAGTGGTAGTGGCCCGTGGGTGTTAGAGATAGTGCAAGCAACAACCATCCCTAAATTTTTCAACTATAGGGAGATCATTCGTTGGTGCACTAATAGGTACGACAAGAACACTTACTAGATTTTAGTCCTACAACTATGTAAGTTATATACCTTGCTCATCCTACTTCTATAAAATGGTAGACTTTCCCACTTATGAAATATATTTTGTGTCCACGGTGCTTGGAATTTTCTAGCCCAACATGAAAAATGTTATGAATCAATCAATTCATAATGGGTTATAGAACTAGTGTTTGGCAATGTATTACGTTCAAGACTCCATCTCAAGCGATTTATAAATGTTTTGGCTATTTTAATGGTTGGTTCACCAAAATAGATGATATGTAAATTGTTGTGGATATTTCACTGGAACAGTTCGTCACAACATATGTCATAAATAAAATCGAAACCTACCTATGGAGATTAAATTCCTTCATATTTCTAGAATATTTAGTTATTGATTTTCTACTTATGCATGAAATAGATAATATGCGGAAAAAGAGAACAGTAAAATACAATCACACATCATCCACAAAATGACACAAATATTTTCTCTCGGAAACCCTCACAGGAGAAAACCCAGCTAGAAGGTGAGGTTGTTTTGCTCTATTTTCTCTGGTATGGAAATAATGCAAGTACAAAGGAGAAGACACTCACTATGAAGTTACCTAAGACTTGTGGCATGTTAGGCTACTGCAGGACATTAATCCCCTCTATTATTTTCTCTAATTACCCACTCTTGATTGTTCTTGCTCTGTTGTGGAACAAAATACAATAACATAGAATGGAACCCCTTCTCCTCCTAGTGGCCCAATATTTAGCTAATTCAGATTTTTTTGGAATGAAATGAAAGAAGAGATATTACTATGAAATACTCATGAAAATTTCCAGAAACAGATAAATACAACAATATTTGATTTCTATTAATGAAAGAATCGTAAAGAGCCTGTAAAAATACAGAGTGCAAGACTCGCTAGAATGGTAGCAGCTTTATCTCTTAGAAGAGATGTGACGGCTACACTCATTCACAAGAAGATAATTACAATGAGGCTCTGAAGGCCTTTTTATGATAATCATGAATTCCAAAACCCTAGACATCCAAAAACCTAACCCTAGGAGATGAAACACCAAAAGTCACGTGGGCCTCATTTGGGTAAGTTAGTACATTAACTTCCTGAGGTCGTAACGTTTGCAAACGATCTCCATTTTAGGCGTGTGATAGCCTGCTGGAAAGGTCTTTTCGATAACTACGCATTATGCCATCAAACTCTGACTCTATTTATAGTTTGACTGTGGTGATCCAAAAAAACATTTTTTAGGACCCCAAAACGGCCCTGGAAGTACATCAAGATGTGCTGACATGAAAACATACAAAATAAGCTAGTTGGACTAGGTGGGAGGCCACTAGTATCCACCTGGAAGATGTGTAGGGCTTAAGATAGCCCCAAAAGTGTAGAAACCAAAATTACAAAGAAGTACAGAAGAACGTGTTGCACTAAGAAATGAAAAGAGGAGCCAGTTGGAACAGGTGGGTGGCCACCAACATCCACCTGGATCAATCCTCCCCCCTTAGGAAGAATGGTCTCCATTATGTTGAGTGCCCAGGGAAGAGGGGAAAGCATTTTCTTACGCCGACGCTTGGTGAGTTGTGTGCCTTGTTGGAGAAGTTGTGCTTTTTGGCTTGTGGAAGACTATCACATACCTATTGTTGGAGGGGTTGAATCTGCTCCATCAACCTGTTGTCTTTGGGTTGGATGGGGCATTATGTAGGCACCATTGTAGGTCAAGAAACAATATCTTATGTCTCTTTGACAATTTCTTTTTGTTGGATAGAAGGTGTTTAGGATGCAGTGGTTGTAGTGGTATTTTGTGCATCCTTCGAACATAGTGTGAAGAGAATGAATTTTGTAGTATGAGAGATTACCTGGATGTGTTGTTTTGGTGGAGCAGTAGTAAGAACTACCTCTAGTATCTTGTAGATCTGACCTCCCATAGTAATAATGACACTACGGGGTCTAGACTCATAGACAACATGATGTTTCCACATATATGGTTGGACCAAAACAACATCACAGACATCAAGAGGGAAAATATCACACACTGCCTCATCCTTGAAGGGATGGATGCCATAGGACATGAGACACTATTGGCTGACATGAAGATCTCATCCCTGGTGACGCCACCCGATGTTGTATGGTTGTGGGTGTGGTGTTGTTGACAACCCCAACTACTTGACGACCTTAGCTAAGATGAGGTTCTTCCGGCTTCCATTATCAACAATGAAATGCAATGAGATCCCCTTCACCGACATCTGTGAATGGAAGAGGTGCTCCCCCTCTTTAGGATCTATTGGTTCTTCTAGCTGAATTGTTCTGGTCGCGACAATAGTAGTGTGGTCTGCGTTGATGATCTTTCTGTTTTCAATATTTTCTGGATTGAATTCTGAATCAGGGTTCGGATCCGTTTCTTTGACCTCGACCACCAATGACTACTTCGAGCGACATTCATCGGTGTTGTGCCAGGGGATTTTGTGGAAGTCACACCACTTCCAGTGTCATTCTTCGTCTTTACTTTACCCTTTTTTTCATGTATCTTGGAATGGTTTTCTAAAGGTTGTTTGTTAGGGCCTTCTTTACCATGCTTTGGTTGTTGTAGATTTGTAGACCCAAATTCCCCTTTGTTCTAGTGCCTAAATTTCTGCTTGATTTTGACATCATATCGATAGGAAGCTCCCAATGATGAGATGTCTACGAAATCCATTTCAATTTAGATGTACCTATGCAAAGCCCCATGGTAATTTAGAACCGAGTGCTGCTTGGAGTCTTTGATACCCATCTTGATACCCATCTTGAACTATGACACTATTTGGCTCTTCTCTTGCCATAATGTGGTCCATCTCATGTACTGGTCTTCATAGTTATCAACAGGATAATACTGTTCTTTGACTGCATCCACAAAAAAATCCCAAGTGGCCTCGGCCCCATATATTTCAGATTCCTCCGTAGAACTTTTCTCCCAATAAGTTTCCCACCAATGTCTGAGATGGGGGAGAGCCTTTAGGAGTGCGGAGGTGATCTTTTCCCTTTCGAGAAAATTTTGAACATAGAGATAACCTTCTAATATATTTAACCATTTTTCTAGGGCATTCGCATTTATCTGACCTTCAAATATGGGAATATCGAAATTAACTTGGACCTTGAAGGGAGAGGTTCCTCCAAAATGGTCACTTGATGAAGATGCGACTATTGTGATCGAAATGCATTAAAGGATGTGCACACAATTCTCCATCATTTCATCCCTCTATCGTGTGAGAGCTTGCTCAAGTAACATGTTAATAAAATCTCCTGCTCCATCATTTTTCTTTTCTGCCACCATCAAGGGTCTCTTGGGCATGCGAGAGTGATTTTCCTGAAGAGAGACAAAATCGAGACCCAACTCTCTATACTCGGACCTCATCGGGGACATCTGCTGAAAAATGATCAAGAGAGCCTGCTTTGATACCAATGATCTGGGTTATATTTGGAATGAAATGAAAGTAGAGATATTACAATGAAATACTCATGAAAATTTCTAGAAACAAAGAAATACATGAATACTTGATTTCTATTAATGAAAGAATCATAAAGAGACTGTAAAAATATAGAGTGCAAGACTCGCTAGAATGGTGACAGCTTTATCTTTGAGAAAAGATGTGATGGCTACACTCATTCGCAAGAAGATAATTACAATGAGGATCTAAAGGCCTTTTTATGATAATCATGAATTCAAAAACCCTATACATCCAAAAACCTAACCCTAGGAGATGAAACGCCAAAAGTCATGTGGGCCATGTTTGGGTAAGTTAGTACATTAACTTCTTGAGGTTGTGACTTTTGCATACAATCTCCATTTTAGGCAAGTGATAGCCCATTGGAAAGGTCTTTTTGAGAACTATGCATTACACCATCAAAATCTTACCGCGTCTACAATTTGACTATGGCGAGCCAAAAAAACACTGTTTAGGGCCCCAAAATGGCCCTGGGAGTACAACAAGATGTGCTAACATGAAAACATATAAAATAAGTCAGTTGGATTAGGTGGGAGACCACCAATATCCACCTGGAATATGTTTAGGCATTCAGACAACCTCGGAAGTGTCAAACCCGCAATTACAAAGAAGTACAGAAGAATGTGTTGCACTAAGAACTGAAAAGAGGAGCCAGTTGGAATAGGTGGGTGGCCACCAATATCCACCTGGACCATTGGCATAGCTTGATAGTCATCTAAGGGTAGGTTTTTGACTTCCTCCACTGTCAATTGTGATAGGGTTTTTAACCTTATAGAATATTCTTGAAATTCCTCACATGGCTAGCTCCATATGCGTGAATAATGGGGGCTAACATGGCATCCTCTCGTACTATGGTGGTCAACATGATAGGTCAACTTGTGGGAGGCATAAATTTTTCATACGAACTCTGATTAATGCACAATCTACACCGTTGGAAATTTATTGGAGTGTAGAACACCTTCAAGGGGGTGTGGCTGAGTTTTGAACACCAAAACTCCAAAAAACTGTTGCTTAATGCCTCAAAATAGCCCGAGAAGGTTTCAAACCCCAATTTTCCCAATTGGGACCTGACACTGAAATGACCCTACAAGTTGATTCCTCCATTTTTTTTCCACTCTAAAAGAATCGAGATAGATAATAAATAATATAATGATCCAATCTGGATCAATAGATCTCTAATTAGAACTACTGCAATAAGCCTATGCTTGACATCACAACTATTCTTTTGTATTTTTTAGTTATTTAACAAGAAAAAAACACACCACGGAGTCTTTAACTATCGTGACATGAAAATAGAACTACAATAGAAAAGAAACACATTGTAGTACAAGGTTTACCTTAGCACCCGATGTGGGAAAACCTAGCAAAAAAAGAAGGATTGTGCATGTTGGAAAAATAGTTTTGGATACAATTTTGATAAAAATACTAAGTGTAGAAGAAGTGCATAGAAGAAGAAGGAAAACTAGGGAGAACGCAGTTGAGGTGCATTCAGGAGGAAAGTGCACAGAAAGAGGAATAAAACAAAGGAATAAAGTAGAGAATAAAGATGGAGAAGAAATAGGATGAAAAGGAAGGATGATAGCCCGACGTTCTAAATATATAAGGACACACAAAAGAAGGAAGAACAACAGTTAGAGTGAAAAAGTAGCATGCAGATGGAAAATAGGTGAAAGAAGATTGAAAAACAAGTTAACTTGAAGTTAGCATGTATTGTAATAGGGTTTTGGGGATGAACAAAGTGGGGTTTTAATCCCTAGAAATCATGTATAAATATGTAATGGGCTGTGAGAGTAGGGGTTCTTCTGGTTGGTTCCCCTTTTTATGAGTTTTGCTAGGTTTTGTTTATTTATTTTATGTTGAGTATGGGAGTTCTTCTTGAGCGGAACTAAGGAGATGATGCAGAGATAGAAAGTCTTGCACTGCAGAGTGACTGAGCTAGGAGAAGAGAAATATAACTATGATATATATTTGTGAGCGTAGTGTGCAAGCCTAAAGCAATTACTAAATGCATAATAAAGAAGTCAACCATTGTGTATGTAGCCAAGAGTTGGGTGAACCATGTTAATTGATGTGTTGAATGTCTTTTGTGTGTTTTCTTATGGAATCTGTCTGGATGCATATTAAAGTAGATTTATTGCATGTGTAACCATGGTGAAATAGTTACTTTTGTTACAGTAATGAGTTTATGTTGTAATCTGGAATATAAGGGTAATATGAATATGATATTCACTAAGTAACTAAAGAAGAGAACTTGCAGAATATCGCACATAGAACAAATAATTAAGAATGAATAGAATATTAACCTCCCATTCACTCACCACTGCAGAAACCTCTTTCATGTAGTCCCAATAGATACCTTGGGTGAGGCTTCATTTGCACATGCAGGTGATGCCAAAAGGGTCTGTGTATGAATGGTTTTGTTGGTCAACAATAACTTGAACCTAGGGTCTTACAACTGCACGCAACACCAACAAATGGTTTCATTTTTGGTACCCGTATTCTATGATTAAGGGAATGTTTTGGAGACTGACTAAGAAGTAAATTTTAGAATGGTTAGAAAGGAAGGAACGAGAGTTTTCCCGAAAAGAGAATAGAAACCTTCAGATGAGTAACAAACAATGGATGAAAAGGTATGTATACACAAAGTTACATGAAGTTTTCTTTGGCGAA
This sequence comes from Picea glauca, assembly GCA_000966675.3. Taxonomy (NCBI): domain Eukaryota; kingdom Viridiplantae; phylum Streptophyta; class Pinopsida; order Pinales; family Pinaceae; genus Picea; species Picea glauca. The sequence continues at coordinate 13,277 of JZKD02S0285432.1, read as the reverse complement.
TTTCCAATTATTCTAACAGAGTGGTTAGAAATATTAGTGGAGAACACTGGAAGGTACCGAGATGCAGCACTGAGGAATTGGAATCCTAAGTTGGTAAGACAACTGAATTCTGTAAGTAATAACACTTCTCGTGTAGTTGATTTCTAGTTGGATAGCATATTAAGAGGATATATTATAGAGTTCGCAGTAGATTATACCCAGTCATATAGTGTTACAGAAACAAACTTCTTCAAAGGTCCACACGGAAGTTTCATGAAATCATTGGGTATGTGGATAAAGATGTTGTTGTGTGACAAGTGTGTGATGACTATGGAATATTACTGCTAAGGGGATTCACTCACATAGGGGAACCAGGGGATTACAAGAGGATAGTCTAAGGAAAAGAGAGAATGAAGGAAGAAATGAAGAAGGAAGGGAGGCATTGATGATGCAAAGAGATGAAGAAGGCATACCAGAGGAAGAAGAAGAGTTTGGAGAACTGCACAGAGGAAGGAGGTACAAGAGGAGAAATATTGGGTCTGAGAAAGGATATTCGCATAGTGATTCAGAGGGGAGAGGACCTTGCACAATAATCCAAATTGTGGAGATACCACACATAAGAGGAGAGGAAGAGGAGTTCCAGTCCAGTCCTATAATAAAGGATTCGTTAAGTCCTACTCAGACTGGATCTTGTGTAGAATCCAGGACCCCATGTGTGTCACCACAATCGAAAATAACATTTGAAGATTTATCAAAATAACTTATATTTAGCAAGGGAGGAAAAAGTAGTAGCAATCAAAGCAGTGGAAGGAGTGCACAGAGTCAGAGTTGACCAACATCACTAAGAGGAGGGAATAAACAAAGAAACATGGCAGGGGTAGACAGCACCCTTAGACTTCTTGAGTTCCAGGGAGTGGGGTCAGAGGACCCAAAACAACATATGTTTGTTTGCTAGACAATTTGGGCTGCTAATAACATCCATGATGAGGTTATGAATATTGTGCATTGGAAACAACATTTCGAGGTTGTGCATTAGTATGGTACATGAAGTTGCAGAGTACCATTCCTATAGGACATGCCATGACATTAGCAGAGATAAGACAAGATGCTAAAAGAGTTTAAGAAGCCAAAGTCGGAATCACAGTACATTACAGAACTGATGGGGATTAAACATGTGCAGACAGATTCGATATGGGACTTCGATCAAAGGTTCAACGACCTGATGGGATGGATGAATTTCCATATCCCAGATCAACAACATCAAGAATGGTTTATTGTAGGACTTATACCACACATTCACAGGCCATTGATTCAACATAAGGTTGTGTCGCAACCCAAGGATATGGAAATTGCAATGAAAATATAATCATCCCCTGTAGGATACAGTGGAGGGATTGTGCGGGTTCAGATGCAGTTGGCTACTTTGATGATTCAACTACCAGAACTTACAAAAGGAAAGGAGAAACAAGAACAAGTATGGTGTACCAAATGTAGGATGGAAGACCATCACAAGGACAAATGTCCAACATTCGCATAGTATTTGGAAACTAGAGCGTCGAATCCATTACCAGGAGGGGGGTATTGTGAGATATGTAAGAAATGGGGACATCATCCAACTGAATTTCCATTACTGAAGAAGTATCAGAGTACACCAAGGAACTTGTTTTGCAACTTTTGAAAGTCTTTCGGACATGAAGAGAAGGATTGATGCACATTTGATTTGACGAGTGAGCATACTTCATATATGTACAAGATTCAGGAGAAGAATTATGTGGTAGATGGAGGGGGTCAACAATATAATAATCGGATAGGATTTACTCTAGGGAATAGTGGAAATTTTGGTAGAGGTCGAGGCAGAGGAAATTTTGGCAGAGGAGGAAGAGGATCGATAATATGTATTAACTATAATCAATCGAGCACTTAGCCCATGACTTCCCGAATACATGTACAACATGCACATAGTGTAGAGAAATGGACCCTGCGACATAGGATTGTCCTCAACTGGTTGCAAAATGGAAGGACAGAGAGAACTAGAACTAGAATCCAAATCAGAATTTGTAGAAAATATCATCTGAAGAACGGAATGAACGGCCAAGAATAACAATTGTTACATGCAAAGGATCTAGAACAGGAGATGATATGATGAATGGAGAGAAGTAGGCTGAGCAATGGTTAAGGAAGTCAGAAGGACCCATACCAACCTTTGATCCTCAACAAGAAAAGGAGACATATTAGAGGGAAAGGAAAGAGGTACTTGGAAATTATTGGGTAGCATCAACATCATTTGCACCTCATGTCAGAGATCGCATTGTAATAGAGAAACCAAATGGGAAAGTAAGCACGCCAAAAGAATTCTTGAGAAGTTGCATAGAGCTAATAAAAGATGAAACTACACTGAAAACACTATATGAGATGATTGATCACTGCACACAAGAAAGGGAAACTCCCATCGCACAAAGGTTGGTGAATCAGGTACTTCACAGAAAGAGGACCAACAAAGAATTCAGATTCAATGCACAAATTGGGGAATATGATGTGGATAATGTTATCTTGAACTTGGGGTCCAATGTGAACGTATTGCCTAAACAAACCTGGGAGATGATGGTAAAACCCAATCTAGTTTGGTATCCTATTCAGTTAAGGCTCGTGAATGAGCACAAAATAGTATCGATTGGTCGATTGATAGGAGTACCTGTGAACATGGATGGGGTGCACAGTGTGGCCTATTTTGAGTTTATTGAGATTGTGGATGATATTTAACCATATCCAACATTGATGGGACTAGAATGGGCATTTGATAATCAGGCAATAATAAAACTGAAAAAGAGGGAAATGATATTCAAATTTGGATAGTTGGGAGTTATTGGACCATTGGACCCAACATAAGGAAAGAGATACATAGAGCCAACAAAAGGAAACGACATTGACAATTTGTATAACTTGACTACATGGATGGAGGATTATGTCAACCTTACTGGAGATGGCGCGCTAAGTTGGAGAAGTATCATTTCATGTGCATCAGACTCAAAGGAAGGTCTAGAGCATTGGCAACAAAGGATGCATGAAGTCTCAACTAGACGATGTGCACACATGACCCGATCCTTGCACTGGATTGGAACATAACTATCCTAGGTATGATGGATTAACTGATATAAGTTAGTTTGTAAAGGAATATCAGATGAAGGTACTCGAACAAAAAAGGATGTTAGCACTAGATGTTGTCCTAAAAGTGACTCTAGCTAGATGGTGGGATGGACACAAAGAGGGGATGAAAGACTGGTCAAATGTTGAAGACTAATGCAAGTAAGGTTTGGTAATGAGGTAGAAAAAATTGCACATAAGTATACAAGAGAGAGTGATCCAACATGTCATGTTGATTA
>JZKD02S0285421.1:8851-20259 GCA_000966675.3 Picea glauca | reverse complement strand
AGTAGACACTGCCATTAGTTTCCCTGCAAGGACTTCTTCAAGTGCCCCCTTGGGCCCTTCTTACTCAATAAGAGAAATATCCTACAATGTACTTTTCTTTTTCTTGTACCAGAGCTTCAAAAACCTCCTTTGCAAATTAATATTAATTGTAGCAACTGAGTCCATCCAAGGATATCCCAAAACAATATCCACATCATCCATATCTATAGCATGAAAATTTGAATACAACACATATTTATCCATGGTAATCTTCAAATTTGTAAAAAAATTGAACATTCTCACCCTCGACATTAGTGCTTTGAATATGTTTTGTCATAAAATTGCAACTTTTGGCCAAATTAACATTGATAAAATTATATTGGCTAGTAGGGTTTATAGAAATAATAACATTTTCCTTTTGAATACATCCATGAACCAATAATAGGAAGTTTGTGCATGAAAAAAAACCCTTGGTGCTCTCTTTATCCTTCTTCCCAACATGATACCACCTATCTAAAAATACTATTTCATATTATTCATCTAGACTTTTGAATATTTTGAATATTTTTGTCTCCATATCCAATGAAAATGCACTTTCTAGATTTCATGTCAAGCTTTGTTCTTTTTCCTTTTGGAACAAAAATGAAAGATTCACATCCAAAAACTCGTATATGATCATAAGAAATATTCTGACCCAACTAATTCTCTTCTGGAACTTCAAAATCTAACTGAGAGGATGGTCCCTTGTTGATAAGGTACATTGTTGTATTTACAACCTATGCCCAAAACTGTTTTCCTAGTCCTGCATTTGAGAGCATGCTACGTTCTCTCTCCAAAATAGTTCTATTCAACCTTTCTGCTACACCATTCTCTTGTGGCGTAAGAGGAACAATATTGATTCTCTGAATGCCATTCTCTACACAATATTGGTCGAATTATTTCGAACAATACTCACCCCCATTATCATATTTCAAACATTTAATATTACTTCCAGTTTGATTTTATATAAGTGCCTTGAAAGTTTTAAACATACCAAAAACTTCAGACTTCTTTTTCATCATGTAAAACCAAACATTTCGAGTGAAATCATCCATAAATGTAACAAAATAAGTATATCCACCAATAGATGCTACCTTTGATGGGCCAAAGACATTTGAATGCACAAGCTCCAATAGTTGTGTCTTTTTCATATGTTCCTTGGCAGAAAATCTTGTCCTCTTGTGTTTACCATATATGAAATGCTTGCATAGCTCCATATCTACTTATTTCATACATGTAAGCTAATTCTTCTTATGAAATATCTCAAGACCCTTCTTGCTCATGTGCTCGATCCTTTTATGTCAAAGATTTGTTCTGCTATCTATGAATTCTAACATAGCTCCCACCTCTATGTAACCCTCTAGCACATACAATGTACCATATTTGCATGATTTGGCAATAATCAAGGCTCCTTTTGTTACCTTCCATGCACTTTCTCCAAATATAACACTATACCCAAGGGTGTCCAACTTCCCAGCAGAGATCAGGTTTCTCCTGAGTTGAGAAAAATGTCTCACATCCTTTAGCAACCAAAAGTTTCCATTTTTCATATTTAGTAGAACATCTCCTTTTCCAATGATACCACGAGGCTTATCATCATAGAGATAAACTTTGACAAAATTACCAGCTTGGTAATTTTTAAAGAAATCTTTGCATGATGTTGCATGAAATGACGTTCCTAATTCAAGTACCCAAACATCTACAATGACATCTCTAGTAGATAGGATAAGAGCACTTGTATCTTCTTCATAAGTTGTATTTGCCTCATTCTGTATTAATTGGTTTTCAACCTTACCATTCTTCAACAACTAGAATTTTTTCTTCATGTAGCCTTCCTTACCAAAGTGCCAACCACTGCCTTTTTTGCATTTGGATTTTGATCTTTTGCTAGACTTTGATCTTCCCCTCTGATTATTATTTCCTTGTTCTTGTGTTCTCCATCTTCTTCCAGATACCAAAGCATCTCCCAATGAAGTACCTTGATTTTTCCTTCTCATGTCCATGTTGAGAAGAACCCCAACAACATCATAAAATTTTAGCATGCTTCCCTTCTTGTTAGAACTAAATCCATAACTTGACCTAGATACTGAGTTGATAATAGTCATAAAAAATCCTTCTGAGATATTAGGAAATGAACAAAATGACAAGATATCCTTGATCTCATCTTCCAATGGGATGTTTATTGAAAATAACTTATTGATCAAGGTATTGAACCCGTTCAAGTGATTTGTGATTGTACCACCTTCTTGTTGAAATTTGGGTATCTTGGAAAGTGCCCCCCTTGAGTTATTGAGTGTCTAACTCAAAGGGGGGAATATTTGACTCTCACCACTTTACTTTATCTTATAAAGTCAAAGTGACTTTATTTCACTTAAGTCACAAAGTGACTTTAATAACATAAAGTAACGTAGGAGACTTAAGTCATTTTGGAGATTTAATCTCCACCATTGATTGGAGTTTTGGCCTAAGATATAATCTTGGCCATTGGTTTCCTAGGTTAGCCTAAGGATGAGGCTAAAGGAGAGAAAGGAGGAAGAAGGGAATTCAATTGTTCAGTTGGAGATTAGAGTGAAGAGAAGGGAGGAGAAGAGAGGGTTTTGGAGAAAAGGAGAAGCAAAAGAGAGGGTGCACCTTGAGACGAGGGCACACAATAACTTTGAGGAGGGAGCATCCATGGAGTAGGTGCGCACCAAGCTTGGTGAAGGGAAGGCACACTTGGTTAAGGGAAGGCACACTAGTTTGGTTGAGGGCACACTAGGTCATGCAAGGATATGGGGGGGCACATCCATTGAAAAGGGGGTGCTATTCTTTGAGGCATGAACAAGAAAGAAAGGGCTTAGATAAAAAAAAAAAAAGGTGCAAACACCAATTCTAGCATAAAACAAGAGTGAGGGGGAAAGTCCCAAGAGAAGGTGCACTTCATCAAAGGATCTTCAAGGCCAAGCTCAAGTGGAGTTGGCTATTTGAATCAGGTTCCTTTCCATTTTCTCTTGTTGTACTTTTTATTAACATCTCCATAATAAATTTCCTCTTACATTGGTTTTCCCCATGGGGGTTTTTCCAAGGTCATGTTGACCAAAATACTTGTGTAAAAATCGTGTAGTTTGCATTCTTTATTTCAGAAAGTAGGTGTAAAGATCCTAGAGGAGTCTTTTATGTTTTGATGTATGTGTAAGAGATAACTTGGATAAAAAAATTGTCCTAATTAAACCCTTCACAAAGAGGCATCAAAAGGGCATAAAATCACAAGCTTAAGGACATATTTTGTGGACATAATTTTCAGACTTGGTGGTTGTCCTAAAACAATCCTAAAACAGATTTGAAAACCCTTGAAAAAAATGCCAAACAAGAGGTCAAAGATGAACTTGTTGGCAAGCCTTAGGAACCTCAAAATTATTTATGGTATCAGAGCCAAAGGGCACAAGAGTTGGCTGATTTAGTTTGAAAACAATTGGCAGATTTTTACTTCACCTCACAACAGTTGGCATCATTTTTTTCTTGGTTAGATAACATCAATTTTTAGCATCAGATGGCAGCCACGTTAGTGGCATGTTTGAGAGTGGAGGATAAGCTAGTGAGGGTTGCAAACTAGTCTCTTTGGAAGGCTAGGATAGTCTTGATCTTGGAGGAACTTGAACTATGGGATATTGTGGAGAATCTTGTGGTTCCTCCTACAGATGCAGTGCTCATGGTTGAGTTTCAGAAGAGGAACATCAAGGCCAAGAGGACTATCCTTGATGTGGTGAAAGACCATGTTATTCCTCACATTTCTAGTAAAGAGTTTGCATTTTAGATGTGGCAGTCATTATGCAGTCTTTACCAGAGTCCTAACCAGAACTGGAAGATTGCGCTCCATGAGAAGTTAAGGGGCACCAAGATGATGAAAATTGATTCAGTTACTTCATTCCTCACGATATTTTATCATATTCATGATGATTTGGAAGCGGATGGAGAGATAGTAGATCCATCTTAGTTGGTGAGTACGACCTTAAATGTCATTTCCAAACCTTGGGAGAGTTTTGCATGAGGCATCATGGCTAAAGAGAATATGCCCAGTTGGGAGAGGCTCTGGGATGACTTTGTGCAAGAGGATATTACATTTGGCTCTGAATCCACTAGTCAATAGTGTGGTGGGGATGATGAGGGTGATCTTGCTATTTTGAAAAAGGGTAAGAAGAAGACCAAGAAGGATCCCAAGGGTGGGGCCAAGTAGCAACAATAGATGGATATGAGAAAAGTTAAATGCTTTGCTTGTAACAAGATGGGGCACTATGTTGGAAAATGTCCCAACAAGAAGAAGAAGAAGTAGGGTGGTACTGCAGTGACAACAGAGAAAGATGAGTTTTCCTCTCAGTTTGAGAGGGAGTGTTCCTTGATAGTTTGTTGCTCGATGGTTGAGTCACCATCCCGCATTTGGTACATAGACAGCGGGGCATCCAATCATATGCCAGGTGTTAGAGAGAAATTCAATGATCTCATATATCCAAAGATCAAGTTGGAGATAGTGCTTGGAGATGAAACCATAGTCAAAGCAGTTGGACGTGGCACAATTTCCTTTTAGATGGAGTTGAGGCCACCCTTGGTGTTCAAGGATGTATTATATGTCCCTAGGTTGAAGAAGAATCTTATTTCAGTTTCCTCCATTCAGGATAGGGAGTTTGAGGTGTCCTTTAGAGGGACATAGGTCCTCATTCACCCTTATAAGGGGTCCAGTATCACTTATGGCAGAGTGATTGGAACACATGAGTGGAATCCGTACATATTACTTTTTCATTCATTGCATGCTTTAGATAATAGCAACAACAACACATAGTTGTGTGAGCTATGGAATAGGAGGATGGCTCATTTGAATCATGGAGCTATGAGGTCATTGAGAGATATTGTGACAGGTTTTCCACAGTTTGACATTGAGCATCAGAAGGTGTGCAAAGGGTGTAATCTTGGGAAGTACACCAAGACTGTATTTCCCAGTAGTGACAATAGATCAGTTGGGGTACTTGGTTTGATATGAACTGATGTGTCTGGGCCCAAGTCATAAGTTTCCTTGTGTGGTTGTGAGTACTATGTGACTTTCATTGATGACCACTTCAGGAAGACCTGGATCTATTTCCTGAATACCAAGAGTGAGGTCTTCAAGAGGTTCCAAGAGTACAAAGCTCTTGTGGAGAACCAGTCAAGAAGAAATATCAAGGTATTGCGGACGTACAATGGAAGTGAGTATACCTCCATAGATTTTTCATATTTCCTTACCCTGCAGGGTACCAGGAGGCAGTTGATCATTCCTTACAACCTGTAGTGGAATGGGGTTTCAAAGAGGAAGAACGGGACCATAGTTGGTGTAGCGAGATCGATATTGCATGATCAGGTATTTCCATTCTACTTATGGACATAGGCTTGTAGTACTACATTGTATCTACAGAACAAGAATCCCCATAGATCTTTGGGGAGGAACACTCCTGAGAAGGCCTTATTTGGGAGTAGTCATGGTGTTGAGCACCTATGCATATGTGTGTGTTTGATGTTATCTCATGTCCCTTAAAAGAAGAGGAAAAAGCTAGATCCCGCAATAGAGAAGGGGATTCTAGTTGGATATTCATAGGTCTCTAAGTCCTACCGGATCTACATTCCAACACTTAGGAGAGTGGTTGTGAGGAGAGATGTTAGATTCGAGGAGGACAAAGAATTCAGGAGATATATTGAGTTGAGAGAGAGTTGAGTAGGTCCCACATATACAAAGTGATGCATCACAAGGGACACAACCTCAAGTGTCGATTACACCGAGTTCAAGGGTGACTGGTCCACTCGATACAACTTCAGGTTCACAGATGCCTTGTATAACGACAATTGGTGCACGTGCTTTAGGATCACGGACTACTTTGAAGATATTTGTGGATGAGACTCAAGGGCATGAGGACACTACTCCATGAGAGGTTACTCCTTTAGGAAGCCAAGGAGTACATTCAAGATCCTTAGAGGTTGATGAGAGAGAGAAAGGCACCAAAGAGGTTTGGGTCCTACTTGGCTATGGTGACGAGCATTACAGATTCAAATCCCACTAATTTTGTGCATGCAACAGACCATAAGGTATGGAAAGAGGACATGTAGGAGGATTATGACTCCATCATGCGCAAAGATGTGTGGGAGGTAGTGCCTAGACTTGAGGGGAAGTTAATGATGACTTCCAAGTGGTTGTATAAGATCAAGTATGCTGCAAATGGTTGCATAGAGAAACACAAGGATCATTTTGTGGTGAGAGTATTCTCTTAGATTGAGGGAATTGATAACGATGAGACATTCCCACTAGTTGCGAGATATACTTATATCTAGAGTATTATGGCCATTGTAGCAGAGATGGGTTGGAATATCCATCATATGGATGTGCATACTGCATTTCTGAATGGCTTCATAGAGGAGGAGCTATACATTGAGAAGCCACAAGAGTTCGAGGTGTTGGGGAGAGATTCCCATCTGTGCCTCTTTAAAATGCAATGTATGGACTGAAGCAAGCTCCTTAAGCTTGGTATTTGAGGATTGGCTCCTACTTGCTTCAGATGGGGTTTCAGAAGAGTGAGGAAGATCTGAACCTCTACTACAACATTCAAGGAGAGGATACACTCTTTCTCATACTATATGTTGATGATTTATTCATCACAAGAGGGGAGAATCTCATAACTAATTGCAAGTGGGGACTTGCATCCGAGTTTGAGATGAAGGGCATTGGATTGATGCACTATTTTTTAGGCATGGAGGTTTGGCAGGAGGATGGGCACATATTTTTGGGATAGGGGAAGTATGCAACATATATTATGTGCATATTTCAGATGGAGGATTGCAGACTCATGTCGACACCTATGGTCACCAACTAGAATAAGCTCAACACTTCATATTCCAAGTTGGTGGATGCCACAAGATATCGTCAGTTTATAGGTTCTTTGATGTATCTAGTCAACACTAGACCATATATGTTTTTGGTTGTGAACACTCTCAGCCAGTACATGGTGGAGCCTAGGAGTGTGCACTGGATTGGGGAAAAACATGTGTTGAGGTACATTGCAGGATGAGTGGATTATGGATTGGACTATGTCAGAGGAGATGGGGTCAGGTTGATTGGCTACACAGAATCAAACTGGGTAGGATGTGTAGTTGACAGGAAGAGAACCTCAAGGTGTTTTTTTAGGTTGGGATCAACAATTCTTTCTTGGTTCATCCAGAAACATAGGTCAATGGCACTGAGTTCTACTAAGGAAAAGTACATGGCAGCTAGTCAGGCCAACCATGAGGCTATCTGGATTGACAAGTTGTTGTTTGTCCTATTTGGTCGTGAATTGAATCCTACAATTATTCACCGCGATAATCAAAGTTGTATCAAACTCTATGAGAATCTAGTGTTTCATGATAGGTTGAAACACATAGAGATTAGATACCATTTCATCATAGATTGGGTTCAGAGATCAGGGGCGGCTTAGCTTCAATATATTTCGAATGATGAGTAGGTTGCAAACATTCTCACCAAGTCCTTGCCAAGGGGCAAGCATGTCTAATTCAGTGACAAGATGGGAGTGGTGAGTAACACCTTCCTCGGTAAGAGGGAGTGTTGAGATTTGGGTACCTTGGAAAGTGGTCCCCTTGAGTTATTGAGTGTCTAACTCAAAGGGGGGAATATATGACCCTCACCACTTTACTTTATGTTGTAAACTCAAAGTGACTTTATTTCACTTAATCCACAAAGTGACTTCAGTAACATAAAGTGACTTAGGAGACTTAAGTCATTTTCAAGATTTAATCTCCACCATTGATTGGAGTTTTGGCCTAAGATCTAATCTTGGCCATTGGTTTCCTAGGTTAGCCTAAGGATGAGGCTAAAGGAGATAAAGGAGGCAAAAGGGAATTCAATTGTTCAATTGCATATTAGAGTGAAGAGAGGAGAGGAGAAGAGAGGGTTTTTGAGAAGAGGAGAAGCAAAGGAGAGGGAGCACCTTGAGATGAGGGTGCACAAGAGATTTGAGTAGGGCACATCCATGGAGTAGGGGTGCACCAATCTTGGTGAAGGTTGGCACACTTGGTGAAGGGAAAGCACGCTAATTTTATTGAGGGCACACTAGATCATGCAAGGATATGGGGGGTGAATCCATTGAAATGGGGTGTTATTATTTGAGGTGTCAACAAGGTCGAAAGGTATTAAACCAAACAACGACGCAAACACCAATTCTAGCAGACAAGCAAGAGCAAGGGCGCAAGAACCAAGAGGGGGCACACTTCATCAAAGGATACTCAAGTCCAAGCTCAAGTGGAGTTGGCCATTTCTATCAGGTTCTTTTATATTTTCTCTTGATGTACTTTTTCTTAATATATCCATAATAAAAATTCCTCCCAAACTAGTTTTCCCCATGGGGGTTTTTCTAGGTTTAAGTTGACCAAAAATACATGTGTAATTTTTTTTTGGTTTGCATTCTTTTATTTCAGCAAGTATGTGTAAACATCCTAGAGGATTATTTTATGTTTTGATGTATGTGTAAGAGATAACTTGGACAACAAAACTATCTTAATTAAACCCTTCACAAAGAGGCATCAAAAGAGCATGAAATCACAAGATTAAGGATAGACTCTGCAGACAGAATTTTCAGACTTGGTGGCTGTCCTAAAATAGTCCTAAAACAGATTTGAAAACCCTTGAAAATAGTTCCAAACAAGAGTTCAAAGACATACCTATTGGCCAACCTTAGGAACCTCAAAATTCTTCACTTCTTGCATATTTAAATTGAACAATTTTTTCATCAACAAAAATACTATGTTTGATGCATAGGGCATCTCATACATGTCTAATAGATGATCTCATAAAAAGAGAGAATGATTGTATCTACCGCCTTCTGTTCCAATTTCTCCCAATCTTCATCTGACATTCCAATTGGCTTATTCAATTTCCCTTTTAGCATGATAAAAAGGTCCTTTTGGATCAAAAGAGATTAATCTAGCTACAACTTCCACATTCCAAAATTTTGTCCTGAAATTTTCTTGATTCTCCATTTGTCTGTCTCCTTCATTTCTGCAAGTGTTCACATAAAACCTCTCTTTGATATCGGTTTTTAGAAACAACAAGAAAGACAAATATATTGCAGAAAAATAAACATAAATGAAGCAAAGGAAAAACAACACACACAAAGGGACACATAAAATTAAAGTGGTTCACCATTATGCGTATGGCTACATCCACAGAAAAGTAGGTTTTCTCCAGACCTTTCTTGAATTGCAGTTGTTTCAATCATTACAAGAGGACTATACAAGCAACCCCATATATAGGTGACCTTATAGTCCTAAATAATCAAGTGGTATTGGAATACAATGGGCATTAAACCACCCATTCCCAATAATTGAGTTGTAACCAACACATATGTTTACACCCAGATAATCTAAAAATAGATTATGTTAAAAAGTTTCTCATAAAATAATCATAGAAATTATAACCGCCCTCTTAGTCAAGCTTCACATCCCAAGACTAAGATCGAATTTTGTTGAGCTTGAAAAATGAAAGTAGAGCTTCCTCTCTAATTTATGTTCCATGTTACAATAGTGCAATGGAAACTTCATAATTTCATCATTGGAGTAACCTCATGTATTATTCCTTGGAATTGTGGACATTTGACTTTATACAAGTTGTGGGCGTCGTGGTGTAGTTGGTTGTGTGAATGAAATTTCAATTCCAATCAATGGGAGAATTAAGCATTTTTTATCGGTTCATTTCAATTTTTATTTTTTATTAAACCAAATGTAAATTTGAATGATCCACCATTTTAGAGAATGTCTCGTGCCAATCTCATATCTAAATAGGATATTGAAATTTAGTATAATGATGTTGAAAGAAGATATCACTGCATCCAACCTCATTGAGATTTCACCTATGCAAACTCATCTATTACAATGTGTAAAATTCCTACTCAGTGACTTTATAATCTACTTGTCTCATTATCACATAGGAGGTAGGATTCCTTATCAAAATATATGATTTCATCTCTTCTTCCACCAACAGTGTAATCTTTGATTATTTCTCTTAATCTTCCCATTTGGTTGCAAAACAATCTTCACCCAATCTACCTTGGATAGTTGAATTTTCCAAGCTATCAACAAGTATCTTATTTATCCTTCTCATTTGACTAAAATGGATATTTTCATGGACCTAAGAGTCTTGCCCATTTTTTTTTTGTTTCCATCATCTCCAATTGTGTGGCAATGCATTGCCTCGGCCATAGTGTCTTGACCAACAAGTGCTTACTACAACCAAAATACGCCTCTTCACTTGATATCTACCCATAACGTTTCCTTAATATACAATATGTTAGATGCACAAGTAAGTCTAACACAACCAAGTTCACCTAACAATAGCCACATGTCCAACTATGGTCTTAAAACATGTTGGAAATACTTAAATACTTAGATAATATTTCAATAATTAACCAACACAAAACAAAGCAAGGAACTTGGAATGGTCTACCTCTTGCAAGTCATGTCTTCTTCTTCTTCTTCTTCTTCTTCTTACTGAACAAGCGTAATTAACCCTATTGTGTCTAATCTTGAACTTAGCACAAACCATAGAGCTCCATTACACTAGAATGAATGATCAATGCTCTTATGCCTTAGCACTTTTAAGGGGTCCTCCTTTTGTATGAGACTTTCCTTGCACTTGCAAGCCCATTTACTCTAAGGTGGACCTAAGTGGCATCTATCAACTTTTATTCCTTTGGTGCCTTATCCAATGACCGTCCACATCTAACAAGTGTGCCCAACTGTGCCCAATTGCATCCAAATCCATTGAAGTGCATCCAATTGCACTCAAAGGTAAATATAATGACTAAGGGACATTAATCCCCTTGGTTCTGCACATCCATCACATGTCCCCAAGGCATGCTAACTCATATAAAAGAAACATGGAATGGTTCACCACTACATCCATTGATCAGGCAAGGAAGGTTTGACATTACAACCTTCTGCACCCTCCCAGGAAATGCACTTACTGCCATTTGTAGGAAAAGGCCTTACATCCTCCCCCACTAAACTTATTTTCATCCCGACAATATCCAACCAACACTTGTCTAATTGCCCTAATATTTTTCTTCTTAAATTCTCGGATCTTGTCTTCATATTGTGGCAATGCCTTTTTCCTTTCCCAAATGTTCTCTTTAGGTTTGTCTTTCCACTTGACAAACCTTAGTCTTGGATTGTAACCTAAAATTGTTCTTGATTGACTATATCATGAATGAATGGATTAAAAACATTCTACACATATTATTATGGTGCATACTCATATGGAGAATGAGGTTGCTTTGGAAATCAAAGAGATAATATCGTCCCATACTCATATGGAGAATGAGGTTGCTTTGGAAATAAAAGAGATAATA
>JZKD02S0285410.1:8914-20260 GCA_000966675.3 Picea glauca | reverse complement strand
TCATCATGGTGGTGGTTGATCACCTCTCCAAGTGTGCTCATTTTTGTGCATTACCCCACCCTTTCAAATGACAAGAAGTTTTAATTCCCTTACACTTTTAGTCAAATTCAAAAAGGGTGGAATCAATCTTAAAATACAAACCGATACTGAACACAAAAGAACATTTCTAGCAACTGAATAAACTTGAGGAGGAAACAATTATTACTCTCCACCATCAAGAACTATAGAAGAAACAAACAAATTCATGGAAAGACTGGAATTTGAAAGGGAAAAATACAAAAGTAGGATATTTGGTATTAATGTATGACACTCGAGTCAAAGAAAAGCCTCCAAAACATGAAACTTCCTGGTTGGGTCCTTACATTGTCAAAGAATATGAATGACTGACACATTCAGACTAAGAAAATTGCTCGGGTGCCTACTTCAAAAACTGGTCAATGGGGATCGCTTGAATAAATACAATAAATAGCAGCCTAGATGCTTGTTGGTGAAAACCTTTATGAAGGCTCCAACAGGCATAATCTAGGTCAAAACCACTTGTGACGGCCTATGATGAATAAAAAAAAGAAATAAAGAAGAAAAAGAAAAGGAAAATAAAAGACAAATCAAAGAAATGAACATAAAACATAAATAATAAAAGAACACAAAAATAATGTAAGAGAAATAAAACAATCGGTTATGAAGAGTTAGGTACAAAATTCTCAATCGATAGGTAACTACTTAGAAACCCATCATCAACCTTGAACCATCAAGAAGCATGTATTTCCAGCCATTACATCAAAGAAAAATGATGAGAGAACAAAGGACATGGACATCACATCGAACATATTAGGAACATAAGAAGAAGTTAACAAAAATCTAATTCCAAAATAGAATATTCGACAAATCCTAGATAACTGGGAAAGAGAATCAAGTGAGCGTGAAACTTTCAAGTCAAGTGAGTGTGGATTCTGTAAATCAAGGGAGTGTGAAATATATAAATAAAGCGAGCGTAATCATCATTATTTCGACCAACATAAAACATCTAACTATAGGAAAATAGGTGTGAACAAATTTGATAAAGGAAAAGAGACCAACCTGGTCACTAGATTCGACTGGAGGTCTCAGATCGATCAGAAAGATTGACTTGACCAGACCAAAAAATACAAAAAAAAATCAAGAGTTGACCAAGTTGGAAGAATTCATCAAGAAAATGAGACCGACCTAGTCAGGAGCATTGACCAATAGATAAAAACTGACACAATTAAAGCTCGAAGGGATGTAGTCAAATGAAAATTCATGGTTGGTAAGTCTTTCCACTAACACGAGAAAACAATTACACCTATCATAAATATCAAAGTTCATGAATCCCAAATACCAATGCTTGAATTTAATTTGTCCCTTACTGCCCCACACCTATAAATATTAATGATTTATATGACTTTTCCACTTTACTTTTTACTATCGAGCATTAGAGTGATGAAACCTCAAATCATGCAACTGATCAAGTGACTCCACTGCTTCTAGATTCAGTTATTTGACTTGACCAAGAACAATGTGAAAACATGTCGAGAATGAGGGGGAAAGTAAAATATTCATTGGTGGAGCCAAGAACCAAGAAAAAGTTTGATAGGAATATTGTAACTAAACTAGATATCTCCATGCACAACATCCAACAAACCCATATGGAGGAAATCCATTGGGATATGCATTGGAATAACTTCATAGCTTGGGGCATGGAGGTCAATGCATTGAAATAAGAAACAAAATTTATTGAAAAAGTTGGCATTTGACATTATTTGGGTTCCCTGCAGAAAGAATACCTCGGGGGTGGAAAGAAGAGGCGACCAAGTTAATAATCAATTTGTACCATGATGGCCACATATGGTTGGAATACCTAGTTAGAATCATGGGGGGTTTAATTCACATAATTATAGGGATACAAAATGGATGAGTATTGATCCCCAAAACCCCTAATTCAACTGATTTAATACAGTATCTCATAGGGGGAACCTTTGCAAAGAATTATAAAGGCCTACTCATCAATAAATTTACTGAGCTCCATGTGAAGTGGACCTGCATAATTTTATCATTATGTTTCACCACCACAAATTAGGTTTTAGATGTAAAATTGATAATGATGGAAGCCATTGGTTGAATTCTAGAAAATGGGGCAACACTAAACAGGGGAAAAAGAACCTTTAAAGTATAATCAAGAGCAACTATAGATAATTCCGGGAGCATGGAAAGACAATTAGATTTTCATCCCTCTTGATAAGGATTTCTATGAGTTAGTTCCACTTAGTTGGTGAATCTATGTTCATAGAAAAAATAATATCATCCATGGAATACTACTGTATTTTCTCACCTACGACATTGGGTTCATCATAGTCCTTCCCAATCGATGAGATGTTCAAAAACTAGGTAGTAAATGTAAATAATGCTTCTCACAGATGTTGGGTGGAGCAGGTAGTCTGACAAGCACTACCAACCCCCTACCACATTGAGCTATGCATTGACACCACTAAATTCTAGTGTGGGGTCAAATTGGCACTGACACATAAAGACTTGGCCTACCAGCAGAAACAACTACAAATGTTTGATGAGTTAGGAAGACAAATCGGTAAGGAGTGTTACACACCTAAATGTAGCACCACAAAATGTTGCACTTAAGTTTCGTAAGTCTCTTATGCACCTTACTAAGTGTCGCATGCACTTTATCAATTTTCATATGCACCTTACTAACTGTCACATGCACTTTATTAGGTTTCGTAAATTTGACACCATGGAAGAACATTTTTCATAATCCTTAGTCATTGTGGAGGAGAAAAATGCATCATGAGGAGGTTGAAATAATGCATTATACCTTGAGAATTTGACCATTTTGGAAGTTCAACGCTCCCCTTCCCATGTATAGGAAGCATTGAACTCTTTTCAATGCTCCCCTAACCATATATAATAATTTTTTTCAATTCCCAGTGCTCAATGTTGGGGGAGCGTTGAAGTGGTTAGAGCGATTTATTGGAATTCCACCTTATTCTAAGGGTTAGTTTCGAGAAGATGAGGTCAAGGATTTGAGTCATATCTCATGGCTCCATCTCAGGTAAACTAATTTTCCATGAGATAAGCTAAATCCCAACTTATGGAGTTAAATACTCAACCATTTTCAAAAATACTCCATGACTCCATTATGGTTAAGCCTCCAACTCCTATATAATGAGTGCATTACAAGGTGAAAAGGGAGGAGAATCCATAAGAGAATCATAATTGTGATCTTGAGACATTCAGGAGAGGGGTGGATAGGATATATTGGAGGAACTGTTGCAATGTCAATGTTGGATTGCGAGTACTTCACCATGGATTTCCATTAATACATAACTTGGCCTATTCCCTTCATGTTTTGTGTCATTGTCTCATAAATGTATATTATTGTGAGATTCATCATAGATAGATCTATTTTCACCTAACAATCTAGTGTAGAAGAAGGTGACTTCTCTCTGTTCTTTGCAAGTCTTTTCTTACACCTAGGAGCTCCGTCAATGAGGTCAATGGCTAGAGCAGGGAGGAAAACCGATGTAAGAAGGTAAGTCTCCCATCTCTTTCTTCTCATTCGATTGTTGAAGTTGGTATAAAGGGAAGTTAGTGACCATTTGTTTTTTTCTGGCTTTGGATCAAAGAGGGGTCTTGATCCAAAGTGGGGTTTCACCTGTCTGCAGGGGGAACTTAACCACAAGATAAAATTGGTGAATCCATTGGGGAAAGAGCTTTTAATAGTATTTCCTTGGTTTCATATAGCCTATTGAATCTTGTTTGTCTCTAGATTCTTTTTTATTTTGATTCATGTTATTTGAAATCTTCCTGATCTTTGATGAATCTAGAAAAAAAATTGTTCTTTTTCAACCACTTCTAGGCTTCAACAGTCCCTTCTAGTTCCCTACAGAGCATATAAAACCCTTATCAACGCTCCCTGTCAGATTTTTGAGGACCGTTGACCTTTGTTCAACACATAGTCTACCTTATTGCATGAGCGTTAATATCCTTCTTGGGTTAGGTTTGAGCTCATTTTCCCTTTGTTTTATCATATTCTTGACTCAGATATTTTCATTAGAGTCCTATGAACTTGATTTTGGATTTTCGTGATTGAATTTGAGTGGTTAACATGTTTTCTTCCCTCTTTTGGGTTTCAAAATCCTTCAAAATTATGGAATGAGTATGACTGCCTTGGGATAACCTCATCCTTTGGTCAAAGTATTCCTTAGCAGTATTTTGATCCTCATCATGAAGTTTCTCAAACATTTGTTATCTTCATTTCAAAATCTTATAATTGTTTCACTTGATCTACTTTGAAAGTTTTCTTAATTGATTTGGGATTACAAGTGTTGATTTAAGCATTGTTTGTGAGCTTCTTTCTCTTCTTTGGAAATTTTTTTATCCTATGAGTGTTTGAAGCACTTTAGCCTTATTGCAACTTGGCATTAATCTCTGATTCTTGATAGTCATTTTCCAAGGTAACCAGAAGTGTTATTCTCTACTTTCCATCTTTGAGTTCTTGTTTGAACTCTTGATTGAAGTGTTTCTTGTTTTTGGATTCTTTCTTCATTGAATGCTTGTTTTGTTCACCTTAGTTGTTTTTGGGATTCTTTGGGAAAAATTGGAAACCCTATGTGAGTGTATTTGATCCAAAAATGAAGGTATTACTAATAAATTTGCAAGTTAGTTTATTGTACCTTTTGCATCGAATTGTTAAGAATGTGAAATACATAAACTTATTATCTTGTTTGCGGAATATCAAATGTGACTTTTACTTGAAGCTTATTAATGAAGAAAGAGATCAGCCATTAATATCCATGCTACAAATGAAGAGAATAGAATAGAGAAACAGAAAGAGAAATAGAGACAAGAGGTTGATAACGGAGTTCACCAATTGTTGGCTACGTCGCCGGGTCCCCTTCCAAGTGGAGGACCTCTTTATTGCTCTTTAAAATGCTCAAAGTTCTCTTAAAATGCTCAAATTTCTCTTTATTCATGTCTTCTATGCAAGACCTCCTTGCTCAGATTCATTCATGCACCATCAAAATCCTCTCAACAATGTTGGTCACTATAATTGCTTAATTAATTCAAACAATCAAGTGCTACATAAATTGTCAACCCAGGGAAGTCTGTTTATTTCAAAGGTAACCGCGCACTATATATGCTCAAATCCAAAAGCAACTTAGAGTGTAGTAAAGGAAACTATATTAATCACACTTGTGAAAATAACTGAAAGCTGACTACTTCTAACAGAGAACAGGACCTTCTAATTCCTTCCTTTAAGCAGTAACCTTTAACCCAGTCTCTGATTAGCACACTTGTAAAAATAATTGAAAGATGACTACTTCTAACAGAGAACAGGACCTTCTAATTACTTCCTTTAAGCGGGAACCTTTAACCCAGTCTCTGATTAGCACACTTCATAAAATCATCACACAAGATTTCTAATTGAAATGATTATGAACTTCGTGAAAATAATGTAACATTCACTAAAGCAAAGTTCCTAACAAGATAGAGTTCGGTAATGTTCCAGCAAAGAAGAATTCACAAAAAGTAGTGTTTCAGCAAGACAAAAGTTAATCAAGGCATAAATAGAAATTACACTAACACACTATAAAAATAATGGGTGAATCTTGTGAAGAAGGTGGGCCCTCCCTTCTCACAAGATTCCCCTGAGACGAAAAGGCTAGAGAAGGATGCTCAAAATAGTATTCTATTCATATATCAATGTATCATATTACAATCTGAAAAATGAAATATGTCCCTCTGTCTGAAGCTTTCTTAGTACATAAAATTGGGGATCCCCTCGAATGGTGATTTCCTCTTATTTAAAGAGGGAATCCCTTTGATACAATTGATCAAAAATTACAGATGTATATCTGAGTCCTATTCTTAGTCAAATCGACTTTCTAAACCAGAATAGGATGTCCTAGTCTCGCGCAACATAATGCTATTACAAGTGTTGAATGAGATGTTTTTGTTACGAATGGAGTAACAGTTCTTTCTCGTTGCTGCTGATGTTGTTTCAGCACCGCAAATCGCGGGTTGTTTCAGCCACGAGATTTGCACTCTTGACTGTTTCAGCATTCTCATGTAGGAGCGATGGTTGGTGCTTGGCTCACAGTGCAACTGTTGTAGAGTTGTTGTTGACCGCTGACTGTGTAACGACTTCCTTTGTGTTTCAGCATCGTCGGTCCTAGGCTGTGTAATAGCTTCCTCTGTGTTTCAGCAACGTGACCATGAACTGTGTAACAGCTTCTGTGAATTGTTGTTTCAGCAATAGGCCTTAAATGCTAATCTGCAGTTTGAATTGTTTCAGCACTTATACATTTCTAATCAATGGTTAAGTACGAGAGTGATGTAAAATATTATGCAAAACAGATTAAACGTATAGTAATGAGAAGGGACGTTGTATACCTTTGGAATGATCAGATAGAGTGATAATATGAGTTTAAATGTGGGTGATCAAGAGTGTAATACTGGCAAAAAGTATGGGCAAAAAGGTACATTGTGTGGTCCTAACATCCCCCCAAACTCAAGGTGTTGCATGTCCTCAGGCAACTTCACTCTGAATCAGAGTCTGGATACCGACTCTGAGCGTGTAAGTTACTCAACCAGTAGCTCTGGGAGATACTGTCTGTTGGCGTTTTGAACCCTTGGACCCGTTGTAATCTTTGCCAAGCTGTTGTTTTTGTCTTTTTAGGCAGCTTATAATGGATTTGATATCTTTCTATTGGCAACCAGAGGATAGGAAAATAAAACCGGTACCCTATCCAGCTTTTAGCACATTCCTGAACACACTGGATGTAGTTAGGTACCCTGGAGATTGCTACCTCAAGGTTAGTGGGGCTAAAAGGATTGTATTCCTGTCTTTTCTCAGTGGATTGCTGCCAAAACAAGTTATTTGCCTGGAGGGCAGCAATCTCTATGGATCTGATGAAGTGCTGACAATCCTGGAGCACTGTTGATTGTAGTTGTTGAACATGTTCAGTCACCCCTGGTTTCTTTAAGAACTCATAATATTATGTGACAAAGGTGGTTGCATTCTATGGTTCTGGTCTTATCCATAGAAGGCAGCTGTCTTCATTGTGTTTAGAAGCCATGAAGTCATCTTGCCAAATGATTTGATTGTGGAGAAAGGAGGTGAATGCCCGAATCTAGATGTCCCCGACAAGAGGATTAAGGTTCAGCTGCCTGTTCTCAAGAATGGCTTCATTATGGAAATATGCCTCACAAAGGAGGTGTTGATCCCTAGCAGATGCTTCTGTGAAAGTTTTGACAAAATCTGTTGGGTGTAGTACTGCATGGGGTTTACCTTATGTAATTGATTTGATCTGAAACCAGGTAAGTTGCTCCATAAGGAACAAGGAGTAGTTGCAAGATGGTTTTTTTTTGGCCAATAGCTTTTGTGCCAAATCAAATACCAGAGCCAATCTGCCTCTCAATTCTTTGTTCTGCTTCTTAAGGGCACAAGCTTCTTGGCGTGTCTGTTCTAACGCTTCTCAATTTGAGTAGGTATGATTTATCCATATTTGTCTGTGCTCTTGCAGGATTTTGGCCTATGTTGCAACATACACTTTTTTTCCATTTTTGTATTGCTGCCTGCTCATCCCATAGCTAAGTATGTGTTTCAGCGTTGCAAGTAGTGGGATGAGGTAAGGTCTGAGTAGATTGTTCCACAAATGTGGGGAGATTGATATGGCTGGGAGGTGTAAATTCCTCCATAGGCATTGTCTGTACAGCTTTGTTGACAAAGGCAGGGGCTTCATTTGTTGCAATGCAGGGCTCAGTCTTGATCTTGGGAGGTTCTGTTGGTTCTTGTGTTTCAGCTGTAGTTGGTTCTTGTGTGACAACTATCGCTGGTCCTTGTGTGATAGCAGGTTCTTCCTTTTTGACTACAAAAGTTGAAGGAGTAGGGGGAGCTCCTGATATTGGGACTTGAGTTACCTTATAGCATGCTTGATAGTAAATATCCCCACATTGACAACACATATATTCTTTACACAGGCTCTCTGTAGTCCCTTCTGACAAGGTTGTTGTACGAGCTAGGGTGTACAAATTTAGTTCCTTCTCGTATGCTTCCTTTTCCCTAACTAGTTCTTGCTTATATGCTTCCAGTTTATATTTTAAATACTGATTTTCCTGCAAGATAGAGGCCATTGTTGGTTTTGGTTGAGGGATGACTGGTTCTTGTGTGGCAGTCACAACCTCACTAGCTGGTTCTTGTGGAGCAACTATAGGAATGGTAGTTGATTCTTGTGTTTCAGCTTCTTGATGAAGGAAAGTAATGTTGCAGCACCCTGGACCTCTGATTCCTGTATCTCAGTGTCAATATCAGCAGCTGGTTCTTTTGTTTCAGCCGTAGCTGGTTCTTGTGTGGCAGCTATGGCTGGTTCTTGTGTTTCAGCCACTGAATGGGTAGCTGGTTCTTGTGTTTCAGCTACGGGATGGGTAGCTGGTTCTTGTGTTTCAGCTACTTTATTTGAGACAGATGATGTCCCAACACCCTGGGCATCTGGTTCTTGTGTTTCAGTGCCCGTGGGTGGAATAGGCAAAGATCCCAGGATTTGGGAGGTTGGAGGTGTACGAGGTATCAGTCAAATGGGTTGGGGGTCTAGGGTAGTGGCAATAATGGGTGGCCTTGTGGAGGCCCTTGTTCGCTTTTTTTTTAAGAAGGCAATTTTTTTTCGTTTACGTGGGGGTCTTTCCTCAATGATGGGGCAGGGGGAATTATCTGGCTCAGAGTCATCACTAAGAATATGAAGGGTGGGAGTGGATGATTATGGTAATGTATGAGGTGGGCTTGGTATGGTAGGGGGATTGATTGGTCTGGTTGGTTCTGTGGGCGGCCTATTGGGTACTTCTGGAGAGTTTGGGGGATTTTGCGGTTGCTTCTCCTGGAGGTTTTCAGGAATTTCAGCAGTTGCTTGGGGGTTTATGGGCGGGTTATTTAGTGGATGGTTTTGTTGGGAAAAAACCCTTTAGATGAGAATTTGGACAAGACGGTGATGGGTGAGTGAAAGGGTGGGATCTTTAGCCTTTCTGCAGTAATGCGCCGTATTTTTCAGACAACCCAACAAATAATAAGGAATATTGACCCGTCTATTATGCCTTAAATGAGATAACAGAAGAAAGTCGTGCTAGTAAACTACCTGGTATCGGCCTTCGCAGGCTAGGTAATGTTTGATGAATCTTGCAACTTCCGGCCATGGGGGTGGCAATGAGATGAGTTGAACACCCCTGCCTTTAAATTCAATTCGTTCTTCTGGCAAGAAGAAGTTCTATTGGGCATTTCGAATGATATGTTTACGGCTGAACATGCGAATGCCGTCGATAGGGAGGCCTGAGACCTGTGCTATATCTTCTTCTGTTACTGAAATTCGGACCCCTTGGACAATAGAATGGTCTTCCTGAAGGTTTTGAACGAACTGCAGAACCTGTTGTTCATTATACCCCTGGAGTCTCTGAAAGTAACTGAGCCATCCTGCCTGCTAAAATATTTGATAAGCTACTGGATAATGTTCTAACAGCGTTGTGGTGGTGGGCTCGTTTTGTATGACAGAGCCTCCCATAGCTACCATCTCGGTAGGATACAGCGTCAAAGAGTTTGAGTATCAGCTTTTGCGTAGAGTGAGTTTTTCGAGCAACGTTATGCAAAATGGTGGTCAAATGCACGAAAGGGTGGTGAAATAGGGATGGCGGTGGTGAATTCGTGCGAAATGATGGTATAGAAGGTTTGATGTGTCCTCCCCTTCCGTCAAGTGCGTCTAATAAATGATTTCACTTGAGTGGTCATAATGATTTAGAATCTTCTCATTAATTATAGCTTAAATGAATTACATAAAATTTACATACCTCGCCTTACCTTTTGATTCGTTCTGCAAACAAAATATCATGCCTATCCATCATAGTCCTACAGTGGTTGTGGCGGAGACTTTTGATCTATTAGATGAATTGTATCAAGGATTTGTTGACTAGAAGGACGAACTATGGTATGAGAGCATAAAAGCTTGCTGACAGATGATGTTGGAAAATTGGTGTTTCATCAACAAAGAAGAACGAGGCGAAACAATTGCTTGATGGTGTTGTTTCGGTGATGAGAAAATGTGAAGAACTGCTGAACAATGGCGTTTCAGCATCAAGAAAAATGATGAAAATTTGCTGACAATGGTGTTTCAGCAACAAAAAAGAAAAGGCAAAACAATTGTTGTACTGTGTTGTTTCGTCGATGAAGAAAGTGAGGAATTTCCGGACTGTAGTGTTTTGGCAATAGGGAGAACAAAAAGTGTTGAACAGTGGTGTTTTAGCATCGAGAAAAATGATGAAAAGTTGTTGACAATGGTGTTTCAGCAACAGAAAAGAAAAGGCGAAACAATTGTTGGACGATGTTGTTTCGTCGATGAAGAATGGTGAGGAAATGGGGAAAAGAAGAGTGGCAAAAGGTTGTTGATCAGTGATGGGGGAAAAGGATGTGGGGTTACTGATAGTGGTGTTTCAGTAATGAAGGAAAGGGAACGAATTGCTGACAGTGGTGTTTCGACAACAGAGGAAAGTCAAAAAGTGTTGAACAGTGGTATTTCAGCATCGGAGGAAAGTCAAAAGTGTTGAACAGTGGTGTTTCAGCATCGGGAAAGCTTGTCTCTTTGAAGTAGGATCATCCTTTCCTAGTGGCCTGTGCTTCGATCGGGAATCTGCAAAAATCGATTGTAACATGGTATTTCTTGACAGGGATTATTAGTAAATAAAATCTAATCTAATACTAAAGAAATTAACTTAAAAGAATTAATTGCAATGAGGGGTCGAAGCCCCTTCTAAGAAGAGGTAATGGGCATCTGCCATGCATGTGGCCTTAAAATCTTCTTTGGAAATAGGGCGCTAGTACAGATGGAGTCGATGACCATTTACAAGTAACGGAGTTTTGGAGTCATCGATTGTGAGGAGCCTTACTGTTCCATTGGGGAAAACAGTGTCTACTTCGTAAGGTCCAAGCCATCTTGTACGCAGTTTCCCTTGAAATTCTTTGAACCGGGAATCATGTAGTAGGGCTCAATTACCTTTTTGGAACTGCTTGTTCTTGATATTTTTGTCATGCCATTTTGATCTTTGTTGTTGGATTAAGGTTTTCTGTTGAATGGCATCTAGTCTTTTCTCCTCCAATTCATTAAGCTGCTGCAACCTGGTTATTTGTGCATTGGTTAAATCAAGGTTGACAACTAAAGAAATCCTTAAGGTTTTTATCTCAAATTCCATAGGAAAGACAACACTCTTTCCATAGACTAATTCATAGGGAGAGAATCCTGTAGTATTTCTCCAGGTAGTTCTGTAGGCCCATAATGC
>JZKD02S0285399.1:0-15287 GCA_000966675.3 Picea glauca | reverse complement strand
CCCAAGAACAAAGTAACACATAAACTAAAGAATTCTAAATCTAAACTAGAGAATGGAAACTGATGTGAAAATAAAGCTTGATTCTTATTCCATCATAAGTTGGACACAATGCTCAGGTTTCCTTCCCTTGAAATGGAAGAGGCACTCCTATTTATACAAAAATTTAAGATAAATTAGATCCAAAAATCTCTCCTAGATCCACAAATGTCTCATTTGGTTACAACCATGTGCTCACACCTATCAAGTGATATCTTTACAAATTCTCTCACAAATCTCTCTTTCATGATTAATCTCCATCCAAGATACTTGAGTAAATCTCCAAATCTTCATCAAATCTTCAAGGGGTTGAAGAGGATTCGAATTTGAGGCTTGATGGACAAGTTTGACTTGGTTGGAGTCTTCAAATACACCTGTAAACATCATGAAATTCATCCCACTTTCATATATAAGTGTAAACATGTCATTTTTCCAATATTTAATCATAAATTCACTCAAAAACACTAAAATAGATGCATTGGAAAATAATATGTCTAAAACCCATGTAATCATGAAAATGGTTTAATGTAAGGGTATGGGAAAGCAGAATATGGTTACAAGTGAAGTGAAAGTGAAGTGAAAGGTTGGTAAAAAGATGGTACTTTGGCAACCCAACAATAGTCCACTCAGATACCTTTGAATCTTGATAGTCTCATCTTTGATGAACGGGACATACTTCAACAACTCCAAAAACCTTCTTTCATATTCGTCAATGGACATGCTGCCCATCTTGAGTTCAAAGAACTCTTTCATCTTTCTGTCATATTATCTTTTAGTTAAGTATTTATTTTCGAAATACCTCTTGAATTCTTTCCAAGTGACATCTTTCTCTTTAATGTGTTGCACTTGCACAACATGATCCCACCACATGGATGCCTTTCCCTTCAGTTGATACATTGCAATTCTTCCTTATGCATGAGAGGAATAATTCTACAGTTGGAAATATTTCCTCATGCCAAGCAACCATGTTTCGACATCTTCCTCCTTCTTGTGTTCTCCATCAAACGTAGGAGGCTTAATCTTGTTCATTTCTCCCTTCAGTTCATCCATTCCAGATCTCCTGTGCTTTCTAGTAGGAGATGGGCTTGAACTACTGTGTGCCTCCTTATTGGAATGTTTCGGGGAGTGACGATGATGCCTGCTAACGCTTCTTGAATCTTCTTTTCTTCTCAGGCTTCTTGAGACTCCCCAATTTTCTTGAGTCACTCTCCTTATCCCACTTCTTTTCGATTCTTTCTAGGCTCTGCATCAACTTTAAGTTTAATTCTCCCTATTGATCCTTGGATTTCATGAGTTTTCGTTTATCTGCTTGGTGAGTTTGGGCATCTTTCTGCAATCGTTCAATGATTTTCATCATACACTCTTCCTTATTTATATCTTCTCCATGTCCATTGGAGTTCGATCCTTTAGCTCCCAAATGGACATCTACTCCTTTTACCTCATTCTCTGAATTGGAAGCATTTTGTGTCTCTTCCATTTCTTTACACTCAGTGGAAACTCTATTCAGTTTTGGCACTCGTTAAACTTCTGCAAACACAATGTGTAGACAATCGGAATTTGTCAGGACATCATTCCTTAACAAATCCCACAATATTCATAAACAAATCTGATTCAAGAAAATGTTCAGTTTTAATTCTCTGTGATTCTCGTTCAATCAAGAATCCCCGCTGATTTCTTCTTTCGGAGCTCTACTCTTCTCTGCAACTTTCGGGCACTAACCCCTTTTCTCTTAGTCCCCAACCCATGCGATCATGAGTCGTGACCAAGCGATAGGTCACTAGGTGCTTACTCGGGCTTTCGATCTTCGTCTTATTTCCAAAGTACAACGCAACAATCTCTCAGAGCTCCAGATTATCGAACTCGCGAAGTAAGGTGGATTTCAGTCCACGTATACTCAACATCTGACAGCTGACACTCACTATGGAACCTCAGGCGTCTGAGTTCCGAGACTTTGGGACTTTCGAGGATTTCACATCCGCACACCCTGAACCATTAATCTCCGAACACTCTCACATCACCATAGGTGATGTTATTACCTCACATTGCTTAATGCTTTTCCAATTGCGGGGGCATGCAATGGTGGTTTGGAGTAACCTTCCTTTTGTCCCGCAATTCTCTTGACACTAACACGTAACCCCTCGGTGAAACCTTGGTTTGGATTGTGGGACCGCCTTGGAGAATTAACTTTCGTGCAACTTGGGTCCCTGCAATGCCTCCTGGCCGTCGATCTTTGACGTATCGTGATCAATGCCAGTGTGGGTCCATCGACCTTCAACTATGTTATGTAACCTCAGGGCCCACATAGTACAATTGTCACCAGCTAAGGCAGTGGCACGTGACATGCCTAGGAAGTTCTACGTCATCCCTAGCGACATCCTTCTGCATCGTCACATCTGCTCTTTTGTTTTAGGACTTCGAGACTTCGAAAGTTTGTGCATCAACACATCCCACTTCTCTCGATCGCCGAAATCTGAAATTACGATCTGCCGTGAGATCTAACGGTAAGGCTTCTCACCATATCTACCGTGTATGTTCCACTTCGGGACTTCGAAGCTTTGACCTTTCTCTTATTTTTCATCAATCTTCACCGAAGTCGCGAAGTTCAAAGGGATTCTAGGTTAACCCTTTTGCACCTTCTCCAGATCTGACGGCGCAAAGGATTTCCCTTCCTCTGAATAGATCCTACGGCTCCAACACCCCAATTGTTGATATCTCTCTCTCTGTGGCCAAATACCATGCTGGTTGCGGTTTTATTCTACCGCTATTCCTCCTGAGCTTCGTAACATGACCAAGTAACCCCTTGGCACACAAAAACATTATGAGGTTTGAAATTAGTTCCTCCAGACATAATTTCCACTCGAAACCTTTGGTCTAAAGACCACTTATCCGGCCCATCTAGGCTTAGCATTGAAACCACACTCGGAACTCGAATTTTGTCTACTTCGACAACAATTCACTCTGAAAACTTTGTCTCGTTATCCACTAACATGCCCCATCCAGGCTCAGTGTCAAAACCATGCTCTTATACCATATTGTAACGTTCCCAGCCACCAACAGGTCAGGAAACACTACTACATAGAACATTCACATATATAAATAGATATATAACATGCATTTTAATCAATTAAAACACTTAATCGCAATAATCATAGAATTACTGTTACCATTCAGATTCTAATTTAATAGACAGTAAATTAGATACGCAACGAAATACATGATAACATTTAAGCATTACAAATCATGCATAAAATACATAATTAAGCACATAATTGATACTTATCTTTTAGGCTGGAGTAACTCCACCAAATACATGCAGACCTTCCACGAACCTCCCAGCCTTAGACCCCACTTCTCATCATGCTCAACAGTGGGTCACCCCCGAGCTGGGACTAATCTCCACCCTGAGCAAGGGAATCCTAGACTAGGCTAAGGTTATAGGAAAAATGCATAGTGCAACCAGAAGGATTCTCTCCAGGAGCCTTCTTACACCCACTACTCACAAACTCTCATTCCCCATATGCATGTTCCACTTGGGAGCATACACCTTCACTATCACACAGTCCATCGACTGCTTCACCTCCCTCTCTGGGTCTCAGCAACATGCCATATCAGGAATTCTCAGAGCTCCGTAGCTAGTGCTGGACTCTCTATCGGAGAAAACCACTTCCCAACAAACTCTCTACCTGAAGAGAGCTGCTCATAGGCCCAACAACCTACCTCTTCAACCACGATTCAACTCAATTCCCGCAAGGTAAGGATAACAACAACAACAACTAGTCAACACCAGTCAGGAAAACAAAAGGAAGCAACCCCAAAACGGTTCAGGTATGGAATCGGCTCTGCAAGGGTGGATAAACTGGGTTCACATGATGCAAAGGAGACACGGCTCAGTCCATGGGTTTGCCACTGGTTTTTAGGGTGCATACCAAGGAATCAACGCAGAGGTAGAACGAAGACACAAATGGTTCAGACGGAGGATGCGTCCGCTTCTCACGAAAACATCACAGTTTTCTGGTTTCAGTGTTGGGTGAGGGTATGCTGAGATTAGACACCGACCCATACGGTTCATACAACAGCCAGAAGAATGGAGGACGAACCCCCAACCCAACTGACACTTCAGCTTTTAATTGCATGTACCCAAGTCGACACTTGGCTTCTTGGAGCTGCATGCGTTCCCTTTTGCACACATTGGAGCTACATGTGTTGCCTCTCCCAAGACTTAGGATAAAAACATGTCTTTCACACAACTTTGGAATAATAATAAATTATTATTCTCAAGGACTTAAGCCCCTAAGATTATCCCCTCTTTCCAACCTTTCAGCCCCCTTTCCCTTACCCACTCTGTGTAAGCTTAGTGCCCCATCACTATTTCTTCATGGTAGGTCTACACACAACAATGTTTATATTTTATTAATGTTTTACATAATTACATATACAAAAACAGGCTCATGGCCTTTAATACTTAGGCTCTCTGGCCTAACAAACACATAAGCCCACTACCTTATCAAAACGCAGCTCACCAGCCTACAACATATGTTTACAATTCATAAATACAACAGGGGCTGGTCCTTGGGGATATTACACACACATATATGCACTTTTTTTCTTATGTATTTTTTTTTCATCTTGTTATTTTTCCTTCTTATTCTAAAACATTACATTGTCATACACAACTTATTCTTCCTTTTTCTTTCTATATGCTATTTCAGATAGTCAACTTTGAAAACCATGGAACAATCACCTACAACACATCTGGACCCAAATAAACACTATACAGTTTGCAGACGCCATATTTTGGATGACTTGCATATACATAGAAGACAATTCCAAATCAAAGTTATCCATCCTAGAAGCGATAATATTTCCAGACCGAAAATATAAGAGGAACTTTCACACAAATACAATGTTTCAAATAGACAAACAATATTCATCTCTGTCTTCAAAAGAAATGGTCCATTCTCTACAGGTTTTGGACTAATCTATGACATCATAACAGACACATTGAAACATGAATCAAAATAACATTTAGCTGAAAATGGTCTTAAAGTTTGTCATGACAATAATATCAAAGAGTGCAAAACTAGAGCTAAAAAAATCCGTGGGCTTAAGAAACACAACTAGCTACTCAACTTTTTGTATTTGTATAGTTTTCTCCAAGATATGTATATCATGGTAGTATCAAGTATGAACTATTTTTCTTTCCCTACCATGCTTTCTTTAGACTATTTCCATACATGGGGGTATACTTTTTTTATTACTTTAACATGTTAAGCACTTCTTCACTTCTACCATTCTTTATTCTTTTTAAACTAATATGTATTTTATATGTGCTACCTTCATATTTAAATACGTTATATACTTAATGAAAATTTGTGAAATATGAATTTTGGTTTTAGTATAACTACTCTCCCAGAATACAATAAAATAATTCTATAAATATTGCATTCTCAAACTATTACAAACTATTAACTCACAACAATTTAAAAACAAACAAACAAAAAATCATTTTAATACAAACACACAAATACAATTTCCAACAAATTTATTAATGTGGATGCCTATTGAAATCTTACTTAAATATTAAACATGCAATAAACCAATTTATGATATATGTCATTCACAAACTAAACAATTTCTAAGCTATGCCATTCATATATTTACACCATCAAGCTAATTTGTAAATTACCAAAGCTTATAGATGTACCTTTTATTCCACATGTTATATAATGACAATCATAGATACAATATATTCCTTTCATAGATCACATTCATATCCATGTATCTAATTGTACTAATATATTCATGTGGACACGTTCTCCGTAGGCACCTTTTATTCCACATGTTGTATATTGGAAATCATAGATACAATATATTCCTTTCATAGCTCACATTCATATCCATGTATCTAATTGTACTAATATATTCATTTGGACATGTTCTCTGTAGGAAAGTATATATTTTCATCATATACCTCTTCTGACAGAAACACATTCCAAGACAATGTCTTTTCTCTTAATAGACAAGGTTGTAACAAAAATCCAAAATGGTGAAGAAGAATTCATTCCTATCCTACAGGTTCTAGACTTCGAAAAAAGTGCAATAGAAAGATATATTGTACTCCTCTCTCATGGAAGTGATACTATACAAAGCATATTTTCTTCAAGCCTTGTGGATTATTTCACATCAAGAAAAAATGAAAATGGCTCACTGGTTCAACTTAACAGCTTCACTTGTAGATCTACCCAAAACAACAAGTATGAATTCTCACATACAATATTTTTACATGCTTTTCATTAGTTAATGTTTTTGCAATACCTTATTGATACCTACCACAATTTCTTCTATTTTATAGGCTGGTTATAGTTACTGATATTCTAGTTCTAGCTCTAAAAGCTGACATCCTTGGCGACCCACAACAACACACAAATGCACGTCATTCTACCATGTAGACATTACAAACAAATGCCATGCCTAAAAAAATAATACCTATCAACTCTTTGAATGCATACATGAATTCATGGACCATCAAAGCTAGAATCATTTCAAAGCGTGATATATGTACTTTCACAAATTCCAAGGGAGTTGGTCAAGTATTTATCTTTGATGTACATGACAATGAAAATATCGAGATCCACATTACTTGCTTTAATACACATGCATTACATTTCCACCCTTCAATACAATTTGGTAAAGTTTACCTAATCTCTAGAGGGTTGATCAAACCTATAAACAAAGAATACAACCATTTAGAAAACATGTGGGAAATCACTCTAGATAATACCTCAGTTATAGAACCCTCCAATGAGGATGACCATTTAATTGCAAACCACAACTTCAAGTTTACTCCTATCAATGAGCTATCAAGTTTACCTACTAACTCTGTCGTTGATATCCTTGGTCTTGCTATATTTATTAGTCAAGTAACCATCATATTAAGGAAGAATGGCACTGATATCCAAAAGAGAAACCCTTGAATTGAAGGACATGTTAGGTTGTAGTGTTGACCTTACATTATGGGGGGGTGTTTTGTAATAAAGATGGCCTCCAAAAAAATTCAACTTCCAATTTCTTTCCAATGATTGCTATAAAGGCTGGAAGAATAAGCGATTTCAATAGGAGATCGATTAGTAAAACTTTCACATCCCAAATTTCCATCAATCCTGACATCAAAGAATCTCATGATTTAAAAACTTGGTTTGAGAAAGAAGACACAACCCTTAAATCTCACTCCTTATCTACACATGGTGCCTTTGGTGGTCACCCCTCTGTTCAGAAGACAATAGTTGACATTGAAAAGGATGGCCTTGGTCGAGATCATCAACATACAGATTACATTTTGGTCGATGCAAGTATCACTTCTATAAAAAGAGATGATTGTTGGTACACTTCTTTCCCTCTCCTTTTTAATAATAGCCAATGCAACAAAAAAGTTACTACAACTGAAGAGGGACAATGGCATTGTCATAGATGCAACCAAACTATTTCTGAATGTGATTACAAGTACATGTTCCAGTTCACAATACATGACCATACAGGAACAACCAATGTTATTGCATTCCAAGAAATAACAGAAACACTTATTGGAATCCCTTTTAGGCAACTATATGCACTCACAGAGGAGGAGAACAATACTGAAACTACAAATCTTTTTGGCAACTTGTTTTTTAATAAATACATCTTCAAATTGTTGATACATGAAGACACATTTAGAAATGAGAAACAAGTATAGTCCATCGTTATTGCATCGGACAAAGTCGAGACCAAACTAGAGGGGAAGAAAAAATTCCACTAGCTACAACTCTTCATACAAAGTAAACAATGTTATTATGTATTTATTCCTGCAACGACTTAACATAGTACCTTTCTTTTTTTGATACAACATATGTATGCCACCACTCTCTATATTGTATATATTTTGTACGCATGTTTTTTCATTCTGACAATACTTGCAATACTACCTTAGTTTACTATATACATCCCATGTGTGGCATCAACGTTTGTAACCCATATCTTTCATAGATATATATATTGTGTTTCAACAAATTTTACAAGTGGAAATTATAAATTGTCTTCTATTAAAAATCATAACAATTTCATGAAAATCAATAGTTATAGTATGTTCTTAAAATTGGTTTCTAAAGTATATTCCTATTGCTATGTACCATGCTTTTTTTTCAATAATCAAGGGTTACATAGTATTCTTACACTTTCTTAAAAATGTAAATTAATATTCCTATCATTGCATAATAATATTACTATACATTATGTTTTTATAAAACCTCTTTTGTTTCTTTAATTCATGTATATGTATTCATTTTTTTATGTTACATTTATCATTTGTACCTTTACTTAACTCATTATACTATTTGTTTTGTTAATATATATTCTAATTATAAATTTGTTTATCTCAATATACGATTTTTCAAATATTCAATCTACCTTTCAAAGAAATGTTGATATGTATTATAAATCAATGGTTATGTTTGTACAGAAACATGGTCAACTCACAATTCAAAGTATAGAACAACTTAAAGA
Organism: Picea glauca; assembly: GCA_000966675.3. NCBI lineage: Eukaryota > Viridiplantae > Streptophyta > Pinopsida > Pinales > Pinaceae > Picea > Picea glauca. Next base: position 6,716 of record JZKD02S0285399.1, on the reverse strand, counting down.
TACATCACTTCATTTGGATAAATATCATAAGCTCCACGATGTCCACCTCGAAGAATGTGCACCAATTGGCCAACACAACCATCAACTCATTCCATTACAAAATATGTTCCCTGCATTTTTACCTCATCTAAAACAATTCCAATTTCAACCAGCAAACATCATTATGAAACCACACACCATTCCATCAACTTCAACAACAAATCCATGTTTACCATCTCTACAAGAAAAAAATGATGACACCCTCCCTTTCTCCAAGAACTCCCATAGATTTTCCAACCTTACATTCAGTGTAACCAACCAACATAATAGTCTTTCATCTACCCCAACTGCCCTAAAACATGAGAGGCACCGCAAACAATATGCATGTCACAAAGATGAATTAAATAAATATAGACAACTCACAAGATCCAAGCAAAAGTATCCTTCCATGGAATTTCCAATTGATCCTATTCAACACCAAGCCCTTACCCATACTACTACACCATTCTACACATCTTCAAAAGTTGGGAAACAAGTTCATGGACTCACCCAAATGCAAACTATGCTACCACCATTTTTACCTCATCCAAATGAAATCCATCTTCCACTTGCACAAACCGTTATGCAACCAAACATTTTTCCATCAACTTCAAAAACAAACCCATCATTACCATTTATGCCCCCAACTACTAATAACATCCCTTTACTCAATACCTCCCATACCTCCTCTAACCTCAACTTCAATTTCACCAACCAAATCAATAGTATTCCATCTACATTAAATACCCTAGCAAATGAAAAATGTCACAAACAATATTTACATCGCAAAGATGAACTAAATAAGTGTAGATGAGTTGCAAGATCCAAGGGAAATCTTCTTTCAATGGATTTCCCATTTGAACCTACTCAACACCAATCCCTTGCCCATATTACCCGAACATTCCGTATTCGTATCGATGCCTTGTCGAAAATACATACTTGTAATACTTGTATGGAATCTTACCCTGGGATTCATTAAACCATATCACCCAATGATTTTATTTGTTCTCACTGCTACAAAGAAAACTAATGATCACCTCTTCTCTAAATGGAATAATATGGATCCTGGAGAACAACCCCTTGTCCTCTCAATTCTCACCTAATTAGAAGAAATGGTCATCGCTCGAGTGAGCCCGCTATTGCAGGTTATCCATGCTCAAGGTGGCCAATACAAATATAGTGGTCACACTATTAGTTTCCCACAAAATATTAACACAATTGTTAATTACCTCCCACACCATATTGAAGATTTGGACATCTTAATAGTTAGAAGACATGGCATCGAGGGAAAATCATATGATTGTTATGTGACCAAATCTCATATCATGAATGCACTTCTCTACAAGATACAAAATGATAGATATTACAAAGATTTCCAACTCAACCACACCTCAATTTATTCACTTCTTGTTTTACCTACAAACATCTCTTCTTGATTCCGCACCATTTCTTCTGATATTTCAGATACAACTCAAGTTGCTCCAAACTTTGCTGAAAACCAAACTTCTTTTGCCTTCCGCCTACCTAATATGCATCGAGAACTGACAAAAATCAATCATTTTATCCAAAACCAATCCCCCCCCCCATTAAATCGACTTGAATGGCCACAAATAATACCACTGAATGAATATACTACCAAGGGATTATTTGATATGGCATTTCCTTCTCTATTCCCAACTGACCATGCAGTCCATGGCCAGCCACAACAAAAAAAATTTCGCATTGACCAATATTCACTCCACTTGATAAGCTAGCATGACAACAGATTTGATAGCCACCCAAGATTTTGCTACTTCCTGTACAAACACATCATGCGCCATCACAGTTAATCAAGTGCATCAATGTTTGTAAAGCAAAGCAAAGAGAACAACATTCCAACCACTATTGAGGCCCTCCGATCCCACTTACAAGCTTTACCTGCTAATAAACTACCAGAGCATGTTATGCGATTTGGTGCACATCTTCGAGGGAATAGAGCACACTGGAATTCTCGTAGAAAAGAATTGACAGAAATGATCGCACAACTAGGGTGCCCCACATTATTTTTCACACTCAGTGCATCAGACAAAAAATTTCTAGACTTGCATGCTGTAATGGGTACCTCTCCACCTTCAAATCCACTTCTATGTCAACAATGGAGGACCTGCAATGTCATTCAATGACCCCACACTATTGCTTTGTATATGCATAAAAGGTTTGAAATATTTCATCAAGAAATGCTTAAAAATACTTCCATACTCAAGACTTTTGGTACATGTATATCACATCTTACTTTAATCCCCATTCATTCTAGGTAAAACCTACAACTTGGACATCTCTCTAACATCCTATTATTGGTTTTCATGCATGTATGAATGGAAACACCGAGGCTCCGCACATATTCATGGTTTCTTATGGTTACAAGGTGCTCAAGAAATAGAAAATTTGGATTGGGAAGGCCCCATACAAATAAGTTATTCTAAGGGTTTCTTTGAAAAATATGTAACAGCTTGGAATCCCTGAAGTGACCATACTACAAATATACACATGCACCGATGCATTGAGGATGACCCTTGTTTAAAAGATACAACAACCCTCCTTAATTCACATCCATTTAAGGACTACACAGATCTCGTCAATCGGGGACAACACCATACAAAGTGGAGATAGACAACATGTCTCCATATGAAAGCCTCCAAGCTCCAATGCAGATATAATTTCCCATGGACCTTACAGTCCGATTCTTCGCTCTTCATTGATGCTTCTAGTAAAACAAAATATGAACCTGCCAGGAATGATGATCATCTAAACATCCATAACCCTGACATACTAACAGTATGGCAAGCAAATATGGATTGTCAACCTATCCTCTCCCATCACGCAGTTATGAAATATATTTTCAAATACGCTTCTAAAGCAGAGGGCCGGTCAGAGAGATATCACCATATGTCGACGAGAATCACAGATACATTGAGTCCAATAGATCATGCTTCATTTTCCTATAGGCGTTTTCATACAGAAGCTATAGTTGACCGAGATATAGGTGCCCAGGAAACCTGTCATATGCTGCAAAAACTCCCCCTTGTCACATGTAGTCATCTTTTCATGACACTAAATGTTGGTCACCATATCTTTCGTCGAGTCTCCAAAGATACATCTGATTGTTTATCTGAATCTACCTTCATTGATGCCTATGTCAATCGACCTCCTTGCCTTAATCCCCTCCCTCTCATTGAAATCGAAAAATATTGGTCATATAGTCGCCATCGAAAAATTAACCCTTGGCGACGAAGGAGTTCTCCAGTAATTGTCCTTATCTAGCCACGCTTTACAATCATTCCGACCCCAGATTCCAAATCCTTTGAAGAATTCTATTGGAGTGAGTTGCTACTATATAAACCATTCAGTAACTTTGCAACTAACATAGGCCTCTCAAGAGATACTATCATACACAATTGACAGAACATAAAAGGAACCTACCATGCATGTCATGTAGACCATTCCCTGCAAATGTTGAAGAAACACCACTAGATGAAGCTGAAGAAAATGATACAAATATGCATCCCAACATGGAGATAAATGAGTAGGAATTATTATCAAGATTGACCTTTGTTGCCAATATAGACTTCAACGAGCTTGACATTATTGGACATCGTGACTTTGGCACCAAATATTGTTGGAACAACCCATACATTCTAGAAGCAGTTCTTACTTATGCAACACAGTTCATTGAAACCAATCGGCCTTGTATGGATGTGATACAAAGGCACAAACCTATCAATCTAGGGGATAATACATTGTCACACAAACAATACCAGGCATTCGATATAATATTACATCATTCACAACAAAAAGAAAAAAAAAATCACCCCTAATGATGATCAGCCAAGGAATTGTTGGTATTGGAAAATCTTATCTGATCAATTGCATTAAAGCTTCTTTGAATGGACAATCTCCATATGGACATAGTCCAAACTAATTCTTGCTCCCACTGGAGTTGCATCTTTCAACATACAAGAAACCATTATACATTCAACACTTAAGATTCCAATTAAAAATTTCCAACCTTTGCAAACACAAACATTGGCAGTGTTCCAGGAAGTGATGAAACATATCCGGTATGTCCTCATTGGTGAGATGAGCTGCATCGGGCCTAAACTATTTGTGAAGATCGAAAGTCGTCTACATGAAGCCTTTCCAGAAACCAACAATTTTCCATTCGGTCATTGCTCTATAATTCTTGTTGGTGATCTAGTACCGCTCCCGCCTGTTATGGATAAACCTTTGTATACATGTGAAGCACCAGATAGGTCTTTGTGGAACGCCTTCACCACTGTTGTAACATTGCAAACAAGCTTCTGCCAACAAGGGCAGGATATACATCAAGTCCAATTTCGTCGCCTATTGACAAACATCCGAAATGCAACTCCACTACAAGAAGATTGGGAGATCCTTCAATCTAGTACAAACACATACTTGTCTATAATGGAATGCAAAGACTTCAATGTGGCCATACACCTATTTGCAATAAATACTTTGGTGTACCAACATAATAAAAAATGATTCAATCCTTGAATAGGCCAATAAAATGTTGCATCGCAGAACGCCTTGGCTCTTCTATCTCTAAGGAAGATGATGACCATCAATTAGAACAACAAGTCTTGTTATGTATTGGCCAATGTGTTATGTTGACCTGCAATTTATGGATCCAAACAGGATTGGTTAATGGAGCACCACACCTGGTCACTCAAATTGCCTACACAGAAGGAGTCAACCCTCCAAGCTTGCCAACATATGTCGTTGTGGAGTTTGATACATATCTCGGTCCACCATGGGACGATGTCAGCCCCAAAAAATTACCAATCCCACCCATTAAATGTGGAAATAAGAAACAAATCCCACTCATTTGTACACATTTCTTTAATGCTCATTTGTTTTTTTCTTTCTTCCACATATACTCACATACACTTTAATGGTCCATTTCAACGCATCATCAAATATTGTTAATATAAAAAACAACCATTACTTCGGCATTCCCATTCGCCATCTTAAAACTTGAACTTAAAGGGTATGCTAGTTTTAAGCCCCATTATCGTTAAACAATACCTTTACCATCGGCCGATCAAGATCGTATTGCTTATGTCATCGCATATTTCATGATTTTAACTCACATGGAGTTTGAAACGGAGAATTTGTAGTTTGGGAAATTAGAAACTGTCACTATCGAAGATGACATGCACCAAATCTTTTAGATAATAAAATACATTAAAAACACAGAAACATCATGAGAAATACCAAAATGGCTGTTAACGTCGCACGCGTGTTTTTTCACTCCTCCGTCATTCGTGACGTCGAAGTTGAAAGGAAAATAAAGTAAAACTTATAAGCGTACACACGTGACACATTTACTTGTTGTCAAAATGGGATTGGAAAATACATGCCGTACAAATAAACTGAAGTCAAAGAAAGGAAAACTTAAAAGCCTACACACATTTACTACATGTCAAAATGGTGGAAGGAAAAACACATGGCCGCACAAATAAACTGAATTCTCCATGCTTTAAAGACAATTGTTGAGAAAGTAGTTATCGATTGGACTAGCTACATTGTCCAAATCTAGAACAAACCAGAAGTGCAAAATTCTTCGGGAGATTTCCTTTTCTGACTGTTCATTTTTTATATTTAATTAATGGTTACGTACAGTCCTAAACCCTATACGTATTTCGACTCGCGGGTCACATCAAGCTTCAATAAAACACGGAGTAAATCTCTCACCGCCCCCTGGGCCCTGACGTGGAAATTGTTATCCGGTAAAGTCTTTACTCAACGATTCTTCGAGAGATTGCATGGGCCCGCCGCATGCAATGTATTCTTGAACTTGGATGACTTCCTGAACTTTCGCCAAACCCGCATACTTTTCAAATACAGGCTTCCCTGTTTGGCCCTGCTTATACCGGAAAAAGTTGAAATGCTCTGTATGTCTATATATAGCCAATCTTGTTTTCCTTTGCTCTCGTATCCGCTCTCACACCCATCTAGGAAATCATAGCAGGCAGGAAGGAAGCAGCAATTCTTCGCTGGACCTGAATTATCATCATTCTGTCGTCTCTGCACCACCGTTGTGTTCTGTGTTCGAATCTCCTGGCTACCTCTCAATCATGCCTCAGACGCTCAGAAAACGCGGCCGTGAGCCCGAGTCTCTGGCGGACTCCAATGATGTCCAGGAGCCGAAACGCTTCCCAGGCGAACAAACAGATCGGTTTCTTGATCTACTGCAATTAGACCAAAGCTTAGCAGAGGAAGAAGAGGAATACGCTCCCAGTGAGGAGCTCGTAAGCGGAGTCATGAGAAGCCTGGAGGAAGAGATTGCTTCCACTTGTTCCACTTCTTATCTCCCCTCCAATTCTGGGGATACTTCAGCGGCCTCTGATACTTGTAGAGACCATGAAGGCCAAAACCTAGATTCGGACGCGGGGAGTGACCTTTCTTATCTCCTGAGTGCTTCGGACTACGAGCTCGGCATTCCCCCGAACACCACTTTGGATTTGAAGGACGAAGTCTGTCTATCTCGGGAGGACACATCTGAGGGTTTGTCGGAGAACCCGGATCTTAAATACCTTGGTGAAAACTGGCACTTCGAGGACGACTTTGAAATCTATCAGCAGTTTGCAATGTACGAAGATGCCTGGAATGAGAGCCAGGTGCAAGATTATTTGAAC
>JZKD02S0285388.1:0-10417 GCA_000966675.3 Picea glauca | reverse complement strand
AAATGGGAACCTCTTTCAACAGTTCCTTCACATTTTCCATTTCTGATAAGTATTTTCATACTATGTGTAATATATTGGATGTGATGATGAAATGTCTATGTTTATGATTAAGTATTTAAATATTTGAAAAATTACGAGAAATGCTCTTTGTTTTCTGTAAACCGTTATATCTATATGATCTTTGATTTATCTCAGTTTAGCTACTAGAGAGTCATGCGATTTGAGTCCGCAAGAGATTTGGGGTAGGAGTAACTAAAACGCATAAGTCTTGTTGATCATATAAATTCTCCTTAACGAGAATGTCAAGTTCATCTCCGTGGGAGAAGGGAATTTTCCCTTCATTCTATCCACCCATCTAAGTGAGGGCTCATGCCCATTTTCTAAAAAATGGATTCGCGCTTAGCCCACAAGATTTTCCAAGAGACCCATGTGATAAGGGCCTAGGAACCCTGTGCTAGTCCAAAATGGGCTAGCACTTTCGGCCTTGGAACTTCATAACTTATTATTTTGCAACCCTCTAAAATAGTTGAAGGCTGAAGTCACAAATTGACGAGGGTCATCAATATGGGGATCCAACATAGATCCCTCTCAACCATTAGATTAGACTTAGGAAGGGAAGCATTAAGTGATTTGGCGAAGTCCTACTTCGGGAGAATATGAGTAGTCTATTGCCAAAAAATCCTAAATGTTGGAGTCACAGAGTAAATCGGGACCGTTGAAAAAGGAGGGACACATGACCACAGATCAATTTTTATCCAGAAGTCTGGGTATTTGGTGATATAGGGACACATGAGTTTCCCTCGGAGCTATACAAGTCGGGAGATACACGTCGAACTCCCAAATTCCTAACTGGGGAAGTGAAATGGCTTGTCAATCTAAGAAACCACCCTCGATTACCCAATCGATTGGGAATGCGTTGTGGAGTGACACGTGGTCCTACTTGTCCACTATCAAAAGTTTTCCATTGAAATAGGACCGTTGGATGAGTGGGTACATGTCAAGCGATCCTATAGTCTGCAGACTTCGTAATCCGGAGGAACCTGGCCAAGAGTCTACAAAATGTGAAAACTACCGAAGTCATGAACGTCGGAATGAATCTTGACCATTGGTAGGATGAGGACACTTGGTGCTAGATTAGAGAGTCCGTAGACTTATCTCTTCGGTAATTTGTGATGAGAGGAGTTGGAAAAATCTGAATCCTGGAGCCACAAAGTAACGGGGGCCATATATCTATGGATCTATGTGAAATCATACTAACCATGAGATCGAAGGTATGGGCGGCTATCAGTCCAAGATGATGTGGCATCCCGATGTCATTCAAGGTGATGTGGACCCACATTACATGCACCACATGTCACCCAGATATGGAAGATTCACATACCCCTTATGTTTGTTAGAGAAAGACATGTGTCACCCCCTATCGAGGATGTGTGTCACCCCTGGTCTGCACCGCGTGTCAGCTTCTAGTTCATGCCCACCTGGAAAACATGGTTGAAAAAATCTTCGGGACTCCAGGAGTTTGGATAACTTTGGGAATTTGAAATATGTGGGGTGTGGTACAATATAGGAACACCAAACATAAAACATCGAATGTCGATCTTTGAAGGGCCAAGGCCACGTGGCAATATTTAGGGAGTTTAGGAGATTTGGGCATAGTATGGTAAAAGGGATGTTCAACGATGATTGTTGATTTTTGAAACGTCGAAAGCGTAGGAAATCGACCATCGATTTTCGAATGTTGAACGTCGAAAGAAAGGGACACTTGATGTAAAACACCAAACACCAATCATCGAATGGCCAAGGCCACATGGAGAGATTTCGGTACTTCAGGGATTAGGAAAAATATGTGTTCAATGCCAAACGTCGAAGACCCCAACTAATGATGCCCAGGTAACTTCAAGAGGCCATAACTTACAAACCAAAGATTAGATTTTAGTGCGGTGCTGATCGTTAGAAAGCTCGTGACGTGAATTAACCATTGAAGTTCCTAGAAATAGGACTTGAGATAGTTAGGGAGAACAAAAATTTGATGCCCCATCCCTAGAAAGGGTATTTATGGGTCAAGTGTGTAACAAATAGGTATCAGAGCATGGAAAACACACTTGTCTTGCTTGGGCTCTTGCACGAGTCGCATAAAAACATTATTAGAGAAATTATGGGGTAACACCCTACCTTACCCCCCATTCTATAATAAACTTGTTTGAATCTCTACTGAAGAGAGGAATGACACCTTCTACTGTTGATAGATGTTTTGGAAGTCTGCACTCTAGATTGCTAATGTTTCCAAATAAAGAACTGACTTCACCTTGTAATGATATTTGTGTTTATTAAGGTTGTTTGTCATTGATGTCAACCCTTGAAGAAAGTCCAGTAGTGAATTATGGTAGCACAAAGATTTCGGTAATGGACCCAAGGTTGTTTCATGTATAATGGTATGAGTTTTAATAAATTTTAAGGTAATACTATTCTATATGGACAGTACATGTCTTTCTATTTCCGGTGGTATGTGGAACGTCACATAAATATTCACAGTTAGATAGTTATGGCCATGAGAAGTTGGAAAATGCAAGCTACCAGATATAATAAATATGCATAACAAAAATAAAATGCTAGAAATGGCAGAATAACAGTAATATAACCAGCATAATCTCCACAATAACACAGAAATGATATAAGAACAACAACAAAAACAACATTTTGATTCAGAAAGCAATGTTCACGAGCCTCTTCGAGGAGGAAACCTCCAATCGAGCAATGCTCTGTTACAATAATCTCCAAGCTAGGGTTTTCATACCCTCAACCCTTATTTATACTAAATATGTCTATCAAGAGAAGCATCTAGAGGAAGATCCTTCTAGAAGCGAAATCTTCTATTAGGTCTTCTTACATCTGCCTTATTCTATTTTATTGAAAGGCCTTATTAATATTGATATTTATTACATCTGAATATATTGATCTACCTATGTGCGGGTTAGGACCCTAACATGTCCGCCCCCTTAAAAATAGCCTTGTCCTCAAGGCTTGAGATGTAGAAATTGTTGCAGAATGGTAGCTGGTTCCCAAGTGGCATCTGTTGGAGTAGTATCTTTCCACTGGACTAGCACTTCCTTGATGGTTCTTTGACGCAGGCGATGCTCACGTTGGTCCAAAAATGCTTCTAGCTGTAGCTAAATGGATCCTTCTTCATCTAACTCTAGAAGGTTGGTATGAATTTGGCACCTAGTTCCAATCACCTTCTTTAAGCGTGAAACATGAAAAACAGGATGTAGCCTTGACTGAATGGGCAGAGCTAACTGATGGGAGACTTGTCCCACATGCTTTAGAACTATATAAGGACCATAAAATTTGGGCGCTAGCTTCTGACAATGCTCGGCCTTGAGAAAATCTTTCTTGTATGGTTGCAGTTGCAGAAACACCTGATCCCCTTCTGCAAATTGACGTTTAGAGCGACCTTGATCTGCTTGTTGCTTCATGTAATTCTATGCAATGACCAAGTTCTCTTTAAGGGTATGAAGAATATCCTCTCGAACTGTAAGTGTTTGGTCAACTGCCTAGACCTTCGAGGTACCCCATAAGTATGAGAGAACTAAAGGTCGCTTCTGTCCATGTACCACTTCAAAAGAAGTCATGTGAGTAGTTGTATGGTAGGAAGTGTTATACCACCATTCGGCTAGGGTTAACCATTGATCCCATTGATGTTGTTTTTCAGAGGCAAAACACCTTAGATATGTTTCCAAACACTTGTTGACAACTTTCATTTGACCATCAGTCTGGGGATGATAAGATGTGCCGAGATGCAATTAGGTGCCCTGTAGCTTAAACAGTTCTTGCCAAAAATTGCTTGTGAAAGTTGGGTCACAATCAGAAACAATAGAGTGTGGCATGCCATGAAGCTTGAAGACCTGGTCCATGAAAATTTGAGCCATCATTGATGCAGTAAATGGGTGTTGAAGAGCGCAGAAATGAGAATACTTGGAAAGGAAATCCACAACAACCATTATGACTAATTTATTCCCCTATTTGGGTAAGCCAATAACAAATTCCATAGAGATATCCTTCCAAATAGCAGGTGGAATCGGAAGCGGTTGTAGTGTGCCCAGAGATTTGACTGTTTCTCCCTTGTTGTGTTGACACACCTCACATTCAATGACAAAATTACGGATGTCCTGTTTCATACCATCCCAGAAAAAAGAACGTTTGACCCTGTCATATGTTTTGGTGAACCCTGAGTGCCCCACTATGGGTGTAGCATGAAGCTCAAAAAGCACTGTGGATTTAATCTTTGATTGTTTACTTAAATACAAATGGCCTTTGTATCGAAGCTCATCCTGGAGCCAAGAGTACCCTGGGGGAGTCAGAGCCTTGGTCTACAATTGCTGGATCAAATGCAAACTTTTGGGATCTTGAAGCCATTCCTGGCGCACAACTTGGAGCCAATCAGGTACAATGAAGGAAAGAGAAAAAAGGGATCCTTCTTCTTCATATTTTTGGGACAGTGCATCCACCACTACATTGTCTTTTCCCTTCTTGTAAATGATCTCATAATCATATCCACAGAGCTTAGTCACCCATTTTTGTTTCTCATGGGGGAGAATATGTTGTTCCAGAAAGTACTTGATGCTTTGATGGTCGGTGTTAATTTGGAAGCGTTTCCCCAAGAGATAAGGGCGCCACAGATCAACGGCATATAGAATAGTCAACATTTCCTTTTCATAAATGGGTTTGCCCAGATTCCTTTAAGATAGTTTCTTGTTGGTGAATGCCAAAGGTCGACCCTCTTTCATAAGGACAATGTTGATTCATTTCCCTGAGGCATCACATTCCAACACAAAGGTCTTTGTAAAATCAGGAAGGGCCAGAATCGGAGTGGTGCACATGGCCATCTTCAAGGTTTGAAAATATTGAGCAGCGGCTGGAGTCCAAGTGAAAGAGTTATTTTTTCAGAGAGCAGTGAGAGGTGTTGCAATCTTTCCTTAGTTCTTAACAAACTTGTGATAATACCCTGTTAAGCCCAAAAATCTACGCAAGCTTTTGAGAGTCTTTGGGTGCGGCTAATCTTGCATAGCTTCAATTTTTTTCAGATCCACCCTAATGCCATCCTTGCCAACTAGATGACCCAAGTATTCTACTTCTGAGGCACCAAAATCACATTTAGACTATTTAAGGAAAAGTTGGTGCTGAGAGAGTAGATGGAGAATTTGATCCACATGAGTAAGATGGTCTGTCCAGGTTTTGCTATAGATGAGAATATCATTAAAGAAAACTAAGACAAAATGACAGAGAAAGGGATGGAAGAAATGATCCATGAGGATTTGGAAGGTGGAGGGGGCATTACACAAGCCAAAGGGCATGACCAAAAACTCATAGTGGCCCTCATGAGTGTGAAAGGCCATTTTGGGAATGGATGCCTCTTTCATACATATCTAGTGATAGCCCGAGTGAAGATCAAGTTTAGTAAATAATTAGGCACCATTCAATTCATCCAGGAGGTCATCAATGACAGGAATGGGAAATTTGTCTTTAATGGTCGGTTTGTTGAGGCCACAGAAGTCAATACACATTCTCCAAGAACCTTCTTTCTTCAGGACCATGACTACAAGAGAAGAGTAAGGGCTCGTACTAGGGTGGATAACACTTGCATTAAGGATTTCCTAGACCATTTTCTCAATTTCATTTTTTTGTAAAAAGGGGTGGCGATATGGATAGATATTGGGAGGAAGGCTTCCGGGTACAAGGGGAATGGAATGATCATGAACACTTCGGGAAGGAGGGAGTCCTTGGGGAGTGGAAAATACCATTTGATGTTTAGAAAGGAGGGCTTGGAGGTCATGCAGCACCGAGGGTGTCTATGTTGCTTATATGGCATGGAGTTGGGCAATGACACCAGAATGACCTTCTTTGAGCAACTTTTCCATGTGATGGGAACTAATGACCTCAGGTGAACCAGTAGTGATGCCTTGGAATTTATATTGGTGGCCTTCCTGGTGAATTGCATGGTTAATGCCTTAAAATCCATGAGAATGGGACCCAAAGTTCTTAGCCAGTCTGCACTCAACCCAATGTCACAACCACCCATGTCGATAGAAAACACATGGGATTTTAGGTGGTAGTTATTGATTTGGAGACACACATTTTCACAATACCCTCCACATTTCATGGAACCACCATTGGCAATCATGATTTGGAAATTGTTGACAGCATGGATGTAACAATGAGTTTCTTGGGCAATGCGGCAATGAATAAAATTATGGGTGCTTCCACTATCAATCAAAATGATGACCTTTTGATGCTTGATGTAACTGATTAACTTGAGGGTTTGGGGAGCAGAGATGCAAGTGAGAGCATTGAGGGAAATGATGGGTTCTACTTCAGGAGGGTCTGAGGGAGGGGTTATGTCAGTGATTTTAGGTGACTCAGACATAAGGGGAGTTTCAACATCCTCTTCTGAAATATCCTCAAAGATGGCCATAAAAAGATTTTGTTCCTTACACTTGTGGCCCGAGAAATATTTGTCATCATAATTATAGCAAAGGCCTTTGAGTTGGCATTCATCCATTTCATCCCTGGTCAATTTTTGGATCTTTAATGGGGTGGAGGGAGTAGTGGGAGTGATGGGTTTAGGGTGAGGGATAAATGAGGGTTTTCGGTTTTGAGAGGATATAACCTATTGTGATTCTTTAGCTCTTTTAGTAGCCTCCACCCAACTTGAGGGTCGAGCCATGAGGACATGGGCCCAAATCTCCTCCTTGAGGCCACTGATAAAACACTCTTGAAAAAAAGCATCAGTCATGCCCTTTGTTCGAAAATCCAGGCACTCAAAGGAAGCTATGAAGTCCTCTACTATTCCAGATTGTTTCAACTTTGTCAAATGACCCAAATGGTTAGTTTCCATGTCAAAGCAATCATAAAGCTCAGTCACAAATTGGATCCAAGCAATATACCCTTGACGGGAAGTTTTTCTCCATTGCCACCATTGCCAACGTTCTTGATATAGATGGAGAACACCATACCAGAGTTTGGCCAAGTCATCTATGATGTCGTATAAAGAGAAATAATGTTCCATTTGGGTTACCCAACCAGTGGGGTCCGAGCCATCAAATTTGGTCACATCCACCCGTGGAAGGCGTAGGTCACGTTGAAAGTGATGGGGTTGAAAGGTATGGGAATGGGAGGAATGTTCGCCTTCGGTCTTTGCAGGTGCTTCAGAGAAAGGGTCATCTGTAGGGATCTTCAGTTTGGTGCAGAGTGATGCAAAGATAGATTCAAGCTAGGTGGTCAGTTCTTGTTTGACTTCCTCAATTGAGGACTGCATGGTTGTATTTATGGTTGTATTGATGGATGAATAGATTGAGGAAAGAATAACACTCAATTGTTTCACTTCTTTTTGGGTCTCAAGGAAACCAAATTGCAAGGTGTTGAAGCGAGTTTCCAAATCTTGGCTATAGGTATGGTCCATGAGGATGGGTGAACTGAAAAGGGGTGGACGGGGTCAAAAATTTTGCCACAAAATGATATGGATGAATGTGATAAGGGTGAAGAGATGAATCCAATGGAATAGGTCTCAAATAATGGTGAAAATTTTTCCAGACTTTTTCTTATTTATTTATTTATTTATTTTATTTATTATTATTTTTTACACCTGTGGAGTTATACTCTGGTCTGAAGAATACTGTAGTGATGAAATCCCCAAATGATTAACTAGAAAGAAATGTGTATTTACTTGGCAACCTAAACATAGTTGCGCGATAATAGATCTGGTCTGTTTTAATTTTTTTATGTTTCTGTCCCCCAAGGGTTAGGTATTCAAGGGTTCTACAGACAAAGGTTTTCCCTATGCTATAGATCTCTGATATACGTGCGGGATCCAATAGTAGTACTCGACCCAATATCTCAGGGCACTAACTAAGGAGGATAGACCGTACCCTTAGTTGTACTACCCAACTACCCAGGTACTAGAGAGTATCTTCCCAAGTGTTTTTCTCGATGACACTATAGCAGTCTAGTAGCTGATAGGTTTATCTAAAGAGGGCTTCAGGAAATCTAGGCCAATCTATACATAGGTGTGGTCTGATGTGCTACCACTCGAAGGGGTACCAACAGGGGTTACAAGGGTGGCCAACATATGTGCGCTTAAGAACCACTTGTATTTCTTGCATGTATGAATCGCTCAACCATGGGTTTATGTGCGTAACGAAAAATCTCTATGGCTTAAAGATACCAGAATACGTCTCTACCCTGGAAAAAAAATTCCCACAATTTCTACCAAGGAAAGTGCTCTGATACCACTTGCAAGATACCAGATATAATAAATAAGCAGAACATAAATAAAATGCTAGAAATGGCAGAGTAACAGTAATATAACCAACATAATCTCCACAATAACACAGAAATGATATAAGAGCCACAACAAAAATAGCACTTTGATTCAGAAAGCAATGTTCACATGCCTCTTTGAGGGGGGAACCTCCAGTCGAGCAGTGCTCTGTTACAATAATCTCCATGCTAGGGTTTTCATACCCTCAACCCTTATTTATACTAAATATGTCTATCAAGAGAAGCATCTAGAGGAAGATCCTTCTAGAAGCAGAAGCTTCTATCAGGTCTTCTTACATCCTCCCTATTCTATTTCAAAGGCCTTATTAATATTGACCTTTATTACATCCGAATATATTGATCTACCTATGTGGGGGTTAGGACCCTAACATAGAACCTAGGTCTGGGTAATGGACCCAAGTTTGTTTGATGGATAATGGTATGATTTTTTATATATTTGCAGGTAATACTATTCTATATGGATAGGACATGTCATTCCATTTTTGGTGGTATGTGTAACATCACATAACTCCTCACGGTTTGAGAGTTGTGGCCTTACAAAGTTGGAGGACCCTCATATGTCATCTAGAAGCCCCAAAAGGTAAAAGTAGTTAAAGTGGTTTAAGAGATTTTAGAAGGTAAATAATAAAGTGAAGTGATGAATGTACTATAATTCAAAGTGAATACAAAAGAAATTATTTAAATAATAAATTTAATGGATAAATTAGAAGTGGGTTAACCCTAAAATAAGGAAAGTGGGCAAAGCGACCTAGAAGATGCTTCTAAGGAAGCTACTTAGAGAGTATAAATAAGAGACAAGGCTCTCTCATTTTATATCACACTTGAGAATATTGAATATATATAGGTGACTGAGGTAGACAAAGGATATTTAAGCCGAATTTCAGAGGGAAGGTGAAGAAAAGAAGGTTGTAATTCAAGGGAGGATAAATTCTTTTGATGATGCTTTCTAAGGTATGTTATTTACAGGCCATCTCACCATTTTCACAATAAATTTCTTTCTAGAATGATTTAGACCATAAAATTTATAGGAAATTGAGGAAACATATCCAAGTATACGTGGAATTTTTTTTAGCTTGTGGGTCGTTGTATTTTTGGAGTTACAGTTCATGGAAAATAGTGTTTGTGGCTAGTCCTGAAACTAGTCTAAAACAAATGTTTCACGTAAAAATGTCATAACTTCTTCATAATAGATCCAAATTCCGTAATACTAAATGTGATTGTTAGAGTATAGTCTGTAGTATTATGTATAACATTTCACATCGATTCAACAAATATTTCGTGTAGGGCACGCTCTACAAGGTCAGTCTCTAGAATAAACCAAAATTCAACAAGGTATGCCATTTTTACTATAACTCTTTTTCTGAGAAGTTCCAAGTAGTGACACATGGAGAAATTGCATAAAAAAAACTGAAGAACAATTGTACTATTTTTATATCTTTATTCATTACAATGATTATTTCATGTTAGGGTTGTTGACTAATCCCAAACTAGTCATGTGAGACTAAAGAAAATTTTGATGATGATGCTAGTCTCTTGTTGTGAAAGTTTAGGAAGGTTTGCAGGTATGTGATCATATAAACTAGGTCTATTACAGAGTTACAAATAATATTTGGATGATGAAATTGATGAGGGCTTTTGGTTAAGGTACATGTTGGGTACATGGTTGAGACAAGTAGTTGATGAGTAGGCACATACATGAGGAGTATAGTTGATGATGTTGGTACATATTGATGTGTCATAGTTGATTAGTAGTTGACACATGATTGGTACATACTTGGTACATGGTTAGATGCACTTGTTTATGGTATAAGTTGATTACAAGTTGTTTGGTACAGGTTGGTGCATGATTTATGCACTTGTTTATGGTTCAGGTTGATTACAGGTTGTGGTACAAGTTGGTGCATGGTTGATGCACTTGTTTATGGTACAGGTTGATTACATGTTCAGGTGCAGGTTGATGCATGGTTGATCCATGGTTCATGTTTATTGGTACATGTTCACAACGTTATATCTCAAGGTGATAGTGTGACAGTGGTTCCATCATTCTATTTCCACTTCAGGGCGGTTGGACGGGGCAAGGACA
>JZKD02S0285366.1:5759-20260 GCA_000966675.3 Picea glauca | reverse complement strand
CCATTTACTCATTATTCATTACTTTCATTTGTATGTAAACATATCTCGGCAACAAACATCATCAATAAACCATCACAATAAAGCACACAAGGAACACAAGATATATGTATAATTTCTTTTGTATTACAGAGTACATTCCTTGTGGTTTATCGACATCAACTGAATAGAGAAACAACTCTATAAGAGCACCAACTCTTGATGCAAGACTCAGCTTGCAGATCTCAACACCAACCAAGATGTGAAAAATCCAATCCTCAAGTACAAGACCCTGCTTATGGACAGAACCAAATCTGTCAACAGGTACGTAACCTGTCAACAGTGCAACATGTGTATGTACGCAACTTGCCTATACTACATCATGCATATGTGCAAGCTCTTTCTTTTTTCATCATGCGTACACCTTCAGAAACTAAGGTTTATAAAACTTCAACCTTCTGACCCTTCTGACCCTTTTTTCCTCTGTCACATCCACTTGTGACCTGTCACTGTAATCTGCCTACCACTGATCAATATGTACCATCACCAATCACAAACATATATATACCATCCAACAACCTATGCATGCTCCTCATGCATACACAATCACATATCATGAATATCTCTCAATCAGAACTGAACTAAACTACTCAACCAACCAGCTACCATATTCAGAAACCAATACAACCATACAAAGAATTCCTCAAGCATTCACCATACCATGAGAAACTCTAAACATCAAGACGATATGTACCCATACCAAAACCTCTGTAGTGGATATAAACCTATAGAATGTTGATCTGGAACTTGCTTCAGACTTCAGGATCCTGGCACCAACACTTACTCAAGATTTCCATGTCCTTTCCAAATGTATTTGTCATGCTTTCCTTTAGCCCACGTACGTACATGCCCTGCTTTCCTTCATCCCATGTACATATGAACCCTATCACACTGTAGACCACATACTGCTTTAGAAAACTAGGGTTTTCCGAACCTCTGAAACTTTCGTCCTCAAAACCTCAGACTTACAAAACTTTTGATACATCCTTGAGTACCTATAATGAATCTTTCATCAGAATAGATATTCAATGTGCTCAAGAGATTTTGTAATGTCCCCAAGGCCGAGCCCTATTGTAAATCATGTCTATGAAGTATAAAACTTGCATTATGAATTGTAATTATGTTTTGTAGGCGGGTGAGCCAAGTTTATATAAGTTGGTGGGCTTATGTGTTATTAGGCTGGAGAGCCTAAGTGTTAAGGCCGAGAGCCTGCTTTTGTATATGTAATCATACAGAACATTAATAAAAATAAAAACACCATTGTGTGCAAACTGACCACGATGAATGAGTGATGGGGAACTAAGCTTCCACAGAGTGGGTAAGGGATTGGGGGCTGGAAGGTTGGAAAGAGAGGCTAAGTGTTGAGCCTAGGGGCTTAAGTCCTTGGGAATAATATTTTAATATTATTCCAAAAGCCATGCGAAATATATGTTTTGTCCTAAGTTCCTGGAGAGGAACGCATGTTGATGGAGTGCATGCAGCTTCATGGGTGACATGTGTCAATCCAAGCGCATGCAGTTAAAATTGTTGAGTTGAGCCATGATGGGGGTTCCTCCTCCATTCTACCGTCGACTGTCTGAACCGGGAATCCCATATGACCTCTGCAAGAATACCCTCATGCCACACTGAAACCAAAAAGGCCTGTGTTGATTTCTGGAGGAGCCAGTACACCCTCTGTCAAAACCGTCGAGTTTGTGTCTAACCTTCACGTGGATTTCTTATCACGCATCCCCGAAACCTAGAACCATGAGTCTGTTCTGTATGGATGGTTGGGAAAATTGAATGTCTCGTAATTGTTGAGCCTGGTTTTGTTGAAGCGTCTGTCTGTCACCTGTTTTGGGAAACCCGTGTTTGTTTTCGTAGTTCACTATGGCGGCCACGCAGTTCTTGGCTAGGTGTGGTTTGTTGTTGTTGTATGTTTTTTGTTGAGCCTTGTTGTTTTTCTGCTTTGTACGAGAACGATATTAAGGAAACCGATTGTATGACCTGTGTGTAACCTCTCTCCAGGTGAGGGAGGTGATTGTTGTTGAAGAGGCAAGTTTTACCAATCCTGTGAGCGACTCTCTCCAGGTGAGAGAGTGCGCGGAGGAAGGAGAGAGCTCCTGGAAGGAACCCTGTAGTTGCCACAGAGCTCGGATATTTCCAGTCCAGTCTATTGTTGAAGCCCAAGGCAAGGGAGGTTAGCAGTTGAAGGACTGTCTAGGTAACAGAGAAGGTGTATACTCCTAGGATGGGACAGGCATGTGGGAAAGGAGAGTTTGTGGGCAGTGGGCATAAGTGTTTCCTAGAAGAGAATCCTCCTTCTTTGACGTGTATTCTTCCTGTAAACCTTACCTAGCCTAGGATTCCTTACCCGGTGGAGCTTAGTCCCAGCTCGAGGGTGACCTACTGCTGAGAGTGATGGGCAACGTGGTCTAAGGCTAGGAGGTTCGTGGAAGGTCTACATGCAGTTGGTGGTGCGTGATAGTTTCAAAGATAAGTGTCACTATGTTTTATAATTCTATAATTAATTAAATTGCATACCTCTGATTCTTGCAATGCTATCACGTATTTTGTTGTGCATATGAATTATTGTTATTTCCATTAACTCTGAAATGCTAGCATTAATTCTGTGTTTAACTGTAATTAAGCATTTTAAGTTCATTAGAATGCATAATGTGTTACAGTAGTGTTTTTCCGCGTAGTAATGTTGGCCCGACCATGGGGTTGATGGCCGGGGGCGTTACAGATTCACACATAAGAGACCCTTTATCTCTTATTTATACTTCTTCAAGTAGCTCCCTCATCTAACCAACTCAAACCAACTTCCTTCTTTTTGGGGCTAACCCACTTCTAACCACTTGTCCACTTATAGCTACTTTCTCCACAAATAGTAACTTCTCCACTTCTAGTTGCAACTAATTTATTTTTAATTGTTTTCTTGTTGCGACCACTTAACCCATGACTAACCACTTTGACTAGTCAACTTCTTCTAGGTCTTCTTAGAATAATAATTTGACTTCTTTGACTTTCTAGGAGCTTCTAGACAACACGTGAGGGTTCTCCAACTTCATATGGCCATAACTCTCTAATCGTGAGGAGTTATGTGACATTCCACATATCACCGGAAATGGCATGACAATCATTATCCATCTAGAATAGTCTCACTTACAAATTCACTAATATTCATTACATTATTTCACAATCAACCTTGGGTTCCTTAACCACACATCTAAGATGACTCAACCACTTAAACATTTTGAATTTGCAAAGCATCTTCCCATGAGGGCTTTCACCATAAGGGGACCACCTTGGAGTTCATCCATTTGGTACTTCATATCATCCATGAAAATACATCAATGATCAACCTTTACATCATCCCATCTATACATTAATCCAACTAGAACATCAACTCATGACAACAATTCACAATGACACCTCATGGCATTATCCCTCAGATATCAATTACATCCATGACCACATGATCCAACAATCAATACATCAATGTTACAAACACATTAGTATGACAATACTTGACATCAACTCCTTGACATCTGTTGGTCCTAAAGTTTGCACCTGACTGCTAAAGGGAAGAGCTAGGCCACCTCAAGTTATGAATGGTTGGTTTTTTTATTTATGGGTTAGTTAGAGGTTTGGTTTACCAAGACATGAGAAAGGTTTGGTTGGAAAAATGACATGGACGAGGGTCCTCCTTGGTTGGTGGCAAACTAAGGAAAGACAAGTGAGACAATAAAGGTAAGAAACAAAGAAAAACAACAAACCATTCAATGAACAATCTGTTGCTAGAAGTTCAAGTATTAAAATGTCATTTAAAGCATCAAACATGTACCAAAAACACAGTCATTACCACAGGTTGTAATAAATAAAAAAATCTTCATCAAAACATAGTTGTTATCATAGGTTTCATATTAATAAAGACAAGTTATACAGTAGTTGAAGGAAAAGAAATGTACTTTCCACAAATCAAAATTGTATTCAAGATAAGAAACACATACAAAGTTGGACACAAACACACTGTCATCAATAGTATCTTCACCAAGTAGAGATCTTTAATCCATGCACAGAATGGGTCCAACCATTTGTTATATTGATCTTTTTCTCCCAAACAATTGAACCCACAAAACATACAAAAAATGCATATTTATCGGAGTTGCGGAGCCTCTCGTCCATCTGGGATTGAGGCTTAACTCTACACTACCAGTTTTAAAACAACTTATTAACTTAACTAGAAATTGTTGGAGTATAGTAATGTATACTTCACACTTGACTTAATAAAAAAGAGTGGTTCTTATCGGACATAAAAGACCACTTATTATGCTTGAAACTAAAAGAGTTTTGAACTAAACAATTAAAAACTATTATTTGCAATAAAATTCGACTGATGCATGCACTGGAGAGAACTGAGATATGACGGAAAATTACTAGGAGTGACATAATCAAGTTCTGTATTGATCATGGGCACACATGCACATTGTTGGAGGCCAGTGGAGATAACTGAATGTGTTGGCATTATTTTTTCCCCATTCCTGGTTTGATGGCCCTTTTTAAACATTAACATATGCCATTAACGGAGATAAACCACTCCGGGAATTCGATGTTCAGGATTTTGAATGTTGAGTTGGAGAATCTCCCGAAGTGACAATGTTGTGGAGTGACGTGGCAGTGAGGACCCCACTTCGGTTGTTCGGGGCTCCGGCACTTCGAAGGTTTGACATTCGGGACTTCAGAGTACAGTGTATACATATCCTCTGGAGGACAGAACTCCTGGAGTCATTATCCAACACTTATTACTCATTAACCTGAGCTTAATTTAATATTCATCATTTAAGGACTTCAGGACTCCAAGTCTTGAGGGTTCGGGAGTTTTTCTTTTTTGAATGATGTGCTTGGAATTCTCCTGGAGAACCATCTCCCAAATCTAACATGGCGGCCTGATGTCATATCGTTGACATGTCATGGAAAGAATGGTGACACGTGTCACTTGAAATAGTACAGATGATGGACCCAAATATGCTTAAAATAAGTGCCATGTGTCTCAGTTGATGAATTCCACGTGTCTTGACTGATGGATTCCACGTGTCATGATAGAAGAGTGCCATGCGTCTCCAACTCTTCAACCCTTCGGTGCTTCATCAATTTGCATTCGCTTTGTCTTGGAATCTCTCAAAGTGACAATCTCCTAGAGTCATTAATTATTGAATAGTTCTAATTGATCTGGGATTAAGACATATTTACCCTTAAATACTTCGGGAGTTTGGCGTTGAGGACTTCGGGAGACTGCGCCTTCTCTTGATATAAATATCCCAAAGGACAATCTCCAGGAGTTGACATGGTAGTTGATGTCACAACTGATGACGTGTCATAAAAAGAAGGGTGACATGTGTCACTTGGAATGGGGAGAATTGCATTTTAAAAATGATCGAAATGAGTGCCACGTGTCACGACCGATGGATGCCACGTGTCCCCATGGATGAATGTTATGTTTCAGCATAGATGAGCACTACATGTCATCATAAATGAGTGCTACATGTCAACATAGATGAGTTCTATGTGACAGCATAGATGAGCGCTACATGTCATCATAAATGAGCTATACGTGTCTCCGGATTTTTGGCACTTCGACTCTTCATTTGATTGGCACTTCGACGATTTGGATCTGACATGTCCATGACATCACTATCGTTGATCGACTCTTCAGCTGGTCGGAACTTTGGCTCTTCAGATCTGACATGTCCCTGAAGTCATGGTCATTGACGTGTCTGCATGAGAAGAGTGGCACATGTCACCCAGAATTGGGAAGATGGCATAACCAAAGGTGTCTGAAATGAGTGCCATGTGTCTCCTATGATGAATTCCACGTGTCAGTGCTAGATGAATTCCACGTGGCTCCAGAATTTCGGCGTTCAGGAGTTTTTGAGTGCTAAGTGTGGAGACCTCCCAAATGGTTGATTGCTGAAGTGATGCAATGGTTCGGCGTTTGGGATTTTTCGACAAAGACAAGCTCAGATGTTTCGGCGTCGAAGTCGCGGAGTGGATTATGTGTAACTATGCGATTAAACATCATGCAAGTTCTAGAACCCCGAATATGCGAGAGTTGTTGATCTGATCAACCTGTTGGATCTTTGTCATTGAAATTTAACCTGTCTATTTTCACAATCTAGGCCCGAAAAAGACTACTCTGAATTATTGTGTTTTGTCCATGTGTGTTTCCTATGCACAGAGAAGACTTGGTGGACCTATTGCACGCTTAATCAATGGAAAACATGATGACAAGTATTTCGAACCAAATCATGACATGCAATTATCCTTCAAGAAAACAGAAACAATATGCACAAAGAATCAATCAAGAAAGATAATGATAAAAACCAATTCATTTAGAGACGGGAAATTGACTCAAGCAACCAAAAGAGAAACAATTTTAATGAAGGCATAGGGAAAAGAGGCAGGAGGGGCAGGGGTGCAGACTTAGATCTCAACATTAGCTCCAACTGGGGATAGAAATTCCATGTGAGGTGCTTAAGAACAACAGATCAGTGCCTTGGAATTAAATAACTTGCTACCACCTTCCTTCCCTTACCTTTGTTTCTATCTTCAAGCCATTTATATTTGCTACTGTCTCTCAGCCACGCATCTTATTGAACTTAAAATTGCAACTACACCCCAGTGCCTTTGTTGGGCTATGGAGTCTCTATTCACAAGAAAACTAACTAATCAAAAATGAAAAAGGAAAGCTACACCCCAATGCCTATGTTGGGCTATGGAGTCTTATTGTCAATCAACTATATAAACAAACTGAAAAAAGAAATGCTCAAATGATGAGCTTTATTCAACACACCCATAATATACTCAATTGAAAACAAAGTAATCTGTGTAATCAGATTTCCAGTGAATCCATATGAGGATTTGATTAACAATATGCAATTGACCTCCATCTTTAAGTACGAACCTAATAGTAGGAACTGAAAAATATAGCAATGATTTACAATCTGGAGGCCCATACTTAAAGTTTTGAAATTCTTCCTTCACAAAACGAATGACAGAAAATTATTTAATCCAATTTGACTGCATATAGACTGCTACAAGATCTGAAAAAACACAAGAACCATACCCTTTTTTATAATGAACATCAATCTGATCCTCAAAATTGTAAGTTTGTTGTCTTTTTATTTTGTTGATGAATGTGCATGATTTCAGTTGTGTTGTATCCATTCCATGGTAAAAAACTAAAAATCCTCCAGTCAAGACAATTGTTGGCAGCAACATCCCATCTTGTTCATCAACCAAGATATTTCCTTCATTGTTGTTCAGAGGACCAGATTCATAGTTATCACATTTGGGTATATTAAGTTGATAAAGTTGTTGATTTTGGATTTCAATGTCATCTCCTCCAATGCTCTTTAAAACATATGCTTCACAACTATCATAGACTAGGTTACTGCTAAGAAGTTCAATCATGGTAGAACTTCGCTCCTCATCATCAGGAGATTTATTAGAGATGGGTCAGTCTTAAAAAATTCCTGAAATTTGAATTTCAAAATCCTCCATTTCATGAGATCCTTGGGAGATTGACTGCATAATAGTATCCTGATCTATGTCAACTTTTGGAGCATCAATCTCATCATAACAAGAATTGTTATAGATAGCTGATATAATGTCAAACGTTTCTACAGAATCTTGATCAACTTCTTTGTCATCCGAACAATCAATAAAAATTTCCTCCTAACCAGAAAAACTAGAGAAGATTTCACAAGGGGATGACTCTTCTCCCATTTGTTTAACATTAAATTCCTTCTCATTCATACGACTAGAGGAAACAACTATAGACTTCTGCATATATAAATTAAACTCCTCATGACAATTTTCAAAAAGAAAATAAGCTGGAAAAAACCTTTTACAACGATCGCTAAATGCTGCATGGAACTCTTGTAGCGAAGAAATGCTAGCAAGAGGCAAGGATAGGTACCGTTCATGAGCATCTCCCTCTAATGAGTACATGAACATATTCATTAATACATTTTCATGATGTATACCCAATTGATGTTTGACCTCATGGAATTCAAGCAAATGATCTGCAGGGTTATCATCTTTATCTTCTTAAAATCTGGGCAAGTAATCACCCCATTCATCTATAGTAGGAACAACATTTGGACAACCAGGGACATCAGAGAAATTAATAGAAGAAAACCTCTAAGCCAAGATGGATTCCATCTGAAAATATGACTTCTTAAAACTGTAGAGTCGCCACTAGATCCTTTAACCATGGAGTTGCCAGGTGAATGATTTGCAGTCCAAATGTGTCTGATCTTTGCTCACCATCAAAGGTTAGATATGATCATTGTCTTTATCCCAGGAAAATATATTTCGTTACTCTGTTCCCTGGCAATGGCCCCAAAATATGTCAGTCCTAAAGTCTGCACCTGACTGCTAAAGGGCATAGCTAGGCCACCTCAAGTTATGAATGGTTGGTTTTTTTTATTTATGGGTCAACTAGAGGGTTGGTTTACCAAGACATGAGCAAGGTTTGGTTGGCCAAATGACATGGACGAGGATCCTCCTTAGTTGGTGGCACACTAAGGATAGACAAGTGAGACAATAAAGGTAAGAAACAAAGAAAAACAGCAAACCATTCAATAAACAATCGACTGCTAGAAGTTCAAGTCTTAAAATGTCATTTCAAGCATTAAACATGTACCAAAAACACATTCATTCCCACAGGTTGTAATAAAAACAAATCTTCATCAAAGAATAGTTGTTATCATAGGTTGCATATTAATAAAGACACGTTATACAATAGTTGAAGGAAAAGAAATGTACTTTGCAAAAATCAGAATTGTGTTCAAGATAAGAAACACATACGAATTTGGACACAAACACATTGTCATCAATAGTATCTTCACTAGGTAGAGAGCTTTAATCCATGCACAGAATGGGTCCAACCAGTTGTTGTATTGATCTTTTTCTCCCAAAAAACTGAACCCACATAACATACAAAAACAACATATTTCTCAGAGTTGCAGAGACTCTCATCCATCTGGGACTGAGGCTTAACTCTATGCTACCAGTTGTAAAACAACTTATTAATTTAACTAGAAAATTAATTAACTTATTAATTAATTTAACTCTACCTACTCTTGATAGAAATATCTCATAGGACAATCTCCCAGAGCTGACATGGCAGCTAACGTCACGACCGATGACGTGTTATGAAAAGAAGGGTGACACATGTCACCTAGAATAGGGAAAATGGCGTGCTAGAAATACTCGAACTGAGTGCCATGTGTCACAACTGATGTATGCCATGTGTCCCCATGGATGAATGCTATGTGTCAGCATAGATGAGCACTATGTGTCAGCATAAATGAGTGTTACGTGTCAACATAGATGAGCGCTACATGTCAACATAAATGAGCTCTATGTGTCAGCATAAATGAGTGTTATGTGTCTTCAGCTCTACTGCACTTCGGCTCTTCGATTGATCGACACTTGTGTGATTTGGATCTGACGTGTCCATGACTTCATTGTTTTTGATCGGCACTTCGACTCTTCGACTGGTCGGCTCTTCGGATCTAACGTGTCCCTAACGTCACAGCTGTTGATGTGTCTGCGTGAGGAGAGTGACACGTGTCACCCAAAAATGGGTAGGTGGTGTAACCAAAGGTGTTTGAAATGAGTGTCATGTGTCTTCTCTGATGAAGGCCACATGTCAATGGTATATGAATGCCACGTGGCTTCGACATTTTAGCGTTCGGGAGTTTTTGAGTGCTAAGTGTGGAGACCTCCCAAATTGTTGATCATCGAAGCGATGTGACAATTTGACGTTTGAGAGTTTTCAACAAAGACAAGCTCAGATGTTTCGACGTCGAAGTCACGGAGTGGCTTATGTGTAAATTTTTTATTGAACCTCGTGCAAGTTCTAGAACCCCAAATATGCAAGAGTCGTTGATCTGATTGGCCTGTCGGATCTCTGTTGTTGAAATTTGACCTATCTATTTTCACAATTCAGGCTCAAAAAACACTGCTTTAAATTGTTGCGTTCTGTCCATGGGCGTTCCATGTGCACACAAAATACTTGGTGGAATTGTTGCATGCTTAATCAATGGTAAACATGATGACAATTATTTTGAACCAAATCACGACATGCGATTATCCTTCAAGAAAACGGAAAAAAATTGTGCAAAGAATCAATCAAGAAAGATAATGATAAAAACCAAGTCATTTAGAGAGGGAAATTGACTCAACTAACCAGAAGAGAATTAATTTTGATGAAGGCATAGGGAAAAGAGGCGGGAGGGGCAGGGGTGCAAACTTAGGTCTCAACAAAATCAATCCTTTGACATTAATGACAACATAATGCAACAATATCCCCCTTTGGCATTGATGGCAACACCAACATTGATGTCAACACCAATCATGGATGGCAATGCTCCAAATCAATATTCATCTTTCCACATCAATGTGGCTATCTCTCCCCCTTTGACATCAATGGCAAAGGGTAGTTCTCTCATTGGGGTTCCTCCCCCTATCTAGATGCCTTTGAGCTTCCTCTGAATAATCTCCCCCCCTTTGAACGAGGGATATCACTATAATGCAATGTTGAAGACATATTGTTCATGCTCCCTCTATGACCATCACTCCCCTTGGAAACATGCCTCTGTGCTCTCTCTCCAAGCATCTAACTCTCTATCCTGCATCTAATGAATCTATCCTCCTAGAATCATGGGAAGAAGAATAACGCCTCTTGCAGGTATGTCTCCCCTTATCTTCTTTGCAAGATGACAATATGCTACCACTGCAATCTCTTATGTTGCAAATGTTACTGCTAAACTGGAACATAGATCAACTTCTCAATAATGATCTGCTCTTCATATGACGATCCTTGGACCTGTCCATGCATAAGACTCATGCCATACCATACATCATGAAGTAAAATATATGTCAACATTGAATACTGAATCATGAACAAAACATAAACCATATACATCATGTGCCATATTGTATGCCAACCATGCACAACACCCATGTACATCAATACCATATAATATACCATAAGATATCATCAATGGAGTGTATCAACCATATGCCAAGAACATGTGCCAACCGTGTACCAACCATATATCAAGCTCATCAACTATATATCATGCCAACCATGTGCCTCAAACAAGTGTCATATCACTCATGATATGCTTCTACCATGAGCCAAGTGCCACAAACAATGTGTCAAGAAATGTATCTCAACCATCAAGCATCAATCAATGTATCAACCAAGCACCACAACAAGTGTCTCAACTATCCCATACATCATGTACCAAAGTATATGCTAAAAAACTAATACCAACGATGTACTTTAACCAAGTACTATCCCCCACAATCATGTACCATCTACAAGTGCATCAACCATGCAACAAACCTCAACAAGATGTAATATAATCAAGATGTGTTCCCATATATGTATGTCATATAAACCATAAACCATGTGCAAATCATACTTCTAGCAAGTGTCTCAACCAATGTACCAAGTGCGTACCAATCATGCATCAACTATAGATCAAGTTGTGACTCATCAATGATGTACAACATAATCACCTCATCAACTCATCAACTACATGTCTCGATATGTGGCTCAACCACATGCCAAATGCATGCACCAAGACTTCGAACAAATTTGCCTCTAATAATACATCATAATATATATCAATAAATCTCACATATGTACCAGCCATGTACCATAATAGATCTGCCTCAAAAAAAAACATTCACTACAGCAAGT
This sequence comes from Picea glauca, assembly GCA_000966675.3. Classification (NCBI taxonomy): domain Eukaryota; kingdom Viridiplantae; phylum Streptophyta; class Pinopsida; order Pinales; family Pinaceae; genus Picea; species Picea glauca. Next base: position 8,457 of record JZKD02S0285366.1, on the reverse strand, counting down.
GCTAAGCAGCCAATAGTATCTCTAGACATGTATAAAAAAAATTCCTCAATATATCAATGATATCTCTAGCTATCATCACATCATCATGATATATCTCATAACCAAAGTGCCATAAATTCATTGTTGTAACCAGAATTGTTCCTCAACAGAAAATGCCTCAATCCACACTCTAGGGTTAGCACCATGCATCCAAGATAGGCATCAAGCGTATGCTTCAACACTCAACTATATGTCATCACCATACATACATAAACCATACATGCAAGCATATAATCATGTAAACTTGCAACAAACCACGTTAGACCCTGCAAAACAGAGTTATACCATCACATCATGTTGCAACTCATCTGTATAGCCTTATTTTCCAAGGCTTTTACCAAAGGTACGCGGCCTGTTCCACAGGAAACTTGTGTGTGTGTGCGACCTTTCTATAGGTCACCTTGCGTATGTACACAACTTCTTCCATAGGAACTTGTGTATGCTTCAGAAAAATTCAATCTTGAGCTTACCTCATGGCTGCCATTTTGTTCTAGTTGTTGAGTCTTCTTCATCCACTTTTGAAGGTGTCCCAGCTTCTCATATCTTGAGCTCTGAGCTTCCATATTTTCAATATTGTCTTCCTTCCTAGTTTCATGTGTTCTTCTTGTGATGCTATATGAAGCACTCCTCATGGGTTTTCTTCTTGTGTTCCAGCAATCCTGGGATTTGTGGACAAACCCACTACAACTGTAGCATATCATGGTGTGACAATGAGCAGCAATGTGTCCCACTTTATTACATATCCAACATCTTAGGGTGTTATGGAATATTGCAACATCTTTCCTTGTATAATGTCCTCAATCCAAATCTTTGTGACCATATTCATTACATGAGAAGCAGTGACCATGAAAAATATTTCCATAGCTCTGCTTTGGTGTCCACCTTGAAGGTGTCTCTCTTCTGAATTTGCTTTGAGATGTAAATATGGATTTTTGTCTTCCTAGCTTTGTTCTTTTGAAATTTTCCTTGCTTTGTGTAGATTGTTGACTTGCAACATTGTTGTCACCTTTTGAGAATGAAGGACTTACCTCATGCTTCTTAGAAGTGTTGGCTTCAAGGTGTGTAGCTTACTTGTTTTATCCAAGACCTGATTTATCATTTGGTGATCTTTGACTATCCAAGATTTCATTCAAGATTGATGAGTTGTTCATGAACTTGATATGAGTATTTGACTTCTCTACTTTATTTCTTATATCAGCAACTTCAGCTTCCAACTTATGACATGACTCTTCCTGTTCATTTACTTGATTCTTTAACAGTTCCTCTACTCTTTTGGCTTCTTCAAGTTGAGTCCTTAAATTTACATTGATTTTAAGATATTCAAGGATTTTTCTAATCTCATCATCTGCGCTCTTCTTTTCTTCCACTTGATTAGTTATATCATTCTTTAGTTTCTTGATCTCTTCTTCATACTTCACGAGTATTTTCTTTAGTGCCATGATATGCCTTGGGTATTTTTCTAGGACCTCCTTAGTGTATTTTTCAAGATACTCACAGGAAAGTGAGACATATCTTATTTCCATGCTAACTTCTTCTAAATTAGTTATACTTTTATCTTTAAGCTCTAACAAATATTCCTCTTCATTATTTGCAAATTCTATACAAACTTCTTCTATATCTTCTTCTTCTTTTGTAAGAGAGCATTTAACTTCACTAGGAGTATTGTAATCAAAAGATTTCAAAGAGTTTGTACCTTTGTTTTCCTTGATGGAATTGTCTTCTTTATCTTGGTATACCTTCTCTAGCTTCAACCATATATCCTTGGAGGAAGTACATTGTCCCATGCTTTCTTTGACAAAACTTGAGAGTCCATTGAAAATGGTCTTGAGAGCTAATGCATCATTCTTCTTTGTTTCCTTTTGTGCTGCAAACTTTGAATTATTCTTCAAGGGAATTGATCCACCAATCGATGCATTCCAAACACCTGATCCTTTTGCCTTCAAAAATCCTTTCATTTATATTCTCCATGCCGAGTAATATGTCTCATCAAAGAGGGGAAATTCATCTGCATGTTCATCCATTTGTGTGTCCATGGATCTCCTTCAAGCTTGTAAGGCTTATGATGAAGGCATGCTCTGATTCTAATTGTTGGACACACCGACCACACTGAGAGGGGGGGCGAATCAGTGTAGGCTCTTTTTACACCTTTACAAAACACCTTGGTTAGCAATCATCATTTACTCATTATTCATTACTTTTATCTGTATGTAAACATGTCTCATTAGAAAACATTATCAATAAATCATCACCATAAATCACACAAGGAAAACAAGATATATGTATAAATTTCTTTTATATGACAGACTACAATCCTTGGGGTTTATCAGCATCAATTGAATAGAGAAACAACTCTACAAGAGCAGCAACTCTCAATGCAAGACTCAACTTGCAAATATCAACAACAACTGAGATGTGAGAAATCCAATCCTCAAGTACAAGACCTTGTTTGTGGACATAACCAAATATGCCAACAGGTATGTGACCTGTCAATAGTGAAACATGCGTATGTATACAACCTGTCTATACTGCAACATGTGTATGTACGTGCTCTTCCTTTTGTCAACCTGCGTACACCTTCAGAAACTAGGGTTTCTGAAACTTCAAACTTCTGACCCTTCATACCCTTTATGTAGCTGTCACATCCACTTGTGACCTGTCA
>JZKD02S0285344.1:8415-20260 GCA_000966675.3 Picea glauca | reverse complement strand
CCTGCACACTCAATCAAACTGAGTCAATAGCACCCGTCTAATCAAATAGTAACACATCATGTCATCTGTCAATCACATCATAATCAAATATAATAGGTCTAATGTCAAAAAGGGTTCAGATCACTTGCGAGCAAGTGTCCTCAAATAATAAGTGGTCTCAGTGCGCCAGAGCGGGATGTTACACTTAAGAATCTATATGCATTGCTTTAATTCATAGGTTTAAAACTTACATGTGGTATCAGAGCTCATTTTTGGCTTCAGAGGGACGCCTCTTTTGTTGAGGGTTTGGCTTGATCTTGATAGATCAAGTTTCTATTGGGTCTGTGATAAACCTGGGTTTAGTGGGAGATTTTGCAGTGGAGATTCGAGTATAGAAAGAGAAATGGCGAGCTCATCTAGAATAGAGATAGAGAAGTTCAACGGTAAAAACTTTGAGCTATGGAAGCTGAAGATGGAGGACCTTCTTGTAGACAAAGAACAATGGATCGTTGTGGATCCTGGTACACAACCTACTAGTACACCGTCTACTAGCACACATGCTACTAGTACACAACCTACCAGTACACAAACTACCAGTACACCACCTACTGGTATGTCGACGAAAGATTGGGAGAAGTTGGACAGAACAACAAGGAGTACTATTTGACTCTGCTTGGCAGATTCAGTTTTGTTGAATGTCTCGGGAGAATCTACAACCAAGGAACTATGGGATAAGTTGGGGAATTTGTATCAATTAAAGTCCTTGTTAAACAAGTTGTTTCTTAGAAAGAAGTTGTATCATCTTAGGATGGAAGATGGAGATTCTGTGACAAAACATCTAAATGCCTTTAATACTCTGGTAAGTCAACTTGTCTCTATTAATATTACAATTGCAGAAGANTGGTTGTAGCAATTGGTAGTACCACTCAATCTACATTGAAGTATGAGGATGTAGTTGCATCCTTGTTATCTGAAGAGATGAGGTGGAAAAACATGGATGGTCATAGCACAGATGATTTATTTGTAAGAGGGCATACCCAAGACAGGAATCCTGGTAAGTCTTCGGGGGGGAGACCTAAATATATAGGTAGATCTAAGTCTCCAGGAAAATCTTTGAGGAAATGCCAGAAGTGTGGTAAAACAAGGCATTATAAGAAATATTGAAAGTTTAACAAGGTTGATAAACCAAATGGATCTGATAGTACCTCTTCCCCAGAGGCAAAAACCTACACTGAAGAAGGAGGTGATGTTTACCTAGCATCTACAGGTACACATGCAGACCATGATGTATGGTTGATTGACTCAGGTGCGTCATACCATATGACACCTCACAGGGAGCGGTTCTCTGAATATGAAAAATACAATAGTGGTGATGTATTCCTAGGAGATGACTTGACAACCAAAATCTTGGGACGTGGAAGGGTTAAGTTGCTACTAAAAGATAGAAGGATTAGAACTCTCCATGGGGTTCTTCACATTCCAAAACTAGCCAGGATCCTAATATATGTAAGCAAGTTGGATGATGCAGGAGTGGATACTGTATTTGGAAAGGGAACTTACAAGATGATATGAGAAGCAATGGTGTTGATGAGGGGAGTTCAATGTGGAACTCTATACAAGTTGTTGGGAAGCACTTATACTAATGGATGTAACAGTTCTATTGTCCTTGAGAAGACAAATAAAGAAGACATGACCAATACCCTCCTTGAAAAGAAGACCATGCTGTGGCATCAAAGACTGGGGCATATTGGAGAAAAGGGCCTTCGAACACTACACGATAAAGGCATGGTTGAAGGTATGTCTAATTGCACTCTAGATTTTGATTTCTATGAACATTGCATATATGATAAATAGAATTGAGTAAGATCCCCATCTGGTGCTACAAGAGCAAAGGGGATCTTATAATTGATACACAGTNCTATAGTTGATGGAATTAATATAAGAAACATCGTGCGATTACTGCACGTCGCTCTAACCCTACCTTGAGGACACCACCCTCACTTGGTTCACATTTGTGTTGATTTCTTTGGCTGGTGCTGCCTCCGTTTTGTTTGGCCTTGGAAAGAATAATGGTGCTTATTGGTTTTCTGGCATTCTCCTTACATGTATGATGGCTCTTACCTCTCCATTAATGAAATGTAGCTCCGCACCGAATAAAATCATGATGTTGGCTCTTAGATTTTATTACATACTGTGTTTTCTTTCCAAAGTGTAAATGGATGTATGTGGGTATCATGAATGTGCAAATTACATTTAAGTGGAGGTTCCTCCCTATTGGAATTTAAAATTTTCAAGCTGAGAATAGTGTTCAAAATTCCTTCTGTTTGGATTATGTGATTGCATTACGCCCAAAATGAATGTTGCTTCTGTGCTATGACTGTTGGAAAATAATTATGGCAAGTTTTTTTGGTTTCACTCATCTCTGGTGATTAAAATTCAAGGGTTTCTTTTTCTCCGTGAAACAAAAGAATGATTGTTTTGCTTAACGCCACTACCCAGTCTTTGGAAGACTTGTAGCTCCTTCCGTTCCTTGTGGGCGTTCCTTCCGTTGAATATATGGGGGTATTTTCCTTGTGTCCACCATGAGAGATACGCGGAAATATTGTTTTGGAAAGAGATGGTTACATGTTTTTTTTTTCACAAACCCCTTATGAATGTTTCGCCTTTTTGTTCTCCCAGACCTCAGTTCTTTTATAGAAATTGGCAGATTTAGACTCTGGTCTTGATGTATGTTAATATGATTGACTCGACAGTGGGAAGATTAGTTATTTACATTAATTCTTGGATCGTTTGTTATTTATCCATGGAGTTTTTTCGATTTTGAATTTGTATGATGTTAAAATAAAATGATGAACACTAGTTTCACATGGGGTTTCGAACCCAGTTTGTTTATACAACAAATATTGAGGTTATGATGCAAGCAAGGTTGACGGATTTATGTGGTTTTCTCATCCTCCCATGCACACTTGATGTAGTCTGGTTTTAATTATTTCAAAGGACTCTATTAACTTTCTCTTATAAAAGCTCCGTTGATAAAAAGAAAAGGAAGAGGAAATTAAAGTGATGAAGTTTTCCAATCCTGGGAATTTCCTGGGGTTTTATATTGAATAATATAAAAACAACTGTGTCTTGGATTTGAATTATTAAACAGAGAAAAGATTTGGCAGTTGATGGTGATGGCATTTTTTTAATAGATATTATTGCATACAATAGAACATTAATAATCTTTTTTCCCTTTCATTATCACACTTTTCACTCATTATATGACCCTAACCTTCCCAAATACATTTAAAACATTCCTTGTTCTATTATTATGAATTTCATTTTTTTTTTAAAAGAGGAAGGATTAATACAAAAGAAAAGGCTAGTTGATGACAGTTGTTGGAAAGTTGGATATGGATACAGTTTCTGTTACTTCTGCATTTGCTTGAAAATTATTCATGGATCGCTTCACATCCATGCTACCATTTTATGATCATTATAATTCTCCTCATCTTCCCAATAGCCCTATAAATCCTTGTTCAAATGACAATTGATTGTTGGATTTAAGAGTCTTGATGGATGGATTGCATGTGCTTCTGTTGTGAATAATAGAGTCAAACTTTTGATTTGATTTAGGTAGAGTATTGATGCATGGATTGTTAAGATTTTTTCATAACATGTTTGGAATATTTCTTCAAGATAAGTTTCTTTAGCATAAAAAGTAATGGTAGCGGTGCTAATAGAGGCAAAAGAAATTGGCAAAAAGGCCATAAAAGGCCAAGGTTTTCGATACATTTTGATGTTGATCCACAATAACTAAATTATCTATTTCAAGCTGGGTTCTTCAACCTAGTTTTCCATGGGATTCTCTAGCCCCGACCTGATAGGCATCCCTTCCATCCACACCAATTTTTTTTTGGTATTTGTGTTCCCCCTCATGTTTCTATGCAACCAGAACCACCTGCCAATGATGGCTGGAAAGAGATTGTCCATCAATCTGCTGCTCATTACTATGGTTGGCCTACTGTGTCTCTTCCACTACCCCCTCCTCCACCACCAATAAATCCAACTTCCCAATCCGGTCTTGTTGTCTCACTAGTATAGTCCTCTCATGCAAGCAAAAGGCTAAAAACTGATGTTCCCAAGCCAAAGAAAGATAAAGGAAAAGGAGTGGCCACTCCCTCCAAGTCATCCAAATAGTCCTATGAATCTGTGTCCTCTCGTCTTCGTTTCAATGACAATTTCTCCCATGTCATCAACGATATCCACCCTCAAGGTTCTGATCAACCTAAGGCTACAACAATAATATCAAAAGAGTGCAGCAGTGAAAAGAGGCCAAATTCCTCCAATAGCAAATATGGTTTTTAATACTGATTAATGATATTTTCTATTGAGGGTAGTCTTTTTATTTTGAAAATGTTTTGAACAACAAATATATATTTAGCCAATGTTTTGGACAACATGGATATAATTATATTTTTGGATATAGTTGTGTCCGATTTTGCTGATATTAAAATATTTGATCATTATTATGAGAGTGGGAGTTACAAGGCGAATGTTTGAATCAAATGTTTGGCGTTTTATACTTCATATTTTTATGATTATTAAAAGAAATGAAAATGGGAGTCACAAGGGGTCCCACCTTGTTATAACCATAATTTGCACCAGACATGCTTACTTGGCATCGGGCCATCTCAGATTCCTTCTTTTCCAAAACACTGCTGAACAACTCTTCTTAAAAACCCCTTTTATAAAAACCCACGCGCCCTACTCCATTACTGCATGCGTGTACACGCTAGCTGACCCAAGACAACCCGCGTGTACCTACAAAAGCACGGAAAAATGAAAGTTGTTGATGGAACACACAACTTTGGGTAAGTTAACTAAACCTTTCGACCATGCATGACCGATCACTCGACCAAATACCTAGCTTCTTCTAGCTTATAAAAGAAGGGTTAGGGGTCCCATTTAAAAGGAGGAGAATCATAGTAAAGAAACTATACCTGATTAAGCATTCCCTTTGTCCCAACCTTTAGCCATCCTTGTGCAAAGAGAAGTATAGAGAAAAGTAGTTGGAAGACAGTGGAAGAAGAGCCCAGGACCAAGATCGAGGAGCAGTAGTCGACTTTATCATTGTAAGGTATCATTGTGAAGTTAATAAAAGAATTGCTTTTTCCGTCCCACCATATGAGATTGTCATTATTGGAATATTGATTGTATGAATCATGATTGATTAAATCTCTAACACGTTAGTTCATAGATCAAATGCATGTAGAGTTATTTGTTTGTCTTTAGTGAATGCAGGTAAGCATTGGGAGTAGAGTTGTAGTCAAAGGATAACTGAGCACGAAAAGGGATCGATATCAAACATGAAAAATAAGGTATGTCAACTTAATCTCTTGAGCCTTGTATTTACATATGAGAAATGGGGGTTTAGGCATGGGATGATGGTAAAAAGTAAGAATCTTTAGGTCATTTCTACATGCATGATAAAACCCTTAGTTCTAGTCCATAGGAGGGATTTCCCACCCACAACACACCTATTTAGTTATTATTTAATTAGACACTTATTTATATATATTATTATTTATTTGTCTCAACTAATTAGTTAAGCTAATTAAACTTAACTAAAGAAAGATAGTTGAACTACCATAACTTATTGAGAAAGAATAAAAGCTCAATCAAATGAAGAGACACATGCAACGAATAATAAAATGATAACTTGAACCATAAGGTTTTCTTTATACTAGTGAGATACTTTCATTTTTCATTCATTATGAGTTTAGTAGAAGGCTTAACCATCTTGATGACAACAATATTCAAAATTGAATCATATATTTAAGCAACTTATTTTAAAGGTGCATGATTTATCTTTGGTAGTCTATGCGTTCTTATCTGTTTATGAATTAAATTTCATGACTGATAAAGAATATTTTGCGGAGTCAAGTGACACAATTTTGTGGCAAGATGATCCGGATATTTATCTTCAATTTTCTTTTGTTGTCAGATTCTTTTTGTATGGTTCCCATTGGAGGCTTCTAAATTTGACTTTGGTCCCTACCCTTGCAGGGGTTTGTAAAGAGAATTCAACTTTGTATCTCACAATGAAATCAATATAGAAATCAGATTTCTGATTTCAATCTCACATATGTATTTTGATGATTTGGTTCATATTTTTTTTTATCTCCATGTATATACTCATGTAATTTCAGTTTAAGTTTATTTATTTTGCACAATTACATATAATATATAAAAACCAACCTTGGTCCCTCGTACTTAATACTTGTCGATTAAGTGATTGTTTCTTTTATTTTTAAGCTATAAATCCTGGGTAACATTCCTAAATATCTTTCCTTAGCCCATCAAGATCTGAAAATTCTTGAGTAAGGTTCATCATGCCTTTTCCTCAACATTTATTTGGCGACCATATTGCGAAGATCTTCCATATACCTCTGGTTGATTTTATCACGATTATCTTTCATTTTTTTGTTTTGACTGATTACTCCTTGACTGATTTTCTCATGATAGTACTTGTTATGAGACAACCCAATATTGAAAATGGTCTTGATGACCAAACCAACATTGCATTTAATTTATTCAAAATTATTTTAGAAATTGCTAACACTCGCGCTGAACTTGAACGCTCTTGGGAAATAACGGAAAGGGAAATAAATATTTGTGAACGTTGAGAAGACAGGAAAATGCAGCCCAGGAATAAACATTAACCTCCCTTTTCCTACCTCTTTGGTATTTCATTTCATGTCCTCTAATCCTTGCATCTCTCGAAGGAGAAGAGGGTTGCCCCTTTAATCTACTCCTATTTTTGAAATATGAAGGAGGAAAATTTTATTATCAACACAACAAAGTGCTCTTAGGTGATCCTTATATGATTCTTCCAACTCACCTTTATCACCCATATCTATCACTTTCAACATGAAATCTATGGGTAGTGGCAGTGGCACCCAAGGTTCTTCCTCCTCCCAACCTTCTTCTTCATCAGTAATTGGTATCATATATAGTCATCAAGTCCCTATTCAATCCACTACCAATCCTACGAAATTCATAAATAAATATGGAATTTTCCAATTCCAGGAAGATGATACAACCACCCCATCACACGTATATTCTCCATTGAATATGGCACCAACTACTCACCCATTACCAAAATTCAAGGAGCATCTTCCTAGGTTTTCAGGAAATAGTACCATTACTACAAACGAACACCTGGTAGAATTTTCTAATGATTTTCATAACATAGGGGCTAACGATAGTGACACTTGCATGCATTTATTTTTCAACTCCCTCGAAGGGAAAGTTGTAGCATAATTTTTTGATCTCCCTCCCAAAATTATTTCCACTTGGGAAGAATTGGTTTATTGGTTCAAGTCAACTTATGGACAACCCAAGAGTCCAACTGAGAAGTTAAGGGAATACAACGATATTTCCTATAAGGATGGTGAAACCATTAAGTATTTTAACCTTCGCTTCACCAAGTTATATAACCAAACCCATGAACTAATCCATCCTCAAAATCAGGCTGCTTTCATGCATTATTATAATGCATTACCTTCTCCTTATCGTAATAGACTTGAAGAGAAGGCTATTGAAAATCTTGGTTATGCTCTTCATACTTTCCTAGAATATGAGGATCAACTCAAAAGAACGGGTCTCCCTAAGGGAGACTTGGTCAAACAAATATATATATCTGCCCTCCTACAACTCGTGCAAGATATGAATAATAGGATGATAGCCTACAAGCGAAAAGGAAATGCCTCTTCCCTTGCCCCCGAGGAATCTTCTTTTTACTTAGTGCCTTTTAGGAATACTGATGACAATACTTTTCAGCCAAAGGCCATAATGGCTCACAGTTGGTGTAACTTCTGTGAAGAAAATCATGAATAGAGTACTTGAGAAGTTAAGAAAAATGCAAGAGATAAGATCTTTGGAAAATGGCCTGACACCACAATTGTTGTCTTAGATTGGGTTGAACTAGAAGATGTCATGGTAATCAATACCAGGAATAAATCTTACACTACCAAGGGAAAATATGACCTCCCCCATACTTATTCCACCCCAAAATCATCTTCTTAAAGTGTTGATACACAAGCTGTCAGGACTTCGGATAATCAAGAAGTGTCTTCTCCTCTTCCCTCTTCTAACTATAATATCCTTAATCAATTGGCTAATATCAAAGATGATGCTAGTTGTGAATCTTGTACATAAGATTTATTCACCAAGTGATAAGTTACTTAAATGTTATACTCAAGCTGTTTGGATGCTCATTTCAAATATGTTATTATTTAACATCACTCATGTTAAGAGGGAACTTAATTCAATGGATGATAGGCTAGTTGTTGTTGTAACATCCCCTACCTGACAAATTTTACCTCAAAGAACCGATTGTACGTTTCAATCTCTATATCATCCTCACATCCTTAATAACATAGAATCATGGTAGGTTTTCCCGAGTGACGAAGGCATTTTCACTTTCATACAAAATGAATCGTTTAAGCCAAAAAAAATTATATCTATTAAAGATGACAAATTTCCTAAAGGCTTTACTCCTCTCGAAAGTTCATTTTCGTCAAGTCATCCAAAGAGTCCAATGAATCTGTGTCCTCTCGTCTTCATCTCAAAGACTATTTCTCCCATGTCATCAACAATATCCACCCTCAAGGTTTCGATGAACCTAAGGCTGCAACAAAAAAATCAAAAGAGGGTAGTAGTGAAAAGAGGCCAAATTCCTCTCATAGAAAATATGGTTTTAAATACTGGATAATGTTATTTTCTATTGAGGGCAGTCTTTTTATTTTGAAAATATTTTGGACAACAAATATATATTTAGACAATGTTTTGGACAACATGGATATAATGGTATTTTTGGATATAGTCGTGTCCTATTTTGCTGATATTAAAATATTTGATCATTATTATGAGAGTGGGAGTTACAAGGCAGATGTTTGAATCAAATGTTTGGGGTTTTATACTTCATATTTTTATGATTATTAAAAGAAATGAAAATGGGAGTCACAAGGGGTCCCACCTATTTAGTTATTATTTCATTAGACCCTTATATATATATATATATATAATTTATTTGTCTCAACTAATTAGTTAAGATAATTAAACTTAACTAAAGAAATATAGTTGAACTACCATAACTTATTGAGAAAGAATAAAACCTCAATCAAATGAAGAGACACATGCAACGAATAATACAAGGATAACTTCAACCATAAGGTTTTCTCTATAATAGTGATATTCTTTCATTTTTCATTCATTATGATTTTACTAGAAGGCTTAACCATCTTGATGACAACAATATTCAAAATTAAATCATATATTTCAGCAACTTGTTTTATAGGTGTATGATTTATCTTTGGTAGTTTGTGTGTTCTTATTTGTTTATAAATTAAATTTCATGACTGATAAAGAATATTTTGTAGAGTCACGTGACATCATTTTGTGGCAAGCTAATCTAGATCTTTAGCTTCAGTTTTCTTTTGTTGTCAAATTCTTTTTGTATGGTTCCCATCGGAGGCTTCTAAATCTGATTTTGGTCCTTACCCTCGCAGGGGTTTGTAAAGAGAATTCAACTTTGTATCTCTGAATGAAATCAATATAAAAATCAGACTTCTGATTTCAGTCTCACATATGTATTTTGATGATTTGGTTCATATCTTGTTTTTGTCTCCATGTATACAATCATGTAATTTCCGTTTAAGTTTATTTCTTTTGCACAGTTACATATAATATATTAAAAACCAACCTTGGTGCCTCATACTTAATACTTTTCGATTAAGTGATTGTTTCTTTTATTTTTAAGCTATAAATCCTGGGTAACATGCCTAACTATCTTTCCTTAATCCATCAAGATCTGAAAATGCTTGAGTAAGGTTCATCATACATTTTCCTCAACATTTATTTGGCAACCATACTGGGGAGATCTTCCACATCTTTCTGGTTGATTGTATCACGGTTATCTTTCATTTTTTTTGTTTTGACTGATTACTCCTTTATTGATTTTCACATGATAGTACCTGTTACAAGACAACCCAATATTGGAAACGATATTGATGGCCAAACCAACATTGCATTGAATTTATTTAACATTATTTTAGAAACTGCTAACACTCGCGCTGAACTTGAACGCTCTTGGGAAATAACTGAAAGGGACATAAATATTTGTGAACGTTGGGAAGCCAGGAAAATGAAACCCAGGAATCAACAATAACCTCCCTTTTCCTTCCTCTTTGGTCTTTCATTTCATGTCCTCTAATCCTTTCATCTCTCAAAGGAGAAGAGGGTTGTCTCTTGAAGCTACTCCTATTTTTGAAATATGAAGGAGGAAAATTTTGTTATCAACACAACAAAGTGCTCTTAGGTGAACCTTATCTGATTCCGCCACATCACCTTTATCACCCATATCTATCACTTTCAATAAGACATTTGTGGGTAGTGGTAGTGGCACCTGAGGTTCCTCCTCCTCGCAACCTTCTGCTTCATCAAGAAATGGTATCATATATAGTCATCAAGTCCCTATTCAATCCACTACCAATCCTATGAAATCCATAAATAAATATGAAATTTTCCAATTCGAGGAAGATGATACAACCACCCCATCACACGTATCTTCTCCCTTGAATATGGCACCAACTACTCACCCATTACCAAAATTCAAGGAGCATCTTCCTAGATTTTGAGGAAATAGTACCATTACTACAAACTAACACCTGGTATAATGTTTTAATGCTTTTAATAATATAGGGGCTAACAATAACGACACTTGCATGCATTTATTTTTCAAATCCATCGAAGGGAAAGTTGTAGTAGAATTTTTTGATCTCCCTCTCAAAATTCTTTCCACTTGGGAAGAATTGGTTTATTGGTTCAAGTCCACTTATGGACAACCCAAGAGTCCAACTGAGCAGTTAAGGGAATACAACAATATTTCCTATAAGGATGGTGAAACCGTTAAGTATTTTAACCTTTGCTTCACCAAATTATATAACCAAATCCCCGAACTAATCCATCCTCAAAATCATGCTGCTTTCATGCATTATTATAATGCATTACCTTCTCCTTATCATAATAGACTTGAAGATAAGGCTATTGAAAATCTTGGTTTCACTCTTGATACTTGCCTATAATATGAGGAGAAACTCGAAAGAACGGGTCTCCCTACGAGAGGTTTGGTCAAACAAATATATATGTCTTCCCTCTTACAACTTGTGCAAGATATGAATAATAGGATGATAGCCTACAAGCAAAAAGGAAATGCCTCTTCCCCTGCCCCTGGGGAATCTTCTTCTTACTTAGTGCCTTTTAGGAATACTGATGAAAATAATTTTCAGCCAAAGGCCATAATGGCTCGTAGTTGGTGTAATTTCTGTGAAAAAAATCATGAAGAGAGTACTTGAGAAGTTAAGAAAAATGCTAGATATAAGATCTTTGTAAAAAGGGTCGACACCACAATCATTGTTTTAGATTGGGTTGAACTACAAGATGTTATGGTAATCAATACCAGGAATAAATCTTATACTTCCAAGGGAAAATATGACCTCCCACGTACTTCTTCCACCCCAAACTCATCTCCTCAAAGTGTTGATACACAAGTTGTCAGGACTTCAGATAATCAAGGAGTGTCTTCTCCTCTTCCCTCTTCTAAGTATAATATCCGTAATCAATTGGCTAATATCAAAGCTAGTCCTACTCTTTTGGACATGGTTGTCATCCTAGAACAACAAAAGCATCTCAGAAACTTTATGGAAGGTAAAATTTCTACCATAGACAATCTATTTGAAGAGTCAAAGGAAGAGGATTCAACTGTAAATAATATAGGTGTAAATAATTTTAGGAACCCTGTAAAAAAAACCCCTTTCTA
>JZKD02S0285333.1:0-10065 GCA_000966675.3 Picea glauca | reverse complement strand
GAAAAGGTTTGTTTTTGGCCTTGAAATGATGAGTTTCTTCCTCCAATATGACTTAGGGGTCATGGAAAATGTCTTTCATGGTGTCAAGGGGTTGCAACACTTAGAAAAATGAATGCAACACTAGTTAAGGTGCATATAACACTTGTGACACTTAACAATGTGCATATGTCACTTTGCGACACCTGCGACACTTAGGGTGTGAAACTCAAGTCTGACATTTTGGTGTGTAACAATAATAAAATGCCAATGTTGTCTCCTCTATTCTATGTGTACTTGCAATATGTTTGACGAAATGATCACTAGTAAAACACATGCAAATAGTTTGTAGAAAGTTATCAATCATATTGTTGCATTAAAAGACCTATGAATGCAAAGTGTTTGACAGAATCACATAAAGAGAACCAACACCATTGTACAACAAACATAATATACTAGCCTAGAAATCATTGGGGATATTACAAAAACAACCTTGTCCTCAAGAATTGAGATGGGGAAATTGTTTAATAATGGTAGTTGATGTAACATCCCCACTATAATCCCCAGTTTAATTAATGCATGATATAGGTATGAAATGTGACGACGGCCAAGTGATGTATATGTGAATTGTATTTCTGAATTTTAATAAATAAAATGTGATGTCAGTTGCTGGGGAATATGGAAAGATATGAGGGTTGATTAATCCACAAGAGAGGGGAATTTCTAAGAGTGTTTAAGAGGGGTCCAAGGGGGAGATTATTTATGGGTATTAATTCAAACCCATTTTCCTGAATTTTATTATCATTGGAGACAACCCTCTATGTTGTTGTTGAGTGTTCCTAAAGCCAATTTAAACCCGTGTAAGAGGGTGAGTGTAAAAGTCACATCCCATAATTAATGGGAGCATGCGGCTAAAGTACAATCAACATTGGGTAGAGTGACTAGTCAAATTACTTTGGGAAAAGAGAGGAAATTCATATGGGGGAGAACAAGTTATTTGTACAATTATGTTTTTGCATGAACAACAACCAGAGAGCAGGAAAGAAGAGTACTGGATCTAGAGAAATAAGGCAGGGAGAATCATGGATCATGTTGGAGAATTTTTGGAGAATTTTGGAGCTGAAAAATGAAGAACCAGTTGTCAGGCATAAAGAGTGAACTCTTGTGTGAGTTGCACTTTAAAAACAAGTGATTGTTGTTGTTTTTACTGGTAGTTTTCCTAGAAGTTAGTTCCCTTTATTTCCTAGTAGAGATATTACTAGTCACCTGTTCCGGAGAGACCCTAATAAATGAATGAGACACCCGATGGAATGAGAGAAATGAAGGGGTACATTCCTTGGGTTGAACAAGTCAAGAGGAAGAGAACTGGTGGAAATTGGGACAATTGTAGAAGAATACCAGTGGGTTATTGGATATTTGAGTCGTGAGTGGACAATGAAATACACCCTTTTCTTTTGGATTCTTGGCCCCATATTGGGGGTGACTTGGTGTTTAGATCTAGAATAGAAAGTATACGGTTGGGTGGAACATCCTTCCCAAGCAACTAGTTGCACAAATGTTTTAAAAAGATAGTGTTTATCTATTTTCGAGTTATCTTATGAGTTTCATGGATATGCTTTTACCCTGTGTATGATAATGATTTTATGCTCTATTGTAGATTATATATTAGTTGCATTATGTTCATTTATAATGTTATAGATTCATTTGATTATGGGTATCATAATCTAGTTTAAATCTGTGTATAATTCGTAGTTGGTAAGCTACAAAAATTTAATTAGCAAAAGAAACTTTGAATTTATGTGTATTTTATGCAAGTAATGTTTCCTCGATTAAGTTGGGGAACATTACAGATTGGTATTAGAGACACAAGTTCAACATCAAGCTTGCATGGGCCAGACTCAACACATAGAAGATGAATTTGTAGAACTAAAACTTAGAGGATGTCCACAAATTATTTTTCAAAGTTACTCCAGTGAAAGTGGTGATAAATTCATGAGGAAAATGATCTCAGGGGTTAAAATCCTCAATTTTAACCTTTGTTTGAGAATTTTTGGTCCTGTAATTGGTCAAATTTTGGACATTGCAAAGTAGCCAAGGTGAAATTGGGTGAAATTGGGCAAAAGCCCCACTTTCTACAATGAAATTCATTGAGAATTCGATGTGGGAGTGCCAAATTTTGGGTGCAGAGGTAGACTTGATGTGCACAAGGACGGAATTTTCCATAGCAAGATTAATATCATAATTTCATGGTATCCAAGTGGAAATTTTGAATTCATGCATTTTTGAAAATTTTGGAAAATTCATAATTTTGGGAAAATTTTGGGATTTTCAGTACATGATGTCAACAGTGACATGGGAACCATGTGTAAAGTGATGTGGCAATTGTGATGTCAACTTCCATTGTATTCGGCCAATGGAAATCCATGGTGGCAAGGTCGGGATTCTCCAGTGCATGGTTGTGAGCCCAATAGCTGACATAGGTGCAACATGGACGAGGCGATATAGATCGATACAATAAGTGGTATCCCATGTGTAGCAGAGTGGTTTTGAGAAATTTCTTGGTGATGTGAAACCAATGAGAATGTGACACCTATCATGGGTGGTTTGTGGTATCACATCATGGTCGTTAACCTTGAACACTTCGACGATGTGATATCAACCACCAATCGTTTATTTCTCCGAGCATCCTTCATCGTTAGATCTGGAGCATGCATGTTGTGCTCCAGAGGTAAAGGTGCGGAATGGGACCCACCCATCTTTGCGACTAATGAGGGAGTGTTAGGTGGAGGTATGGTAGTGGAGATGGGACCTACCCATCCCTGTGGGAAATAAAGAGGCTCTAGGTGGAAGGGTGGCAAACAAGGTATGAGTGGGGTGGTGAGTCGATACCATACATAGTATTACATCACTCACAAAGCGGTTTTCCAAAAGTCTTTAACAATGTTAAGCCAATGGGAGGATTCCAGTTGTAATTGGATGATAAGTGGTATTGTATCATGAGGTTTCGTTAACCTCCATTCAATTTCACCATGCGAAATGGATCCCTCGTCATTGATCTCCCCTAATCATCTACTTCGTCCGATCGGGGAATGCAACATGCGTCAGGGAAAAGGGTGCAGGATGGGACTTTCCCATCCCTGCAACCAATGAAATGGTTCTAGGTGGAGGTTTGACAGACAAGGTGGGACCTCGTCCCATCAGTGGTCATACAAGGTACCACGTGGGTATCTAGGTACAATGGGGCTCAAAATAAAATAAATTAAAGAATAAAAGGAGAAGGAAAAGGGAAAAGAGAGAAGGAGGAAGGACAAGGTTGAGGAGGCAAGGCCAAGATGGCCAAGAGGGTGACATGGAATCACCTCAGGGTGCCATGTGGACCCAGAATTCCACATCAGCAACCACATCAAAAAATATGCTACATAGGCAAATTTGTTCTACAATTTCAAAAAAAAACATTCTCGAGCCAAAATTGGCCATAATCGAAGCATAACAACTCAGAAGAAGGTAAGATTTTATCGGTTTTTTCTGCATTATTGAGGGCTATAGAATTTCCAGAGAAGGCCACTAGCCAATTATGCTTTTATTTTCCATAAAATGAAAATTACCTATTTTTGAAGATCATGGTCAAGATCAGTGGTAGGAGCACAATTACTGCTGAAGTCTTCTATAGTGTGTCAGAAAAGAAGACATGAAGCTACTGTGCAAAGGGATTGGATGGATTTAAATGAGTTTGGAGTGGATATTGGGGACTTGTACCTAATGGAACATGGAACCCATATAAGGATATACGTGGCTACCAAATCTCCCCATATACTCCTGAGGTTCATGCCGAATAGACTCGTACTCCAAGAAATTGTGTATCAAACTGTCATTCATAGAGTTGGAGGAATGTTGTATTGGGAAAATAAGGCTATTTTTCCCCCACTGTCATTATGGGTTGGTTCATATTCATTTGGAAACATCAAATAGGCCTAGGATGAAGTAAACATGTTACTGTCATATCGCTTCGGAGAAGAAATATTCTGTAGGCACAATCCCAAAAAGGTGTTCAAGGAGTATTGCATCCAAATCAAACACACCTGGGAGTATACTTCAACTACTTGGGAAGAGGAATAAGTGCATTGCGGGGAAAAAACTTATGATGAAGTCATTACCATGCGACAAGGAAAACCCACAAGAAGGATTGTCGATGAGGAGAAGGCCCGTGAAGAAGCACAAAAGAAAGAAGAAGAGGAGGCAGCATCAAGAACATATGTTGCAACTACATCGAAACATTCCAAAACAATTGAAGAGGATGAACCAACAACAGACAAGAAAATAAGGAAGAAGGAAAATATCCAAAAGAAGAAGGAAGACGTTGTTAAAAATAAGAGAAATATCATAGAGGCTAAGGAAAAGGTAGAAGCTAAGGCAGCGATAGTAGTAGCAATAGTGATAGCAGAAGTAGAAGAGAACGCTTCAGCTGAGAATTCAACAAAGCACCAGTCAGAGGTGTGAGGTAATAAAAGAAGATACAAAAGTGACAATGGAATTGATGGAGAAACACTTTGTCCATCCATGCAAAGTTCACATGATGATTCAAGCATTCATGGACACCCTCGCAAAGGACATGAAGACCCTCATAGATAACTTAGTCACACATGAAACCACTCTCAAGGAACTTCCATATCATAGGATCATATAACTCAATGAACAATATGAAGTATGGGTAGCCTACATCAAGGACAAAGGACATGAACAAGACAAAATAGAAAATTTGAATTGCCATCAACTACACTGATGTCTCTGTTATACTGTTGTCTCTCTTGCAATATCTCTGAATATTTATGTGTTATATCTCCGCTCTCATTTCGTGTCGAAAATAATCCAGATCATACACTCTATTTTGTCTTTTTCCCAACTAACTTCATCTTTGTCCTCACCTTTACACATGTCAACAGTCAAGGAGGGGAGCTGAAAGGATTTTTGTAACGAAAAACCAAAGGAGAATCCATAAACAATTGGCCAATGAGATTTCTGAAGGACAATTACCAAAATCTATTGTTGCATTTGAAGAAGAATTGGCTCCTGAAAGCAGCCAAGTGAAGGACATAGAGAAGCACTCAGATATAGTGCTCAATGATTTTGAAGGTGAACTGAAGATGTTGGAGGATTGGTTGATCCATCCAAAGGATGGTGAAATATATTGCATAGAGGTTGCAGATTTAATTCAAAGTGATTTGGAGGAGCAGGTCATTATGACAAACAACAGTGGCATGCATGTAGAGGAAATGAAACAACATCTAGTAGACAACAACAATAACAAATATCAACAATGGAGAAGTAGCATGCACTAGCTGGACGTGGAGATTGAGGAGATAAGAATATTGATGATGCAAGTGTCCAAGAAGAGGCAGACATAATTAAGGATGGAAGTCAACAACAAAGTGAAAGTGATTGTACAAGATCACATAAGCCAAGCAATTGGAGTATTGCAACATAAAATGTGGGATCCAAGAGGGATGAAGAGATGAAGACACATGAACAAGAGGTCATGAAACTTTTCAACCATGGGATTCTGATGCAGGAGCATCCTACCTCTACCAAGTCATTATTTTGTAAAGACCTAGGGTGTCTACATTTTTCTAAGGGAGTTGGTTCCCTAATGAGTGATCATTGTTTTTTTCTATGTTTCTAGAAAATATCTAAATGATTTAATGAGTTGACTTGTGTGAGCTTGATTTTGTTGTGATCAGATATTCTTCTTAGAAGATATCTCGAGGGTTTTGTGAGAGTGTGAGGATTACTTGGGGATTATGTGGATTTTGTGAATTCTAAAGTTAGAAGTGGATATGAGAGGATCCTTAGGAAACCATTGAGAAATTAGTGGATTTGAACTTGAATTAGTTCAGGAAATCTGTTGTATAATATTGTAGCCTTGAAGGCATTAGGTAGGTTGGCCACGTAGAGGATAATTAGGCCAGATAAAGGAATATTTGGTCTCAGAAGGAATTTAGGCCAAATAGATGCAGATCAAGGTTTGTTTTATTTGAATGTACAGAAGTTCATTTTATTAATGAAAGACATATTATGTTATATGTTGTGCGTGAATATTCTTCATGTTTTATGAACAAATGATCTCTTGAACCTGATGATTGTTAATTGATGTGTGAAGAATCTATAGATCTATACATAACCCTAGTGTCAAATAACAGTCTAAGTTAAATTGACTGATTGTTGAGAGAAGTGACGAGCTAGTAAATTCTTGTCGATCGAATAAATGGATGAATTCCAGTTGCAGGATGAACTGGATAGAATCTTTGTATATGAGATTCCAATTTAAGAAGAATTGGGTAGAATTTAAAATGAATTCCAATTCAAATAGGTCTTAGAGATTTGCAGAAGTCCTGGTGGAAATCGAGCTTAATTGAGGTGTGTTGTTAAATAAAAAAAAACAAGGGTTGAATATTGGACTCGATATGGTGAATCGAGTTCTTTACATTGTAATTATGTTGGCTTGAATTCTAGAATGGTAATCTGCATGGAAAGGACGGATATTTTCTATGTGAATTCGTATTAGTACCTTGTGTTGAGAAAATTCATTGTTGAATTAATTTATGGTCAAGTCTTGGCAAGACCCAACAAACAAAGGTGCATGCCCAACAATAGATTATGACCAAAGTGTGGTCAAATTGTTGATGAGAATCGCTTTATGTAATTGGCATATGAATTGTATTATGGGTGGAGTTAGTGTCATGAATGGTTGATATGATAATATGTCTAGCTTTGCATCATATTGGTGATTACGCCTAACTGAGAACAGGTTATGGTGTTGTTTTAATTTGGCACATGATTCATCATTAGTTGTGCTTCAGGTTGGGGCTTTGTGTAGCAAGATTGAAGAAGTCAATTTCAAGTTTGGAGGAATTGCAGTCAAACGCAGGGCCATAGGAATTGAGAATGATGACAATCTTTGAAATTTTGTTGATATCAGATTCAAGAGTGTTCTGAAGGAAGGTAAAATTGTAAGTACATGTTTAATTTGTTGAAGTTATGGTTAAATAATTTTGAGTATGAAGATGAAAGGAAAGAAATCCCATTTATGAACTTTACAAGAGCAATGCATAAACATTCAATCTTCCTTTTGACTCAACGGGAAGTAAGTCATAGAATTCCTTCATATATTTGCAATTATGACTTGAGGGATCAAGATATGATCAGAGGCNGAAACGTTCCAAAACAACTGAAGAGGATGAACCAACAACAGACAAGAAAATAAGGAAGAAGGAAAATATCCAAAAGAAGAAGGAAGACGTTGTTAAAAAGAAGAGAAATATCATAGAGGCTAAGGCAAAGGTAGAAGCTAAGGCAGCGATAGTAGTAGCAATGTAATTGATGGAGGTAATAAAAGAAGATACAAAAGTGACAATGGATAGGTGTGAGGTAACAAAAGAAGATACAAAAGTGACAATGGAATTGATGGAGCAACACTTTGTCCAACCATGCAAAGTTCACATGATGATTCAAGCATTCATGGCCACCCTCGCAAAGGACATGAAGACCCTCATAGATAACTTAGTCGCACATGAAACAACTCTCAAGGAACTTCCATATCACAGGATCATCTAACTCGATGAACAATATGAAGTATGGGTAGCCTACATCAAGGACAAAAGGACATGAACAAGACAAAATAGAAAATTCGAATTGCCATCAACTACACTCTATTTTGTCTTTTTCCCAACTAACTTCATCTTTGTCCTCACCTTTACACATGTCAACAGTCAAGGAGGGGAGCTGAAAGGATTTTTGTAACGAAAAACAAAAGGAGAATCCATAAACAATTGGCCAACGAGATTTATGAAGGACAATTACCAAAATCTATTGTTGTAGTTGAAGAAGAATTGGCTCCTAAAAGAAGCCAAGTGAAGGACATAGAGAATCACTCAGATATAGTGCTCATTGATTTTGAAGGTGAACTGAAGATGTTGGAGGATTGGTTGATCCATCCAAATATTGGTGAAATATATTGCATAGAGGTTGCAGATTTAATTCAAACTAATTTGGAGGAGCAGGTCATTATGCCAAACAACAGTGGCATGCATGTAGAGGAAATGCAACAGTAGCTAGTAGACAACAACAATAAAAAATATCAACAATGGAGAAGTAGCATGCACTAGCCAGAAGGCGGGTTGGACGTGGAGATTGAGGAGATAAGAATATTGATGATGCAAGTGTCCAAGAAGAGGTAGACATAATTAAGGATGGAAGTCAACAATAGAGTGAAAGTGATTGTACAAGATCACATAAGCCAAGCAATTGGAGTATTGCAACATAAAATGTGGGATCCAAGAGGGATGAAGAGATGAAGACACATGAACAAGAGGTCATGAAACTTTTCAACCATGGGATTCTGATGCAAGAGCATCCTACCTCTACCAAGTCATTATTTTGTCAAGACCTAGGGTGTCTACATTTTTCTAAGGGAGTTGGTTCCCTAATGAGTGATCATTGTTTTTTTCTATGTTTCTAGAAAATATCTAAATGATTTAATGAGTTGACTTGTGTGAGCTTGATTTTGTTGTGATCAGATATTCTTCTTAGAAGATATCTCGAGGTTTTTGTGAGAGTGTGAGGATTACTTGGGGATTATGTGGATTTTGTGAATTCTAAAGTTAGAAGTGGATATGAGAGGATCCTTAGGAAACCGTTGAGAAATTAGTGGATCTGAACTTGAATTAGTTCAAGAAATCTATTGTATAATATTGTAGCCTTGAAGGCGTTAGGGAGGTTGGCCACACAGAGGATAATTAGGCCAGATAAAGGAATATTTGGTCTCAGAAGGAATTCAAGACAAATAGATGCAGATCAAGGTTTGTTTTATTTGAATGTACAGAAGTTCATTTTATTAATGAAAGACATATTATGTTATATGTTGTGCATGAATATTCTTCATGTTTTATGAACGAATGATCTCTTGAACCTGGTGATTGTTAATTGATGTATGAAGAATCTATAGATCTGTACATAACCCTAGTGTCAAATAACAATCTAAGTTAAATTGACTGATTGTTGAGAGAAGTGACGAGCTAGTAAATTCTTGTCGATTGAATAATTGGATGAATTCTAGTTGCAGGATGAACTGGGTAGAATCTTTGTATATGAGATTCCAGTTTAAGAAGAATTGGGTAGAATTTAAAATGAATTCCAATTCAAATAGGTCTTAGAGATTTGCAGAAGTCCTGGTGGAAATTGATCTTAATTGAGGTGTGTTGTTAAATAAAATAAAAACAAGGGTTGAAGATTGGACTCGATATGGTGAATTGAGTTCTTTACATTGTAATTATGTTGGCTTGAATTCTAGAATGGTAATATGCATGGAAAGGAAGGATATTTTCTATGTGAAATCGTATTAGTACCTTGTGTTGAGAAAATTCATTGTTGAATTAATTTATGGTCAAGTCTTGGCAAGACCCAACAAACAAAGGTGTATGCCCAACAATAAATTATGACCAAAGTGTGGTCAAATTGCTGATGGGAATCGCTTTATGTAATTGGCATATGAATTGTATTCTGGGTGGAGTTAGTGTCATGAATGGTTGATATGATAATATGTCTAGCTTTGCATCATATTGGTGATTACGCCTAGCTGAGAACAGGTTATGGTGTTTTTTTAATTTGGCACATGATTCATCATTAGCTGTGCTTTAGGTTGGGGCTTTGCGTAGCAGGATTGAAGAAGTCAATTTCAATTTTGGAGAAATTGCATTCAAACGCAAGGCCATAGGAATTGAGAATGATGACAATCTTTGAAATTTTGTTGATATCAGATTCGAGAGTGTTCTGAAGGAAGGTAAACTTGTAAGTACATGTTTAATTTGATGAAGTTATGGTTAAATAATTTTGAGTATGAAGATGGAAGGAAACAAATCCTATTTATGAACTTTACAAGAGCAATGCATAAACATTCAATCTTCCTTTTGACTCAACGGGAAGTTTATCAACTTCTTCAAGTTGGATATAAAATGTAAGTCATAGAATTCCTTCATATATTTGCAATTATGAGTTGAGGGATCAAGATATGATTAGAGGCATAACATAATCATGATG
>JZKD02S0285332.1:287092-325388 GCA_000966675.3 Picea glauca | reverse complement strand
TCTTCTTTCTTTTGCACAATCTGTCACTAAAGACAACCTTAGGCCATCTACCCTCTTCCATTTGCTCAATTTTTTTCAAATACCTTATGACTCGCACCATAGCAATTGCTTCAATGGGGGCAGCTCCTGTTTCACTTAACAGGATAGCGTAAGGAACCGCACTTTTAATTTTGAATTTGTTTGTATTCAACTGCTTCTGAATTTTCTCAATTTGTTTCCACTGCATCTCGGTTGTGCTACTAGCCCATAGTTCACAACCGTAGAGAATCACTGGAATCACTAGAAGTCCAAAAAGAGTTAGAGTGGTTTTCCAGTCCCACAACTCTGCCTCTCTACACCTGTTTTGAAAATAATATAAAAGAATGTACTTGTAATAGCTTACTGTAGAAGTCTGGGTTTAAGCCAGATCATAAATGAGCCTCGACATGCACAAATAATAGAACAACAATAAATGTTGAATCTATATATTGCTCTATGTTGAAATACAAGAGGAAAGCCCTCTATTTATAGCAAACGGGAAGAGGTCCAACTCATAATTGAATGGTATGCCAACCAAGCAAACAAAATATACCATCTTGGTAGATAAGGTATACTAGCATGGTACATAATTATTAGCCTATGTAAGCTTAATAGTTGTCTATGTACACTAACACCTCCCCTTAGGGGAAACATAGGGAGTAAACAAAAGGAAGACAAAAAATTTGTCTTGACAACAAGGTGTGCTAAGGTACCCAAGTACAAAATGTTCAAAGGATTAACATTGGTTAGGAACCAGAATGAGGCTCCTAACAACAGTGTTATAAAGGCCTTGGAGTTGAAAGTGAAGAAGATCTCATAAAGATGCATTGAAGGGCAAGGGCATGAGGTTTGCGGACTCGGAAAGCTCCAATCATGAAGCATGAACAAAACTCAAAAGAGGAGGGCCAAGTAACTTCAAAGAACTTGGTCGAGTTTGGAAGCGGAAGAGTATTGGTTGCAGAGGCACAATAATGGAAAACATTGACAATTACCACATGAATACTCCAAAAAAATAGGTGCTGGTTTGGAACCAGAACAAAAGCTTCAAACAAAAGAAAACACCATCAACCATCAAAAGAGCAATGAGGTCGACGGATGTTGAAAGCTCCAAATAAGAAGTATGACTGAAACTCTTAAGAGGGTCTAGTAACACCAAGCTAGAAATGCCATCAAGATCCATATAAGAAAACTAAGTAGCAAATTTCAAACTTGAGTAGAGAGAATAGAATGCACTCGAAGTCCCCCGTAAGTGCAACTTAGGTTGTTATATTCTTTGCAGTGAAATTCTAGTCGAGGTGGATTGATTAGGAGTGAAAGTCGAAGGTCGAGGTGCATTGACTGGGCAAAGTCGAAGTCGAAGTAATCGACAACGAGTTGAAGAGGTCAATCGACAAGAGGTCGATAGGCGGTCGTGTGGCAACCGAATGAAGGTCGACTGGTAATCCCACTGGTAGTCAACTGTAATAGAATCTCGGGTTTGTGCGATTTGTAGCCAATGATCTGCGTGGATTTGTAAATAGTTTTGGGCGCCTTTCTTTAGGTTTTGCCTACTGTAAAGCCTATAAATAAGGCGTGTTGTAATCGTATTAAGTTGATCAATCTTGGATCATCATGCTAATCTTTTAGTAGTAGGTTGTTGGTCATGTAGATGTAAGACAAATTGGCCACATGGTTGCTCTTATCTAAAGCAGGAGGGTATGATGTCGATTGTGTCTTAGGTGTAGACCAAGATTAGGCATGTAACCTTTTATTTTGAATGAATAAGACAACAAGAGAGCAAGACGCTAAAGGATGTTGGTTTTCCTGTTTGGTTTTCCATGGTGAAATCTTTGTGTACTGTGTGTTTGCTTTGTCATTTGTTTTCTAGCTTAAATTTATTTTCCTCTCTTCTATTTGGTTTAGCGTGGAAGTATAATTTCCTAACATGTGGTATTAGAGCTTGGTTTATCAACCTTGGATCTGAGCTAAACCCTAGGTTCGGTAAGAGTCGTAAGTCAGAGATCTTTAAAGTTGTGTTTAAAGAATGACAAGTACCTCGAGAATTGAGATCGAAAAATTCAATGGCTAGAATTTTGAGCTTTGGAAGCTTAAAATTGAAGATCTTCTTGTAGATCGAGAACAATGGGAAACAGTCTGTCCAGTTACCATTCTGACAGGTATGTCAAGGGAAGAATGGACGAAACTCGAGAGAAGGGAATGGAGTACGATTCAACCGTGTCTTGCAGATTCAGTGCTGTTGAATGTCTCAGGTGAAGACTCGGCCAAGAAACATAACAATTTGGGAAGCTTGTACCAGTCGAAATCCCTGGTAAATAAGTTGTTCCTTAGAAAGAAACTGTATCTTTTGAGGATGAGTGAGGGAAGTTCGGTCACTAAGAATTTAAATGCGTTTAATACCATAATAAGCCAGTTATCTTCTGTGGATATTAAAATCATTGAGGAGGATAAATGTATTATCTTATTATGTTTTTTTCCAGACTCCTGGGATAACTTAGTCATGGCTATAAGGAGTAATTCAATCACATTAGTGCTAGAAAACGTGGTTGCATCTCTACTGTTAGAATAAATGAGAAGGAAGAACATGGAAGGATCAACCAAAGAATCTTTAATGGTGAGAGGTCGATTGGTTGACAGAGATAAAGTTAAATTCTTCGGTAGAAAGTCTAAGTCAAAGGGTAGATCTAAATCCCCTGTTCAATCGACGAGAAGATGTTGGAAATGTGGTCAGGCTGAGAATTATAAAATGGACTGCAAGTTGAAGGCAATGGAAGTCAGTACAAGATTTGATGAGAAGTAGTTGACTGAGAGAAAGACTACTCTAGACAAAGGAGGTGATGTGTATTTGGCGTCGACCAATACATAGTGGAATCAAGATTTTTGGTTGATTGACTCAGGAGCATCCTATCACATGACACCAAATAAGGAATGGTTATGTGGATATGGATGATATGAAGGAGGAGATGTGTTCTTGAGGGACGACTCGACAACCAAAATTGTTGGACGGGGAAGAGTTTGACTAATACTGCAAGATGGGAGGAGTAGAACCCTTCTAGGTGTGCTACATATTTCGGGTTTGTCAAGAAATTTGATATCTATCAGCAAGACGAGTGATGCAAGAGTGCACACTCTTTTTCAAAAGGATACGCACAAAATGGTAAGAGTTGTGATGGTCTTAATGAAAGGAGTTCAGATTGGAAACCTATACAAGTTATTAGGTAATGTTGACTCGACTGGATGCAACAACATTGTTGTTCCTGAAGTCGACTCGATTCGACTCAACTCAAGTTGAGTCGATTCAAACCGACTCGACAAGTCTTCATCGGGTTGACCTGACCATGCTATGGCACAAGAGGATGGGACACAAGGGAGAAAAATGACTTTGATTTATGCGAAATAAAGGTACGACCGAATATTTTCGTGAATATAATTAGAAGTCGATTTTTGTGAACATTGTATATATGGAAAACAAAGTTGGGTGAGGTTCCCATTTGGAGCGACAATGGTAAAGGGGATTCTAGAATTGGTTCATAGTGATGTGTTTGGACCTATTTCAATGCCTTCACTTGGTGGATCCATGTATTATGTCTCCTTCATAAATGATTTTTCTAGGAAGACATGGATATATTTCATGAGGAAGAAATCAGAGGTTTTCGAGAAATTCAAAGAGTTTAAGTCTGTTGTGGAAAACCAGAAAGATAAGAAGATCAAGGTGTTGAGAATCGACAATGGTGGTAAATTCCATGGAAATGATTTTGAGTAGATCTTCAAGTAGTGTGGCATAGCACACCAAAACACCACACCATATACCCCACAACAAAATGGAGTTGCCGAAAGAATGAACAAAACATTGATGGACAAGGCAAGGAGCATGCTCAGTGGTGCTGGGATCGCACAATAATTTTGGGCAGAGGCAGTCGACACTGCAAAATATTTGGTGAATATGTCTTCGTCGTCGACACTAGTCGATATGACTCCACATGAGGTATGGTCTGGTAAGAAGCTTTCACTTTCAAATCTCAAAGTATTTGGTTGTGATGCATTTGTGCATGTTCCCAAGGAAAAGATGAGCAAGCTGGACAAGAAGATAGTTAAGTGTATTTTCATTGGATACAAAGAAGGAATGAAAGGATATAACTCTGGGATCCTGCATCAAGGAGAAAAATGTACAGTCAAGATGTGGTCTTTAGAGAAGTCGGAAGAAAGTCTGAGCCTGAAGTGGTTCAAACAGATAATAATCCAGAGAAGGTGAGGTTTGAACTAAGGAACGAAGAAGAAGATGATTCAGATGGGTCGACTGAATCAGATGAAGAGGTGGAACAACCGACCCCGGTCGTAAGAATGTCTGAATGAGTAAGAAAACCGGTCAAAAGGTATAGTCCACCTGACTTTCGTTTTGCATTTGTGTTAACTGCCATTGATGATGAGCCCAAGTCGGTTAGGGAGGCAGTGGACTCGAGAGAGGGTAGACTCTGGAAGGATGCCATGGTTGAAGAGATGGAATCCTTGCATAAGAATGAGATGTTGGATTTAGTCAAATTACCTAGTGTAATAAAGCCCGTCGGTAGGAAGTGGGTATTCAAGAAGAAGATGATCGTAGCAGGTCAAGTCGAGAAATTCGAAGCTCGACTGATAGCGAAATGATATTCCCAAGTCGAAGGAGTCGACTTCGGTGAAATCTTTTCCCATGTTGCAAAATTAACCTTTATTAGAGTACTAATGTCTTTGGCTACAACATTTGATATAGAAATATAATAGATGGATGTGAATACAACGTTCCTACATGGGGACCTAGAAGGAGAAATCTACATGAAACAACCTAGAGGATTTGTAGTAAAGGGAAAGAGAGATTTGGTCTGCAAATTGAAAAGTCTCTTTATGGTCTAAAACAATCACCAATGATGTGGTATCAAAAGTTCGACACATACATCCTTAGTTTGGGATTTGTGAGAAGCAAATATGATCATTGCATCTATTCCAAGGAAGA
The DNA here is from genome assembly GCA_000966675.3 of Picea glauca. Lineage (NCBI taxonomy): Eukaryota > Viridiplantae > Streptophyta > Pinopsida > Pinales > Pinaceae > Picea > Picea glauca. The sequence goes on along the minus strand of JZKD02S0285332.1, from coordinate 320,386 downwards.
AGGTGGGCGTTTCATATATGTAGCATTGTATGTTGACAACATGTTGCTGATCAGAAACAAAATAGATGCAATAAAGGAAGTGAAGAAGCAACTATCCTCCAAGTTCAACATGAAGGATCTCGGTGTAGCGAACTTCAATCTGGGAATGGTGATCAAGAGAGATTGAGCAGCTAGAAAGCCCTAATTGAATAAAAAAAAGTATATTGAAACAATTTTGAAACATTTCAACATGCATCATTGCAAGCCTGTAAAGGTGCCAATTCCCGTGGGAGCAAGGCTAACTGCTGAACAGTGTCCAAAGACACAAGAAGAAATAGATGATATGGTATGTGTTCCCTATGCAAGTGTTGTTGGTAGTCTAATGTATGCGATGGTGTGCACTCAACCAGAAATTTCCCATGTAGTGGGAGTGTTGAGCAGATACATGTCGACACCTGGAAAAGAGCAATGGACAACTTCCAAGAGAGTATTCAGGTATTTGTGTGGCACAAAAGACTATGCTATATGCTACAAAGGGAAAATTGGAGATGGTAGTGAAGTAGATGTACATGGCTTTGTCGACACCGACTGGGCTGGAGATCTAGATCAACGAAGGTCTACCATTGGATATGTGTTCAAGATGTTCGTTCGAGAAATCAATTGGATGAGTAAGCGCCAGGCGGTTGTAGCCTTGTCAACAACAGAAGCTGAATACATGGCAATCACTCATGGAAGCAAAGAAGCAGTATGGTTGCAATGACTATGTTTAGGGATCGGGTTTGAGCAGAGAGTTATAGAGATAAGTTGCGACAGTTAAAGCGCAAAATTTATGGCAAAGAACCCAACTTATCATTCCAAGACTAAGCATATTGATGTACAATACCATTTCGTAAGAGACATGGTGGAAATCAACAAGGTGTTGTTGGAGAAAGTAAACACATTGGAAAACATGGCAGACTCTTTGACCAAGTATGTGAGTGTTTTGAAGTTCTCTTCGTGCAGAGAGGCAATGTGCATTGCTTCTTTGGGTCTGTGAACAAAAGTCCAGGAAACTCCCGGTTCAAGAGAGAAGACAACAAGTGGGAGAATGTTGGGTTGTTATATTCTTTTTAGTGAAAGTCTAGTCGAGGTGGATCGTTTGGGAGTGAAAGTTGAAGGTCGAGGTGAATCGACCGGGAAAATTCGAAGTCGAAGTAATAAAAAACAAGTAGAAGAGGTCAACCGACAAGAGGTCGAAAGGTGGTCGTGTGACAACCGACTGAAGATTGAATGAAGGTCGATTGGTAATCCGACTAGTAGTCCACTGTAACAAAATCTCGAAATTCATGAGATTTCTTGCCAATGATCTTGTGTGGATCTGTAACCATTTTTGGGCGCCTTTCTTTAGGGTTTTTCATATTGTAAAGCCTATAAATAAGGCGCGTTGTAATCATATTAAGTTGATCAATCTTGGTTCGTCATGCTAGTCTTTTAGCAGTAGGTTGTTGGTTTTGTAGATGTAAGCCGAATTGGCTACATGGTTGTTCTTGTGTAAAGCAAGAGGGTATCATGTTGATTGTGTCTTAGGTGTAGACCAAGGTTAGGCANCTCATAATTGAATGGTATGCCAACCAAGCAAACAAAATATACCATCTTGGTAGATAAGGTATACTAGCATGGTACATAATTATTAGCCTATGTAAGCTTAATAGTTGTCTATGTACACTAACACCTCCCCTTAGGGGAAACATAGGGAGTAAACAAAAGGAAGACAAAAAATTTGTCTTGACAACAAGGTGTGCTAAGGTACCCAAGTACAAAATGTTCAAAGGATTAACATTGGTTAGGAACCAGAATGAGGCTCCTAACAACAGTGTTATAAAGGCCTTGGAGTTGAAAGTGAAGAAGATCTCATAAAGATGCATTGAAGGGCAAGGGCATGAGGTTTGCGGACTCGGAAAGCTCCAATCATGAAGCATGAACAAAACTCAAAAGAGGAGGGCCAAGTAACTTCAAAGAACTTGGTCGAGTTTGGAAGCGGAAGAGTATTGGTTGCAGAGGCACAATAATGGAAAACATTGACAATTACCACATGAATACTCCAAAAAAATAGGTGCTGGTTTGGAACCAGAACAAAAGCTTCAAACAAAAGAAAACACCATCAACCATCAAAAGAGCAATGAGGTCGACGGATGTTGAAAGCTCCAAATAAGAAGTATGACTGAAACTCTTAAGAGGGTCTAGTAACACCAAGCTAGAAATGCCATCAAGATCCATATAAGAAAACTAAGTAGCAAATTTCAAACTTGAGTAGAGAGAATAGAATGCACTCGAAGTCCCCCGTAAGTGCAACTTAGGTTGTTATATTCTTTGCAGTGAAATTCTAGTCGAGGTGGATTGATTAGGAGTGAAAGTCGAAGGTCGAGGTGCATTGACTGGGCAAAGTCGAAGTCGAAGTAATCGACAACGAGTTGAAGAGGTCAATCGACAAGAGGTCGATAGGCGGTCGTGTGGCAACCGAATGAAGGTCGACTGGTAATCCCACTGGTAGTCAACTGTAATAGAATCTCGGGTTTGTGCGATTTGTAGCCAATGATCTGCGTGGATTTGTAAATAGTTTTGGGCGCCTTTCTTTAGGTTTTGCCTACTGTAAAGCCTATAAATAAGGCGTGTTGTAATCGTATTAAGTTGATCAATCTTGGATCATCATGCTAATCTTTTAGTAGTAGGTTGTTGGTCATGTAGATGTAAGACAAATTGGCCACATGGTTGCTCTTATCTAAAGCAGGAGGGTATGATGTCGATTGTGTCTTAGGTGTAGACCAAGATTAGGCATGTAACCTTTTATTTTGAATGAATAAGACAACAAGAGAGCAAGACGCTAAAGGATGTTGGTTTTCCTGTTTGGTTTTCCATGGTGAAATCTTTGTGTACTGTGTGTTTGCTTTGTCATTTGTTTTCTAGCTTAAATTTATTTTCCTCTCTTCTATTTGGTTTAGCGTGGAAGTATAATTTCCTAACATGTGGTATTAGAGCTTGGTTTATCAACCTTGGATCTGAGCTAAACCCTAGGTTCGGTAAGAGTCGTAAGTCAGAGATCTTTAAAGTTGTGTTTAAAGAATGACAAGTACCTCGAGAATTGAGATCGAAAAATTCAATGGCTAGAATTTTGAGCTTTGGAAGCTTAAAATTGAAGATCTTCTTGTAGATCGAGAACAATGGGAAACAGTCTGTCCAGTTACCATTCTGACAGGTATGTCAAGGGAAGAATGGACGAAACTCGAGAGAAGGGAATGGAGTACGATTCAACCGTGTCTTGCAGATTCAGTGCTGTTGAATGTCTCAGGTGAAGACTCGGCCAAGAAACATAACAATTTGGGAAGCTTGTACCAGTCGAAATCCCTGGTAAATAAGTTGTTCCTTAGAAAGAAACTGTATCTTTTGAGGATGAGTGAGGGAAGTTCGGTCACTAAGAATTTAAATGCGTTTAATACCATAATAAGCCAGTTATCTTCTGTGGATATTAAAATCATTGAGGAGGATAAATGTATTATCTTATTATGTTTTTTTCCAGACTCCTGGGATAACTTAGTCATGGCTATAAGGAGTAATTCAATCACATTAGTGCTAGAAAACGTGGTTGCATCTCTACTGTTAGAATAAATGAGAAGGAAGAACATGGAAGGATCAACCAAAGAATCTTTAATGGTGAGAGGTCGATTGGTTGACAGAGATAAAGTTAAATTCTTCGGTAGAAAGTCTAAGTCAAAGGGTAGATCTAAATCCCCTGTTCAATCGACGAGAAGATGTTGGAAATGTGGTCAGGCTGAGAATTATAAAATGGACTGCAAGTTGAAGGCAATGGAAGTCAGTACAAGATTTGATGAGAAGTAGTTGACTGAGAGAAAGACTACTCTAGACAAAGGAGGTGATGTGTATTTGGCGTCGACCAATACATAGTGGAATCAAGATTTTTGGTTGATTGACTCAGGAGCATCCTATCACATGACACCAAATAAGGAATGGTTATGTGGATATGGATGATATGAAGGAGGAGATGTGTTCTTGAGGGACGACTCGACAACCAAAATTGTTGGACGGGGAAGAGTTTGACTAATACTGCAAGATGGGAGGAGTAGAACCCTTCTAGGTGTGCTACATATTTCGGGTTTGTCAAGAAATTTGATATCTATCAGCAAGACGAGTGATGCAAGAGTGCACACTCTTTTTCAAAAGGATACGCGCAAAATGGTCAGAGTTGTGATGGTCTTAATGAAAGGAGTTCAGATTGTAAACCTATACAAGTTATTAGGTAATGTTGACTCGACTGGATGCAACAACATTGTTGTTCCTGAGGTCGACTCGATTCGACTCAACTCAGGTTGAGTCGATTCAAACCGACTCGACAAGTCTTCATCGAGTTGACCTGACCATGCTATGGCACGAGAGGATGGGACACAATGGAGAAAAATGACTTTGATTTATGCGAAATAAAGGTACGACCGAATATTTTCGTGAATGTAATTAGAAGTCGATTTTTGTGAACATTGTATATATGGAAAACAAAGTTGGGTGAGGTTCCCATCTGGAGCGACAATGGTAAAGGGGATTCTAGAATTGGTTCATAGTGATGTGTTTGGACCTATTTCAATGCCTTCACTTGGTGGATCCATGTATTATGTCTCCTTCATAAATGATTTTTCTAGGAAGACATGGATATATTTCATGAGGAAGAAATCAGAGGTTTTCGAGAAATTCAAAGAGTTTAAGTCTGTTGTGGAAAACCAGAAAGATAAGAAGATCAAGGTGTTGAGAATCGACAATGGTGGTAAATTCCATGGAAATGATTTTGAGTAGATCTTCAAGTAGTGTGGCATAGCACACCAAAACACCACACCATATACCCCACAACAAAATGGAGTTGCCGAAAGAATGAACAAAACATTGATGGACAAGGCAAGGAGCATGCTCAGTGGTGCTGGGATCGCACAATAATTTTGGGCAGAGGCAGTCGACACTGCAAAATATTTGGTGAATATGTCTTCGTCGTCGACACTAGTCGATATGACTCCACATGAGGTATGGTCTGGTAAGAAGCTTTCACTTTCAAATCTCAAAGTATTTGGTTGTGATGCATTTGTGCATGTTCCCAAGGAAAAGATGAGCAAGCTGGACAAGAAGATAGTTAAGTGTATTTTCATTGGATACAAAGAAGGAATGAAAGGATATAACTCTGGGATCCTGCATCAAGGAGAAAAATGTACAGTCAAGATGTGGTCTTTAGAGAAGTCGGAAGAAAGTCTGAGCCTGAAGTGGTTCAAACAGATAATAATCCAGAGAAGGTGAGGTTTGAACTAAGGAACGAAGAAGAAGATGATTCAGATGGGTCGACTGAATCAGATGAAGAGGTGGAACAACCGACCCCGGTCGTAAGAATGTCTGAATGAGTAAGAAAACCGGTCAAAAGGTATAGTCCACCTGACTTTCGTTTTGCATTTGTGTTAACTGCCATTGATGATGAGCCCAAGTCGGTTAGGGAGGCAGTGGACTCGAGAGAGGGTAGACTCTGGAAGGATGCCATGGTTGAAGAGATGGAATCCTTGCATAAGAATGAGATGTTGGATTTAGTCAAATTACCTAGTGTAATAAAGCCCGTCGGTAGGAAGTGGGTATTCAAGAAGAAGATGATCGTAGCAGGTCAAGTCGAGAAATTCGAAGCTCGACTGATAGCGAAATGATATTCCCAAGTCGAAGGAGTCGACTTCGGTGAAATCTTTTCCCATGTTGCAAAATTAACCTTTATTAGAGTACTAATGTCTTTGGCTACAACATTTGATATAGAAATATAATAGATGGATGTGAATACAACGTTCCTACATGGGGACCTAGAAGGAGAAATCTACATGAAACAACCTAGAGGATTTGTAGTAAAGGGAAAGAGAGATTTGGTCTGCAAATTGAAAAGTCTCTTTATGGTCTAAAACAATCACCAATGATGTGGTATCAAAAGTTCGACACATACATCCTTAGTTTGGGATTTGTGAGAAGCAAATATGATCATTGCATCTATTCCAAGGAAGAAGGTGGGCGTTTCATATATGTAGCATTGTATGTTGACAACATGTTGCTGATCAGAAACAAAATAGATGCAATAAAGGAAGTGAAGAAGCAACTATCCTCCAAGTTCAACATGAAGGATCTCGGTGTAGCGAACTTCAATCTGGGAATGGTGATCAAGAGAGATTGAGCAGCTAGAAAGCCCTAATTGAATAAAAAAAAGTATATTGAAACAATTTTGAAACATTTCAACATGCATCATTGCAAGCCTGTAAAGGTGCCAATTCCCGTGGGAGCAAGGCTAACTGCTGAACAGTGTCCAAAGACACAAGAAGAAATAGATGATATGGTATGTGTTCCCTATGCAAGTGTTGTTGGTAGTCTAATGTATGCGATGGTGTGCACTCAACCAGAAATTTCCCATGTAGTGGGAGTGTTGAGCAGATACATGTCGACACCTGGAAAAGAGCAATGGACAACTTCCAAGAGAGTATTCAGGTATTTGTGTGGCACAAAAGACTATGCTATATGCTACAAAGGGAAAATTGGAGATGGTAGTGAAGTAGATGTACATGGCTTTGTCGACACCGACTGGGCTGGAGATCTAGATCAACGAAGGTCTACCATTGGATATGTGTTCAAGATGTTCGTTCGAGAAATCAATTGGATGAGTAAGCGCCAGGCGGTTGTAGCCTTGTCAACAACAGAAGCTGAATACATGGCAATCACTCATGGAAGCAAAGAAGCAGTATGGTTGCAATGACTATGTTTAGGGATCGGGTTTGAGCAGAGAGTTATAGAGATAAGTTGCGACAGTTAAAGCGCAAAATTTATGGCAAAGAACCCAACTTATCATTCCAAGACTAAGCATATTGATGTACAATACCATTTCGTAAGAGACATGGTGGAAATCAACAAGGTGTTGTTGGAGAAAGTAAACACATTGGAAAACATGGCAGACTCTTTGACCAAGTATGTGAGTGTTTTGAAGTTCTCTTCGTGCAGAGAGGCAATGTGCATTGCTTCTTTGGGTCTGTGAACAAAAGTCCAGGAAACTCCCGGTTCAAGAGAGAAGACAACAAGTGGGAGAATGTTGGGTTGTTATATTCTTTTTAGTGAAAGTCTAGTCGAGGTGGATCGTTTGGGAGTGAAAGTTGAAGGTCGAGGTGAATCGACCGGGAAAATTCGAAGTCGAAGTAATAAAAAACAAGTAGAAGAGGTCAACCGACAAGAGGTCGAAAGGTGGTCGTGTGACAACCGACTGAAGATTGAATGAAGGTCGATTGGTAATCCGACTAGTAGTCCACTGTAACAAAATCTCGAAATTCATGAGATTTCTTGCCAATGATCTTGTGTGGATCTGTAACCATTTTTGGGCGCCTTTCTTTAGGGTTTTTCATATTGTAAAGCCTATAAATAAGGCGCGTTGTAATCATATTAAGTTGATCAATCTTGGTTCGTCATGCTAGTCTTTTAGCAGTAGGTTGTTGGTTTTGTAGATGTAAGCCGAATTGGCTACATGGTTGTTCTTGTGTAAAGCAAGAGGGTATCATGTTGATTGTGTCTTAGGTGTAGACCAAGGTTAGGCAAGTAACCTTTTATTCTGAATGAGTAAGACAACAAAAGAGAAAGATTCTCAAGGAATGTTGGTTTTCCCACTTGGGTTTCTAGGGTAAAATTTGTGTACTGTGTGTTTGCTTTGTCATTTGTTTTCTAGCTTAAATATGTCTTCCTCTCTTCTATTAGGTTTAGTATGGAAGTATAATTTCCTAACAGGGAAGAATGAAAAAGGGATTGATCCTCTAAAATGAGTCTTGACACAGGCTTGATCAAGTAATCATGTAGAACTGAGAAAAATCATCATAAGCCAAGTGTTCTTGTGGACGCCAATCCATCTAGCTGGAGTGCATGGGTAGTTGGCCGCTGCAACCATCAATGCAAAATATAAATCAACACTCTATATGAGGCTCACTCTGAAGAAAAGTTGATCTCAAACAAAATGGTGAATCATAAAGAATCACTTGAGGAAACATTCCACACCATCCCCCCACAATGTTGAATTGAGTGGACATAGATGACGGCAATGGATGCCATATAAGATGATTGTAAAAGTATGGGGGTACATGCTAAACGTGATGACGACGCCAAGTGACCAAGAAATAAATGCTCCAAAGTTGCTAGCTCCAAGCCTTGCAAGACAAAGATATGCATGATCACGGAGACCAACACCTTGTGAAACTCTAAGAATATTTGCATGGGTGGCCCAAAATGCACTTGGACAACATGTTGAAAGATGAAAAAAGAGAGGTACCAAAAATAAAGGCTATCACGGACAACAATCCTCGATATGGGTCCCAACAAACAAAGCCATGATACGTATCCATGTATAAGTGAGGAATCAACACATTTATTCTACAACATAAAATAAAACATGTAGATGAACATGAAAGGTGGTTGAAGTCCCACAATGTAGCTAATAGATAGTCTCTAGAAGATGAAAAGCCAGTGGAAGCGAAGCGTGATATGACAAAAAGGTGTCGCATATCAACAAATGGCTCCAATGATTGTGCTGAATTTGAAAAACGTTGTAGTAGATGATGACAACAATAATGCTTCAAGCAAAAAGTGGTGCTAGCATAAAAACTAGACAAAGTGCTTCAAAAAAGAGAAGCAAATACCACAATGGTTGTCAATAAACTATCTAAAACAACAGGTGTCCAAATGTGAGAAAAACAAGGATCTCAAAGATGCAAACAAATGTGGTGTGCAACCACTTGGTGGAAAGAGAGTGGAATGCTCTTTGCAATGCCTCAAATGGGACAGAAAATGGAGGCTCCAATGAAGATTTATGGCTAATACATTGTCAATAACCTCTAAAATACAATAAATTGGTAAACAAATATGTCGATGACCGAAAAAAAAAAAAACCAAACCTCTTTTACAAGAAAATGATAGTTTGTTTGTTTGCAAAATACAATAGCTAATGAAATAGATCCCTAGTCTCCTAAATACATAAACCATGTACTATATTTGTCATCATAGGCAAGTTGCAAACAACATAGCAACAAACTAAAAAGAGCCAAAAACATTAAGCTTGAATATAGAGGGTCTGCATTGGACATTGTAGAGTATTCACATCAACAACTCCAAAGACACTTTTGATCCAAACAATGAGGATGTTGGCAACTGAAAAATGCACCTCGGAAAAAAGGAGCATTAATAGATATGGACAAATACAAGCCAAGTTCGCCATCAAATGAAATGAGGCACTTAGAAGCACAAACCAATGGCATCGAAGCAAAAAACATATTAGAAAATAAGTATTTTTATGTGGGGGCTACAAGTGTGGAATGGCCACGGATCTGGGAACCAAAGGTGGCGATGGTGCTTTGAGAGAAATTGTGAGCCAACATGATCTATTACCATTGCTTCGTTCACTGTAGCCATGAATATTAGGTGAGTTTTGAGTAAGGAGGATGCATACATGAGGAGGCGTTGGTGGTTCAAATCTCCTTGAAAACCATGATTGACTTATCTACCTAAATCTTGACTTATGACTTATGGAAGATTGACCACGTGAGAGAGGATCCCATACACAACAAGTGCATGCACACATATCTGAGAGAGGTCGAATTTGATCTAGGGTTGATTTAATATCTCGATTTTGATTCCTAGATCAATATTGTGTATGTATATGATGAAAGTATAAAAGTCGAATGATATAATATGTAAAATTGTACATTGAATGATAATAAAAAAATACAACACATATTGCAGGAGTAGGACAAAAGAATGGGGTGATATGACTCCACATGAGGGAAAATAAAAGGACGCAGGGTTATAAAGAAAGATAATATTATTTTATTGATAAGATTAGATCCTTAACCTTTCTTAATTAGTATTCCTTAATCCTTGGGATTAGTTATAAGACAGGATAAACATATACTTTCCATGAAGACACATGGTTTCTCACTCACATGCAATTTTATGCCATGCTTTTTTCAACCGTGCAGAGGAGAGAGAGAGAGAGTTGGAAGGTTTTTGGGGGTAGTTCAAATTATCAGAGAGTTCAAATTATTGAGGAGTTTGGAGTATTGGGTGGTTTGTGTGACCATTCTATTCAAGCTATATATTACCTCCCCAACAAGCACTTAATGATAAAGCCTTAATCCACAAGGTGCAACATGAGAGGGAACTACTAGGATAGTTGCCACTGTCACCTAATCAACTTATCCTCTCACTTTAGGCCGACTCTCCTTCGGCTCTAGGGGAGTATCCCCAGGAAATATGATTACCAGTGTTATAACAATGAAGCTCAAAGGTGATGTGAAGAGATAGCTCTAGAAAAAATGTTTTTTTTATAGTTAAGTGGTAAAATAATGGAGGGATCAAGAGATTAGTGCCAATCCAAATAAGGGCAAGCTCAATAAAGGGTTAATACTACAAGGGCTACATATTCATGCCACAACAAGAGCTTAACATTGCCGAAAGTGAAAGTAAATGAATACTAGGAGGGCCTTAAAAGTGCCACATCAAAACTATTCCATTAGGGTATGCCCTACATAATAAAGTATTAATGTAGCACCCATTCAAGAAGATGTTAGATACAAGAAAATTCCACCATGTATAAAGCAACAAAGGATTCAAGAGGAAGAAACTCCTTTTATAAAACCCTTCCAATGGGGTAGTGTTATCTCCCAGATCTTCTCTGTGAAAACCTAAGAAACAATTATGAGTAATTAGCCCAAGGTCACTACTAATTACTCCTCTGTTTGGACTGGTGTTTCTCTAGTCACAAGGGGGTGTCCCTAATGTTAACGCACTATGAACACTTAGATAATTAGTGTGGTTAGTACGAGTGATCAACACACATAATGGTTGTCCATGATATTCATGTAAGAAACCAAGGACACAATAATTTTTTTAAAATCAAATAATACGAGAGATTCCATTTCATAACAACTAAACTATGAAAGATGAAATAAAGATGGGCATGCGCTTTAAGTGATCAAAATAAAAGTAAAGGAACTTAGGCCACCCACACCATTGCAATAAAGAAAGACTATTCAACCACTGAATTCGAAGAGCTGTAAAGAAATTGCATAGTCAAACTCTATCAATGTATTAGGAAAAACATTGTTTGCATCATTAAGAAAAAATACAAGACTGGTTGCATAGTAGGCATTGCATAGAGTGGAGGCAATAATGAAAGAAAGAAAGGATGGAAGAGAAGGAAAATAATGCCGGTTGGTACTCAATGAAAAAGCTTCCTCATACTGTCCCATTCAATCCTCTCTTATAGAACCTTACAATTCTAAATATTCTCATCCAATGCATGCACCGGTAACAACTGTTATGTCGCTATTTCTAAGAAGCCCAATGTTATACTAGGGGAGTGAACCACTCTAAATTTGCTTGATAACAATCACAAATAAGTGGAGGAATGGTTTGCAACCAACTAAATGAAGATAAAATTGCTGACAACTACCACAAAGCAACACTCTGTTGGCCTATACCAATCAATAACTAGTGCTTCAATTCCTAGTTCACTATTGTTTTAGTGACAATTCAATTTGCACTTTGAATATTGGCTGTCGCAATGCCTCCTTAACTATTGTTATCTGTTGATTAAATCACAGACCCATCAATAAACTCCTCTTACACTCATCCTACAACCACATGTATGACTGCCCAATCATCAACCTCTCTTTAAAATCTCTAAAACCATGGTAGCGAGTATAAATAGAGGTTGATCTCTTCATAAATAAAATAGGGCTCTTGCGAACTCTCAAAATTCCATTTATAACACAAGAAATTGACCTCCAATTCATGTTTTAGGAAAGTAAGTAAACGTTTTAACATATCTCACCCTCACACTTTCCAAACTTCAATATCAAATTAGATGACACATTTGAATGATGAGGATGACTCTTCTCAAATAGTCAATTTTCCTCTAATAAGAATTTCTAAAATCAATTGACTGGTCAAAATATCAAATTTAACCACCTCTCATGCAAATTGGTCAAAGAGGTTGACTTGGTGAAAAACAAAAGTTCTCCAAAGTTAGCAACGAGAAATAGGAAAGCATCCAAATTAAGTTAGGTGACTCATATTCCCAAAATGGCAATGAGTCATCCATTGAAAATATAACTGAAGTCATGAGAGGAAACCAAATTTAACAAACTACCAAATATACCACAGGAGGGCGGCCTTAGGTTTTCTTGATGAGACAAGCTTGAAGTGGCTGCCACGTGGAACACTAAGAAACTTTCACCTGCTCAGTTTGGCTCTATTTGTAATTGCTCACTAGAACCAAGAGTCTAGAATCCACACTTCCGAAAAATAACACTATTAAATATAGGCAGGCCAAAAATAACAGTGTGACTCCTAAAAAATAGGAAAATGAAAAATGAAGGACACTGCTATGAGATCACTACCAAATATAACACGTAAAAATAAGTACTACTAAAAATTGTAGCATCTCACATATCAATGAAATTAGTCTCATCGGAGTCAATTTTCTGCAAGGAATCCAAATATATGCTTATAATTGACATATGAGCCTTGAAACCCTAACTACTAAAAATAGTAGTGTCTTGTGAATGCTTGCATGTCACGTGGCAAAATCTCATTGGCATTGTGAGCTAAGAAGGAACAATAATATATGATCATATTTGACCTGCAGACCTCGAAACTTTGGCTCCAAGAAAATAGAAAAGCTGCTAAAAATAACAATTTCCTCCAAAATTGGAGAACATGCCTTTGAAATGGATTTTGATCACTGTGAAAACTGATGCATATGTCATTTAATCTTAGCTTGATGAAATCTATCTAGATATTAACCCTCCAGTCGCACAAGCAAATATGGGGTTTAACAATGGCAACTCAAGGGGATGGGATCCCCCTATAAGATGTTGAGAACCTCAGGATCTTTGTACTCTACAACTGTAAATAATTGATATCTAGAAAATCTGTCATGTAGACCAATGTGTTTGTCCAGTAGGAAATGGAGTCAAATTCATTATGCTTCGACTGATCTGTTGTAAGGAGAACCTAACCATACATACCCATGTACAACGACGAGGGGCGATTTTGGGAATTTCCCTTCCCCACATTATGCCATTTAAAAAAAATAATATTTATTTATTTTAGATTTTGTTTTTTGTTTTTATTTTATTTATTTAAAAAATAAATTGTTATATGCAATTTTTTTTGGTTTGAATATGTTATTACTTAAAAAGAAAAAATTAGTTAGGAGGTTTTCTTTTTCAATTTGTTTATTTTATTCATGTAACTTTTTTTTAAATTACTTAAATTTTCTTTTAAAACATGTTTTTATGTAAATAAAAAAATTAATTATGTTTTATTTTTAAAACATGTTTTTTTAGCGTTTCATGTTTTTGGTTGAAATTGAGCATGTTTTTGAAGTATTTGTTTGCAATGGTACCAATTGTCAAGCTATGAGTTGATTTTAAGGTTTTTATTGCAATTGTACTAGTTATCAAGACCAATGTTTCAATTAAGTCGTAATTTTNTGGAGCGACAATGGTAAAGGGGATTCTAGAATTGGTTCATAGTGATGTGTTTGGACCTATTTCAATGCCTTCACTTGGTGGATCCATGTATTATGTCTCCTTCATAAATGATTTTTCTAGGAAGACATGGATATATTTCATGAGGAAGAAATCAGAGGTTTTCGAGAAATTCAAAGAGTTTAAGTCTGTTGTGGAAAACCAGAAAGATAAGAAGATCAAGGTGTTGAGAATCGACAATGGTGGTAAATTCCATGGAAATGATTTTGAGTAGATCTTCAAGTAGTGTGGCATAGCACACCAAAACACCACACCATATACCCCACAACAAAATGGAGTTGCCGAAAGAATGAACAAAACATTGATGGACAAGGCAAGGAGCATGCTCAGTGGTGCTGGGATCGCACAATAATTTTGGGCAGAGGCAGTCGACACTGCAAAATATTTGGTGAATATGTCTTCGTCGTCGACACTAGTCGATATGACTCCACATGAGGTATGGTCTGGTAAGAAGCTTTCACTTTCAAATCTCAAAGTATTTGGTTGTGATGCATTTGTGCATGTTCCCAAGGAAAAGATGAGCAAGCTGGACAAGAAGATAGTTAAGTGTATTTTCATTGGATACAAAGAAGGAATGAAAGGATATAACTCTGGGATCCTGCATCAAGGAGAAAAATGTACAGTCAAGATGTGGTCTTTAGAGAAGTCGGAAGAAAGTCTGAGCCTGAAGTGGTTCAAACAGATAATAATCCAGAGAAGGTGAGGTTTGAACTAAGGAACGAAGAAGAAGATGATTCAGATGGGTCGACTGAATCAGATGAAGAGGTGGAACAACCGACCCCGGTCGTAAGAATGTCTGAATGAGTAAGAAAACCGGTCAAAAGGTATAGTCCACCTGACTTTCGTTTTGCATTTGTGTTAACTGCCATTGATGATGAGCCCAAGTCGGTTAGGGAGGCAGTGGACTCGAGAGAGGGTAGACTCTGGAAGGATGCCATGGTTGAAGAGATGGAATCCTTGCATAAGAATGAGATGTTGGATTTAGTCAAATTACCTAGTGTAATAAAGCCCGTCGGTAGGAAGTGGGTATTCAAGAAGAAGATGATCGTAGCAGGTCAAGTCGAGAAATTCGAAGCTCGACTGATAGCGAAATGATATTCCCAAGTCGAAGGAGTCGACTTCGGTGAAATCTTTTCCCATGTTGCAAAATTAACCTTTATTAGAGTACTAATGTCTTTGGCTACAACATTTGATATAGAAATATAATAGATGGATGTGAATACAACGTTCCTACATGGGGACCTAGAAGGAGAAATCTACATGAAACAACCTAGAGGATTTGTAGTAAAGGGAAAGAGAGATTTGGTCTGCAAATTGAAAAGTCTCTTTATGGTCTAAAACAATCACCAATGATGTGGTATCAAAAGTTCGACACATACATCCTTAGTTTGGGATTTGTGAGAAGCAAATATGATCATTGCATCTATTCCAAGGAAGAAGGTGGGCGTTTCATATATGTAGCATTGTATGTTGACAACATGTTGCTGATCAGAAACAAAATAGATGCAATAAAGGAAGTGAAGAAGCAACTATCCTCCAAGTTCAACATGAAGGATCTCGGTGTAGCGAACTTCAATCTGGGAATGGTGATCAAGAGAGATTGAGCAGCTAGAAAGCCCTAATTGAATAAAAAAAAGTATATTGAAACAATTTTGAAACATTTCAACATGCATCATTGCAAGCCTGTAAAGGTGCCAATTCCCGTGGGAGCAAGGCTAACTGCTGAACAGTGTCCAAAGACACAAGAAGAAATAGATGATATGGTATGTGTTCCCTATGCAAGTGTTGTTGGTAGTCTAATGTATGCGATGGTGTGCACTCAACCAGAAATTTCCCATGTAGTGGGAGTGTTGAGCAGATACATGTCGACACCTGGAAAAGAGCAATGGACAACTTCCAAGAGAGTATTCAGGTATTTGTGTGGCACAAAAGACTATGCTATATGCTACAAAGGGAAAATTGGAGA
Organism: Picea glauca; assembly: GCA_000966675.3. NCBI lineage: Eukaryota > Viridiplantae > Streptophyta > Pinopsida > Pinales > Pinaceae > Picea > Picea glauca. The sequence continues at coordinate 304,813 of JZKD02S0285332.1, read as the reverse complement.
TGGTAGTGAAGTAGATGTACATGGCTTTGTCGACACCGACTGGGCTGGAGATCTAGATCAACGAAGGTCTACCATTGGATATGTGTTCAAGATGTTCGTTCGAGAAATCAATTGGATGAGTAAGCGCCAGGCGGTTGTAGCCTTGTCAACAACAGAAGCTGAATACATGGCAATCACTCATGGAAGCAAAGAAGCAGTATGGTTGCAATGACTATGTTTAGGGATCGGGTTTGAGCAGAGAGTTATAGAGATAAGTTGCGACAGTTAAAGCGCAAAATTTATGGCAAAGAACCCAACTTATCATTCCAAGACTAAGCATATTGATGTACAATACCATTTCGTAAGAGACATGGTGGAAATCAACAAGGTGTTGTTGGAGAAAGTAAACACATTGGAAAACATGGCAGACTCTTTGACCAAGTATGTGAGTGTTTTGAAGTTCTCTTCGTGCAGAGAGGCAATGTGCATTGCTTCTTTGGGTCTGTGAACAAAAGTCCAGGAAACTCCCGGTTCAAGAGAGAAGACAACAAGTGGGAGAATGTTGGGTTGTTATATTCTTTTTAGTGAAAGTCTAGTCGAGGTGGATCGTTTGGGAGTGAAAGTTGAAGGTCGAGGTGAATCGACCGGGAAAATTCGAAGTCGAAGTAATAAAAAACAAGTAGAAGAGGTCAACCGACAAGAGGTCGAAAGGTGGTCGTGTGACAACCGACTGAAGATTGAATGAAGGTCGATTGGTAATCCGACTAGTAGTCCACTGTAACAAAATCTCGAAATTCATGAGATTTCTTGCCAATGATCTTGTGTGGATCTGTAACCATTTTTGGGCGCCTTTCTTTAGGGTTTTTCATATTGTAAAGCCTATAAATAAGGCGCGTTGTAATCATATTAAGTTGATCAATCTTGGTTCGTCATGCTAGTCTTTTAGCAGTAGGTTGTTGGTTTTGTAGATGTAAGCCGAATTGGCTACATGGTTGTTCTTGTGTAAAGCAAGAGGGTATCATGTTGATTGTGTCTTAGGTGTAGACCAAGGTTAGGCATGCAACCTTTTATTCTCAATGAGTAAGACAACAAGAGAGAAAGATGCTCAAGGAATGTTGGTTTTCCCATTTGGGTTTCTAGGGTAAAATTTGTGTACTGTGTGTTTTCTTTGTCATTTGTTTTCTAGCTTAAATATGTCTTCTTGTCTTCTATTAGGTTTAGTATGGAAGTATAATTTCCTAACAGGGAAGAATGAAAAAGGGATTGATCCTCTAAAATGAGTCTTGGCTCAGGCTTGATCAAGTAATCATGTAGAACCGAGAAAAATCATCATAAGCCAAGTGTTCCTGTGGACGCCAATCCATCTCGCTGGAGTGCATGGGTAGTTGGCCGCTGCAACCATCGATGCAAAATATAAATCAACGCTCTATACGAGGCTCACTCTGAAGAAAAGTTGATCTCAAACAAAATGGTGAATCATAAAGAATCACTTGAGGAAACATTCCACACCATCCCCCCATAATGTTGAATTGAGTGGACATAGATGATGGAAATGGATGCCATATAAGATGATTGTAAAAGTATGGGGGTACATGCTAAACGTGATGACAACGCCAAGTGACCAAGAAATAAAGGCTCCAAAGTTGCTAGCTCCAAGCCTTGCAAGACAAAGATATGCATGATCACGGAGACCAACACCTTGTGACACTCTAAGAATATTTGCATGGGTGGCCCAAAATGCACTTGGACAACATGTTGAAAGATGAAAAAAGAGAGGTACCAAAAATAAAGGCTATCATGGAAAACAATCCTCGATATGGGTCCCAACAAACAAAGCCATGATAGGTATCCATGTATAAGTGAGGAATCAACACATTTATTCTACAACATAAAATAAAACATGTAGATGAACATGAAAGGTGGTTGAAGTCCCACAATGTAGCTAATAGATAGTCTCCAGAAGATGAAAAGCCAGTGGAAGCGAAGCGTGATATGACAAAAAGGTGTCGCATATCAACAAATGGCTCCAATGATTGTGCTGAAGTTGAAAAACATTGTAGTAGATGATGACAACAATAATGCTTCAAGCAACAAGTGGTGCTAGCATAAAAAACTAGACAAAGTGCTTCAAAAAAGAGAAGCAAATACCACAATGGTTGTCAATAAACTATCTAAAACAATAGGTGTCCAAATGTGATAAAAACAAGGATCTCAAAGATGCAAACAAATGTGGTGTGCAACCACTTGGTGGAAAGAGAGTGGAATGCTCTTTGCAATGCCTCAAATGGGACAGAAAATGGAGGCTCCAATGAAGAGTTATGGCTAATACATTGTCAATAACCTCTAAAATACAATAATTTGGTAAACAAATATGTCGATGACCGAAAAAAAAAAAAAAACCAACTTTTTTTACAAGAAAATGATAGTTTGTTTGTTTGCAAAATACAATAGCTAATGAAATAGATCCCTAGTCTCCTAAATACATAAACCATGTACTATATTTTTCATCATAGGCAAGTTGCAAACAACATAGCAACAAACCATAAAGAGCCAAAAACATTAAGCTTGAATATAGAGGGTCTGCATTGGACATTGTAGAGTATTCACATCAACAACTCCAAAGACACTTTTGATCCAAACAATGAGGATGTCGGCAACTGAAAAATGCACCTCGGAAAAAGGGAACATTAATAGATATGGACAAATACAAGCCAAGTTCGCCATCAAATGAAACGAGGCACTTAGAAGCACAAACCAATGGCATCGAAGCAAAAAACACATTAGAAAATAAGTATTTTTATGTGGGGGCTACAAGTGTGGAATGCCCACGGATCTGGGAACCAAAGGTGGCGATGGTGCTTTGAGAGAAATTGTGAGCCAACATGATCTATTACCGCTGCTTCATTCACTGTAGCCATGAATATTAGGTGAGTTTTGAGTAAGGCGGATGCATACATGGGGAGGCGTTGGTGGTTCAAATCTCCTTGAAAACCATGATTTTCCATCTCTCAAGGCCACAATCTACCTAAATCTTGACTTATGACTTATGGCAGATTGACCACGTGAGAGAGGATCCCATACACAACAAGTGCATGCATACATATCCGAGAGAGGTCGAATTTGATCTAGGGTTGATTTAATATCCCGATTTTGATTCCTAGATCAATATTGTGTATGTATATGATGAATGTATAAAAGTCGAATGATATAATATGTAAAATTGTACATTGAATGATAATAAAAAAATACAACACATATTGCAGGAGTAGGACAAAAGAATGGGGTGATATGACTCCACATGAGGGAAAATAAAAGGACGCAGGGTTATAAAGAAAGATAATATTATTTTATTGATAAGATTAGATCCTTAACCTTTCTTAATTAGTATTCCTTAATCCTTGGGATTAGTTATAAGACAGGATAAACATATACTTTCCATGAAGACACATGGTTTCTCACTCACATGCAATTTTATGCCATGCTTTTTTCAACCGTGCAGAGGAGAGAGAGAGAGAGTTGGAAGGTTTTTGGGGGTAGTTCAAATTATCAGAGAGTTCAAATTATTGAGGAGTTTGGAGTATTGGGTGGTTTGTGTGACCATTCTATTCAAGCTATATATTACCTCCCCAACAAGCACTTAATGATAAAGCCTTAATCCACAAGGTGCAACATGAGAGGGAACTACTAGGATAGTTGCCACTGTCACCTAATCAACTTATCCTCTCACTTTAGGCCGACTCTCCTTCGGCTCTAGGGGAGTATCCCCAGGAAATATGATTACCAGTGTTATAACAATGAAGCTCAAAGGTGATGTGAAGAGATAGCTCTAGAAAAAATGTTTTTTTTATAGTTAAGTGGTAAAATAATGGAGGGATCAAGAGATTAGTGCCAATCCAAATAAGGGCAAGCTCAATAAAGGGTTAATACTACAAGGGCTACATATTCATGCCACAACAAGAGCTTAACATTGCCGAAAGTGAAAGTAAATGAATACTAGGAGGGCCTTAAAAGTGCCACATCAAAACTATTCCATTAGGGTATGCCCTACATAATAAAGTATTAATGTAGCACCCATTCAAGAAGATGTTAGATACAAGAAAATTCCACCATGTATAAAGCAACAAAGGATTCAAGAGGAAGAAACTCCTTTTATAAAACCCTTCCAATGGGGTAGTGTTATCTCCCAGATCTTCTCTGTGAAAACCTAAGAAACAATTATGAGTAATTAGCCCAAGGTCACTACTAATTACTCCTCTGTTTGGACTGGTGTTTCTCTAGTCACAAGGGGGTGTCCCTAATGTTAACGCACTATGAACACTTAGATAATTAGTGTGGTTAGTACGAGTGATCAACACACATAATGGTTGTCCATGATATTCATGTAAGAAACCAAGGACACAATAATTTTTTTAAAATCAAATAATACGAGAGATTCCATTTCATAACAACTAAACTATGAAAGATGAAATAAAGATGGGCATGCGCTTTAAGTGATCAAAATAAAAGTAAAGGAACTTAGGCCACCCACACCATTGCAATAAAGAAAGACTATTCAACCACTGAATTCGAAGAGCTGTAAAGAAATTGCATAGTCAAACTCTATCAATGTATTAGGAAAAACATTGTTTGCATCATTAAGAAAAAATACAAGACTGGTTGCATAGTAGGCATTGCATAGAGTGGAGGCAATAATGAAAGAAAGAAAGGATGGAAGAGAAGGAAAATAATGCCGGTTGGTACTCAATGAAAAAGCTTCCTCATACTGTCCCATTCAATCCTCTCTTATAGAACCTTACAATTCTAAATATTCTCATCCAATGCATGCACCGGTAACAACTGTTATGTCGCTATTTCTAAGAAGCCCAATGTTATACTAGGGGAGTGAACCACTCTAAATTTGCTTGATAACAATCACAAATAAGTGGAGGAATGGTTTGCAACCAACTAAATGAAGATAAAATTGCTGACAACTACCACAAAGCAACACTCTGTTGGCCTATACCAATCAATAACTAGTGCTTCAATTCCTAGTTCACTATTGTTTTAGTGACAATTCAATTTGCACTTTGAATATTGGCTGTCGCAATGCCTCCTTAACTATTGTTATCTGTTGATTAAATCACAGACCCATCAATAAACTCCTCTTACACTCATCCTACAACCACATGTATGACTGCCCAATCATCAACCTCTCTTTAAAATCTCTAAAACCATGGTAGCGAGTATAAATAGAGGTTGATCTCTTCATAAATAAAATAGGGCTCTTGCGAACTCTCAAAATTCCATTTATAACACAAGAAATTGACCTCCAATTCATGTTTTAGGAAAGTAAGTAAACGTTTTAACATATCTCACCCTCACACTTTCCAAACTTCAATATCAAATTAGATGACACATTTGAATGATGAGGATGACTCTTCTCAAATAGTCAATTTTCCTCTAATAAGAATTTCTAAAATCAATTGACTGGTCAAAATATCAAATTTAACCACCTCTCATGCAAATTGGTCAAAGAGGTTGACTTGGTGAAAAACAAAAGTTCTCCAAAGTTAGCAACGAGAAATAGGAAAGCATCCAAATTAAGTTAGGTGACTCATATTCCCAAAATGGCAATGAGTCATCCATTGAAAATATAACTGAAGTCATGAGAGGAAACCAAATTTAACAAACTACCAAATATACCACAGGAGGGCGGCCTTAGGTTTTCTTGATGAGACAAGCTTGAAGTGGCTGCCACGTGGAACACTAAGAAACTTTCACCTGCTTAGTTTGACTCTATTTGTAATTGCTCACTAGAACCAAGAGTCTAGAATCCACACTTCTAAAAAATAACACTGTTAAATATAGGCAGGCCAAAAATAACAGTGTGACTCCTAAAAAATAGGAAAATGAAAAATGAAGGACATTGCTATGAGATCACTACCAAATATAACACGTAAAAATAAGTACTACTAAAAATTGTAGCATCTCACATATCAATGAAATCAGTCTCATCAGAGTCAATTTTCTGCAAGGAATCCAAATATATGCTTATAATTGACATATGAGCCTTGAAACCCTAACTACTCAAAATAGTAGTGTCTTGTGAATGCTTGCATGTCACGTGGCAAAATCTCATTGGCATTGTGAGATAAGAAGGAACAATAATATATGATCATATTTGACCTGCAGACCTCGAAACTCTGGCTCCAAGAAAATAGAAAAACTGCTAAAAATAACAATTTCCTCCAAAATTGGAGAACATGCCTTTGAAATGGACTTTGATCACTGTGAAAACTGATGCATATGTCATTTAATCTTAGCTTGATGAAATCTATCTAGATCTTAACCCTCCAGTCGCACAAGAAAATATGGGGGTTAACAATGACAACTCAAGGGGATGGGATCCCCCTATGGGATGTTGAGAACCTCAGGATCTTTGCACTCTACAACTGTAAATAATTGATATCTAGAAAATCCGTCATGTAGACCAATGTGTTTGTCCAGTAGGAAATGGAGTCAAATTCATTATGCTTCGACTGATCTGCTGTAAGGAGAACCTAACCATACATACCCATCTACAACGACGAGGGGCGATTTTGGGAATTGCCCTTCCCCACATTATGCCATTTAAAAAAAAAAAAATTATTTATTTTAGATTTTGTTTTTTTGTTTTATTTTAATTTTTTCTTTTCTTTTTTGTTTTTATTTTATTTATTTAAAAAATAAATTGTTATATGCAATTTTTTTTGGTTTGAATGTGTTATTACTTAAAAAGAAAAAATTAGTTAGGAGGTTTTCTTTTTCAATTTGTTTATTTTATTCATGTATTTTTTTTTTAAATTACTTAAATTTTCTTTTAAAACGTGTTTTTATGTAAATAAAAAAATTAATTATGTTTTATTTTTAAAACATGTTTTTTTAGTGTTTCATGTTTTTGGTTGAAATTGAGCACATTTTTGAAGTATTTGTTTGCAATGGTATTGATTGTCAAGCTATGAGTTGATTTTAAGGTTTTTATTACAATTGTACTAGTTATCAAGACCAATGTTTCAATTAAGTTGTAATTTTAACTTCAAAAATAAAATTGGTGCTATTGGAAGCATCACTTTTCGCTCCGAGGGTCAATTTTAAGGTTTTAGTTCACAAAGGTATCGGTTCTCAAGCCACTATTTCAAACAAGTCACAATTTTAACCACCCCTCCAAAAATGGTGTCATTGGACGACTTTTTGATTTGGGGGTTGATTTTGGTGTTTAAGACCCAAAAATACTTGTTTTTTGGGTTAGAGTTCTCGTTAAGTCGGTAACTATGTTATCCAATGATGATCAATGTTGTTGAATGCGAGTCGACCGTCAATGAGGCTAATGACCATCAAGGTGATCTATCTTTTGAATCACCCCTAAGAGGATGTGTTAGAGTCAATGTGAAATGATATGCTAAGAGGAAGACAATGATGTGGTGTAATCACTCCTTTGGGGGCCATTAATAAAGAAGTGTTGTGCTTACTTTTGAGCTTTCACTCTTGTCAGTATTGTGTTCTCTCCTTATGCATTCGATTAATAGTTCATAGCCATTTATTGTGATATTTATTTGTCTTTTAAGTGGTTTTCTCTTCTATTTCTTTCGTCTTTCTCACTAACATTGCAGGGTCCTTCCAAGCGAAATTATACTATCTTTTCCTAACGACTTGGAGGGGATTTTACATGTTGTCCAAGGAAAATGTGTTTCTATGTTTTTGTTTTTTTTGCAGAAAATCAGATCCAAATAAGCAACCTGGTACCTAGGGAGTCCCCCCTGAGGTTGGCATGCACCAGGTGCTTGAATAGAGAGGAGGTTTGCTTGTGACAATTTGGGGCATTCTCTCCTTGAATTAGTCACTTTTCCATTGCTGATTTTTAATTATCAGATCTAATTGGAGGGTGAAAAAGTGTGCTAATAGGTCAATAATGTATAATGTGTTGGGACTAACAATTGCATCAATAAGATAGGTCCCAAACACAAATTGTCAAACTTGTCATGATCTTCTTCTTTCTCATTCTTTTTGTCCCACGACAATACTAAATATCCTATTTTCAAGGACTTACCCCTAGCTTTGCGATCAAATACCTTCTTCACTTGACCCTGATAATCAATGAAGTGTGTGTAAGATGTCTGTTGGTTCTCATCAAGTTGTGCTAGGTGATCAATGTGAGCCTACAATGCCTCCTAATTGCTAGTGAAATCCAATATTTTATAAACTAACAACCTCAAATTCACTAGTAATACTACATCCAAATCATAGACTAGTTCAGATAGACTTTTACCGGTCACATGATTTTTTGTGATACAATATGCCCACAAGGAAAAATTGAGGCAACCATCCCATGCTCTCTTGTTCTCCCCCACTACCTTCTTAATGATATGGATAAGGTTCTTGTTGGTAGAATCTGTCAATCCATTCCCCTACAGATAATAATTGGCTAAATGTCTCAACATAATACTGTACTGGGAACATAAATTCATCAACTCGACTAATCGAAAGACACTAGCATTATTTGTGGTAATATCACTTGGCACCACAAATCGTGTAACAATGTTCTCTTCCAAAAATATAACAATATTGGAACTGGAATAAGGATTCATTGGTATGGCCTCTACCCATTTGGTAAAATAGTCTATACCTATAAAAATCCAACTAACCTATTGCTAGAGTTATAATGGAACTAGCCAATGAAATCAAGCCCCTATGTAATGTCCCCATTTTTGGATTCACTTATGTTACAAATTGGGATGCGTGTCAGAGTAACCAGTTGGGGGTGATAGTGAGATCAAGAGGTATTGAGGATTTTTATTGGGTCTGACTCACATTATTTATCATATTTCATCATCATGATCCATTCCGCACAACTTCTTGTTGGTTTCATTGCATTTCGATGATTTCTGTAATTTTGAGTTATTACTAAACATATTTTAATTAAATTCACTAAGGATGGCATTTTAGTAATAATATATGAAGAAACACCTTAGTGTAATAGCTCATTGGAATCGAGAGGAAAATATCTAAAGGATAAGATGATGAAAAGTGACTTTCAGTGGACAGAGAAGCCATAAGGGAAAAATAATCACTTTTTAGAGGGAAAAAGATTAATTAATTAATAAAGTGATTTTATGAAGAAACATTAAAAGTGAATTAAAAGTCAATTGGAGAGAAAAGGTAAACATGGGTATAAAAGAGAGATAGGGGCTTATATTCTCTCATTATGTTGATTGATATTTTGATGTTTGACTTCTTAGCTAGAGAGCTCATGGTACTTGGGAGTTTTGAGGGTTTTGACTGAATAAACCCTAGAGATAAATAAGGAGGTGAAATATCCCTCTGATCTTGGTCCAATTTTGGCCAAGGAGGTGAAATATTCCTCCCTCACCATTCTAGTTCAATTTCAGTTCAGTTCAGAAGCAGTTTGAGGAAGCGGGGCACATATTTGGAGTCTTTTTGTAGAGCTAGGGCACATTGTTCATGAAAGAAGAGTTCATGGAGGATAGTAGACATTGGATCTGGAAGTGGTGACACTTATGAAGTGTTAGAAATAACTAGGGTGCCTCTTATCATCATTTTATTGAGTTTTTTCATGCCATATTCACCATTTCTCCCAATCGTGCAAATTTCCTTAAGGAGGGTGCACTGCTCAAAGTGGATCTAGTGATTTGGAGGGTGATATCACTCCCCAAATCTAGGATATTCATCATAGGTGTTCACTATCAATTGATCTATGGATCTACAATTTATTTCAATGGTTTATAGGCTACAAAAGAGGAGGCCAAAATTCTTAGCTTGCTACAGCCAGAGAGGGCACAATTTTGCTAGATAAGACAACCTTTACAACAAGGGAAAGAGATGGGTCTTGGAGATCTTTGGTATTTATCTTGGGGAGGCTCTTGGAAGATAATATCTTTATATTTCTATTGTATTTTGGAGCCATTATCAGCCATACACATTATTTTTCTATATGTATTCCAGATATGCTCTACTATTGTATGGAGGTTTTCTATCTTTGATAAATAAATTTAGATCTGAGTTGTGGCTTCATTCTATTATATCTACTTTATTTATTGTTGTTATTTTATATTTCTATCACAAGCAATTTTTTCATGTAATAAACCATAAGAAAACTCAAGAACAAAACAAATCAACAAACTGTTTGACAAAATACCACAACCAGAAAACACTCAAACTTCAAATGTTCCAAGCAAAACCACTTGGGAACATTACAGTGGTATCAGAGAGAATTCCTTCGCCAGCCTGTGATAAAATACTGATGACCAAGAGAAGAGGCCGTGGGGTATATCCTGTATCAAGTATTCCTGAAGGGGAAATGGATTTTACAGAGGAGATTATATATTGTGATATGGAATATCAAGCTCTTAGTGAGACATTTGGGGCTCATGTGACATTCCAACAATTTGTATCCATCAAAAATCCTAGGTGTAGTTAAGATAATATTGTAGTATGGGTCAAGAAGATTGAAGAAGTCAATTATTGGAGAATAAAAGTAAAGGAAAATAGAGCCAAAACAGTCAGGAAAGTTGATACATCACCACCAGCTAGTGGATTGAAGGGAGCACAGATTGATTCTACAACTAGTAGGAGCAAGGAACTTTGATACAATTGCAAAGAGCCTTGGAAGATAGATCACAATTTCAGGGGTAAAGGGAGAGTGTATTACATTGAGGTGCACTATGAAAGTGATGTGGAGGATCTGTATGAGGGTGCATCCTTAGATGCCTCTTTAGAGAAGTCCCATAACTTATGCACATCTGATGGATAGTTGGAGAGTTAGGATGATATCACATGTAGTTTAGCTTCTCGATCAGACAATGTTGAGGACTCAACACTTCACCATAGTAGTGATACTTATAAGGATCTATCTGTGGCATCACCTAGGCATGAGGAGGGTCGTAGGTTGGGTGATCCACCTTTGGATGTTGATATGAGGTCATGCATGGGGGATAATGATCCTCCTATGGAGTTGAGCATGACACATTCCTTACCTTCTCATTCACTTATGCTAGACACGATGCATGGGGATATCAATGGCATTTCGATTGTGGTAGAGGAGCCTTGTGTAGTGATTAAACACAAGGGACATGTGGATCTACAAGCCCAGGAGGAGAGGCATGACTGGGAGACATATGACCATATACATACCTATCAGTATGAGGAGAGCGAGTCACATATTTTGGGGAGTCCATTGATAGATCAAGTTGGGGAGATCGACAGATCGATGGGATACTTACTTCCAGGATCAGTCTATAGTGAAGAGGATGCATTGCTTGTTGGTTGGGATGACCATATCACATGTATGGAAACATCTGTATGGGATTTAAATGCAGATGATATTAGTAGGGTGAGTGCACAGGAGGATACAACTGCACACACATGATACAAGACAATTCAGATTGAGGCAACAATATGTGATGATGTACAATGGAATACATGAGGATTCAGTAGCACAATGGACAATGTGCAATACAATGCCTTATCTCTTGAGGAGTGTGTTGATGGGGATTCCACTATTGACATTAGCAGTGGGAGTCATGAGGTAGGCGCACCTCAACAGGACAGTGATCAAGAGTCATGGTATTTGGCAGGACAACTAAGGGTTAGAGAGGACATGATCATGGCAACCATTAGACATATTGATGATACACACACATTGGTGGCAGAGTATTGTTAGAGGGCCACAATGGCACATGATAGTTCAAATGGGGAGCTCGCCATTGATGACTTCTATACACTCAGAGAGAGAGAGTGATTGTGATGAGGAATGACTACCAACAATTACTTATGGATAAAGATTACCTTTTGGAGGTTGTAGAGATGAATCATATGGCACTAAGGGAGAAGGAGACTGAGGTAGACCGACTCACTCATGATTTGGTGAGAAAACATGGATTCTTGAAAGGCACAAAGACAATCCTCCAAGAATCAGAGTCCAGATTTGAGGGGCTCCTTGAGGAGGATAATCAGGGATCCACCATATATATCTCAGTAGAGATTCATATATATAATTCAACTACATCACTAGAGGATGTTGGTGGTTTGATAGAGGAGCACCAATTGATGGAGGAGCATGAGGGATACCCAGGACCATTGATGATTATGGAGAGATGTGACCATGAGATGTTTGAGGATGTTCATGCATCACAGGGACCACCATTCGTGAGGACCTCTGAGGCATTTGGTCCTACAAATACACATGGGAATTCTAGAGCCCGGGGAAGATATGAGGACACATCCATTTGTGTTCCATGATTAGTTGACATCCATGTATAGGTTGACCCAGCATTACACTCAAGATACATGATGATGTAGGAGGATACAAGAGCTTGCATGGGTATACATGAGACATACTTGGTGAAGCATGGAGATTTATGTGGAGAGCGGTCCTCTCCGTTACAACAACACATGGATCTGAGAGATTATCTTCTCAGTAGCATCAATCATCTAAGTGATGATAGGGGGAGTGTGATTGATCATCAGTATGTGGAGTCACCTACCATTGTACATGATGGCATGAGATTCATGGTGTGGAGTCTAGGAGACTATTCACCATGGATACCGGTGGATGAGTTTTTGTTCAAGTCTTTGGGATTGACCAACGCATATGATACTTCCTAGTCCTACATACATTTGCAGGCATTTATGTTAGCCTTCCCCGATACTTTCATTATATAAAAAAACATTGGGGAAGATAACCAGTTGCATGGGACATGGATAGTTATTAGATAGAGACCTCTTGACAGGGGATACTCCATTACATGTAGCAGGATAGGGGAGGTTCACCTGGGATATTCAGATGAAGCCTTGGGTGTGATGGAGAGTATCTTCAGTCATGGGACAAAGGATATTTCAGAGGTTGATATAGGTTCAAAGTCTCATTGGGATGAGGACGAGGAGTAGAGTAGAACAAATGCTTCTGATAAGGACTATGAGGTCAGTTGGCAGGATGTATGGTTGCAATAGGCAGCGCTAGATATTTTTAGGACCGTACATGATGTACCTATGGTTGGACAGCTTGGCCATTTCTGGATTCGTCAATAGATCAGAGTGAGATTATCTTGGGAGGATCTTGAGGATGATGTCACGAGGCACATGGGGGCATGTTTGGTATGTCAGCATTATGAGTCATGACATGATTCCTTAGCCACCCTTGTTTCAGTGCTGAGTTGTGAGAGTATGTTAGCTTCTCTCAACCCTGGTGCACTAGAGATATATAGTAGGGCTGACATCATAGGGATATTTTTGGAGCATGGGACACCGTAGGCAACAATGTCGGTTGGAAGAGAGGCCAAGTTTAGTGATCACAGACAAGACAACATAGCTATTAGTATATTTCAGTCGGAGGATCACAATTTAGTAGGCACCAAAAGATATGGTATGGAACCATCAGAGTTATGCGATGCAGAGTTTGGTGCTCTTCTAGAGCACACGAGAGTTCCAGGGTCGTTCATGATTGGTTCCTTCCATTGTTGGGGGAATTTGAGATCAGATGGAGATGAGGACACTATGTGGCAGGATGAGTCTCCTTGGTTGAGGATCAGGTACATGAGTAGGTCATCTTCTTGGTTATCAAGGTATCTGGTTTCCACTGGAGGTGGTAGTTTAGAGATTGGTTTGGATGAGAGACTCGTTGATGGATGCATACTATATTTACTTGTTTCAATGGTTGGGGGTCTTTAGGAGATTCTTGGTGTTGATGTCTCATAAGACTATACTTTACATGGCACTACAATTCACATCTTGATTTGGGATCCAGGGATTAGAGTGTTGGGTAGTTCAATGGTTTATGGAGTTGAGATTCGAGCAGAGCAGTTTCTTGAGGAGTTGATTGAGGATTTACTACACATGATCGCTCTCCTCATTAGGAGCATTCTGGGGGCCTGCATGGCAAGCACTTTGTGGAACCATATTTTGAGGGGAGAGTAATTCATGTCACATAGGTGGATATGAGACCCTAGAATCATACACATTTTGATCCAATTATTTCTTGAGGACAATCAATATTCGAGAAAGGACTGTAATATCCCAATTTTTGGATTCACTTATGTTATAGATTGTGATGCCTGTCAAAGTAGCCAGTTTGGCGTGGTAGTGAGCTCATGAGGTATTGAGGAGTTTTATTGGGCCCAACTCACATTATTTATCATATTTCATCATCAGGATCCATTCCACACAACTTGTTTTTGGTTTCGTTGCATTTCGATGATTTCCGTAATTTTGAGTTATTATTGAGCATATTTTAATTAAATTCACTAAGGATGGCATTTTGGGTATAATATGTGAAGAAACACCTTAGTGTAATAGCTCATTGGAATCAAGAGGAAAATATATAAAGGATAAGATGATGAAAAGTGACTTTCAGTGGTCGAAGAAGCCATAAATGCAAATTAATCACATTTTAGAGGGAAAAAGGTTAATTGATTAATGAAGTGATTTTATGAAGAAACATTAAAAGTGAATTAAAAGTCACTTGAAGAGAAAAGGTAAACATGGGTATAAAATATAGATAGGGGCTTCTCTTCTCTCATTATGTTGATTGATATTTTGATGTATGGCTTCTTAGCTAGAGAGCCCATGGTACTTGGGGGTTTTGAGGGTTTTGACTGAATAAACCCTAGAGATCATCAAGGAGGTGAAAGATCCCTCTGATCCTGGTCCAATATTGGCCAAGGAGGTGAAATATTCCTCCCTCACCATTCTATTTCAGTTTCAGTTCAATTTAGAAGCAGTTTGAGGAAGTACGACACAGATTTGGAGTCTTTCTACAGAGCTAGGGCACACTGTTCATGAAAGAAGAGTTCATGGAGAATAGTAGACATTAGATATGGAAGTGGTGAAATTTATGAAGTGTTAGAACTCACTAGGGATCCTCTTCTCATCATTCTAGTGAGGGTTTTCATGCCATATTCACCATTTCTCCCTGTTGTGCGAATTTCATGAAGGAGGACACACTGCTCATAGTGGATCTAGTTATTTGGAGGGTGAGATCATTCCCAACAGCTAGGAGATTTATCACATGTGTTCACTATAATCCAATATACATATCTACGGTTGATTTCAGTGGTTTGGAGTCTACATAAGAGGAGGCCAAAATTCTTAGCTTGCTACATCCAAAGAGGGCACATTTTTTCTAGAGAAGACAACATTTACAACAAGGGAAAGAGCAGGGTCTTGGAGATCTTTGGTATTTAGTTTGGGGATGCTCTTGTAACATCATATCTTCATATTTCTATTGTATTTTGGAGGCATTATCATCCATACACATTATTATGCTATATGTATTCAAGATCTTCTCTACTATTGTATGGAGGTTAGCTATATTTGATAAATAAATTCAGATCTGGGTTGAAATGTCTACTGTCTTTATTTTTGTTATTTGCCATTTCTATCACAAACAATTTCTGCATGCAATAAGCCATAAGCAAACTCAAGAACAAAACAAATCAACAAACTGTTCGAAAAAATGCCACAACGAGAAAACACTCAAACTTCAAATGTTCCAAGCAAAACCACTTAGGAACATTACACCCTACTGCTGGAAAGGGGCTTGCACTATCACTGGATTAAATAGGTAAGGTCAAGACATTCTGTTTGCCCTCAAATTTTTGGTAAGTATCATAAGCACGCAGAAAATAATGCGTATCAGAAGACAAGGTGGGCCAATAATACCCAACTCAAATGATATTATGTGTGGTGGTCCTTGTTATCCCCCATTTCTAGGGATAACTAAGGAGATGATTTCTTGAGGCCCTCAAGTTGCAGACATGGAGTGCTGAGGGATGGATTGACTTGTGATGTCCACTTACACAGATGAAGACCCACTTCACCACCACACTTCTCTGGTTCATCATGATGACATCCACAACATTAGCATGTTTCCAGAAGACAATGGGTCTTGCTCCATGAGGCACAAGTCAGGTATTGTGGTAAGTGTCACTTTAATACTTGAGGCATTTGAGTATGTTTCATTTGAAGTTACTTTTGATTATAGAATGGTTGCTTGGAAATTATGATCTTTGCCCTGTTTCACCTTGGTGGTTGACATTGTGCCCTAGTAAGTGGTCACCCTTAGGGAGATGTATGCTACTGGGAGGTCTCATTAATGAGTCATCATACCATTCCCGATCATACTTGTCACTTTTCACACTTCATCCTTTTCGTGTCCCCAATTTTTGGGATTTTCAGGTGTACTGACCCGATATGGGATTGTACCTCATTTCATGGGAAGAAGGGGTTGAAGGCCTTTTTGCTGTCCTAATACACACCTACAAGCGTGGATAATTTTCCAACCCACTTGGTGTGTCCTTGGAGGCACAAACCTAAGTATAGACCCATTGCCACCCCGATCTATACTTCTTCCATCTAGGCTCACTCCTAGGGAAGCCAAGGGGGGTAGACCCTATAAAACTATGTAAAGTTTTTATTAAAGTTCTAGGAGTTAATTGATTTATTGATTAGGGAGACCCAACCCAATGGCAAACAATCGTGCAAATGCAATATTTCAATGTCAAGCAAACCTTTTTCCAAACCAAACAAAAACTAGACTAGTGCCTAAAAATTATCCAATTTCAACTATTCCAATATATATATATATATATATATATATATATATATATATATATATATATATATATATATATATATATATATATATACAAACAACAAGATATTTCTACAACAATGAAACAAATTTATCAGATATCTATACAACGAATTGAAAAAACACTTTACATTTTAAAGAATTATGCTCAAATAAATGTAGAATACTTGAAATGAAAGATACTTTGAAAATAATTATTCGCATGAAATTAAAATGCTGAAAATGAAATTGCTTGAAAAGTAAAGGAATAACAAAACTTGAAATGTAAAAAATGTGAGTTGAAAGTGTTGCAATGTGTGTAGGTTATTTTTAATATATTTTTAGGTCTCTCTTTGAATTAGGGGAAATTAGATGTGAAAGTTGCAAGCCTAAACTATCTTACTACCCCAAGTCCTTATCCCTTCAACCAAGAGGAAGTGTTGGGTGATAAAAAAGGGAACAACAAGGTTCCCCTCTAGCTCCACAGGTCAAATCCAATATGCTTGGGTGCTCAACAAGGAGGACACATAGTGTCGTGAAACTGTCCCCAACTTCAACCCCTTCTAACGTCCCAAGTCACCCATTTTTAATGGTTTTAGTAATAATAGAATTAGGTTCCTAATTAGACTAGGCACACAATCCTTTTCCCTTTCTTTTTACCCAAGATCCACAAAGTGGAAAAGGGAGGGAATATGGGGCAAAAGGTGAGGCAAAAGTTTGATTACTTTGCCAAAAAAAATAAATTCTAACGAGTCGTCACGATATTGCAAGGGTGGCTAAGCCACTCACATGCAAGGTGTGGGAACAATGAAAAATTAAAATAACTTGAAATAAATTGAAAGAATAAACTAGCCACACAAGTTTTCCTTAAGGACAAAGGTGGGAAAAAATAAAATGAATTTGCAAACCTCACAACTATGGCACAAGGTGGAGGACAAGCCTACTGATTTTGTGCCAAGGTGGGTGAATAATTTCAAAATAAATTGAGAAAGCTAACACTGGCCACTCAACCTTCTCTTTGTGGGAGAAGCGAGACAAATAAATTAAGTAAAACAAAAAATTAAACTCCTAACTAGCCAACACGATTTTGCAAGGGTGGCAAAGCCACTCACATGCAAGGTGTGGGCATAAACAAGACTTCA
>JZKD02S0285332.1:228912-256127 GCA_000966675.3 Picea glauca | reverse complement strand
AAGCTATAGTGAAGGTTGCAGAAGGCAACATACTAAAGGAGAAACCTTGAAAGAAGCAATCATCATTGGAAAAGAAGAAGGTGGCTTGTATAAGCTAAAGGGTCACTCAGAAGCTGCCATGACCTACGCCATAGAGAATCCATGTGAACTTTGGCATGGAATATTAGCTCACATCAACTACAAGGCACTGCCATACATATGCAAAGCTGTCATAGGTCTACCAAAACTCAAGGTTGACCATGAAGGCGTGTGCAATGGATGTGCACAAGGGAAGAACATCAAGAAACCTTTTCCGAAAAGAGACAACAAAGAAGAAAGAGTCCTAGAACTCATTCATTCAGATGTGTGTGGCATAATGCCATCATCCTCCATTAGTGGGTATGTATACTATGTATCATTCATTGATGATTATTCTCATAAAACCTGGGTGTATTTTTTGAAATCTAAAGATGAAGTGTTCAACAAGTTCAAGGAATTCAAAGCCTTGATAGAGAATATTTCTGAAAGAAAGATCAAGATACTCAGGTCGGATAATGGAGGAGAATACACCTCAAAAGAGTTTGTGAACTTCTGTAAAGATGTTGGGATTAAGAGGGAACTCACTACTCCCCTATAATCCTCAACAAAATGATGTAGCTGAAAGAAAGAACATAACAATAATTGAAGTTGTGAAGACTATGATCCATGATCAAGATTGTCCTATGTGCTTATGGGAAGAAGAAGCAATGAAAACCATATATGTGCACAACTGATTGTCCCATAGTGCACTTGGGTTCAAGACCTTAGAAGCGATGTTCACCAGAAATAAGCCATAGGTAACTCATCTCAAAATATTTGGCTGCCCAGTTTTTATACATATTCCGAAAGAGAAGAGAAACAAGATGGAACCCTTAGGAAAGAAGGGAATATTTGTGGGATACTGTGAGGTCTCCAAGGCCTTCAAAATTTATATACCAGGTCACCATCACATTGATATCAATAGGGATGTGACCTTCGATGAAGATGCAATGCTCAAGAAATCGAGAAGATGCCATCTTGAAGAAGTATATGAAGAGGAACCCGTAATCCCCATAATTGTAGAATCAGTGAGGGAGGTTCCCAGAGTTGCAGAACCAGTGAGGGAAGTCATAACTTCCCTTGATGAGGAAATTCTAGAAGATCATGACATAGTAGAATTTCAAGAACCGCCTAAGATGATGATCTTCCATAAAAGAAAGCCTGATTGGGCTAGAGAACTGATTCAAGATGGAGAGAAGTATGGTGTTCCCAAAGGAACCACGGGACAGGTGAATAGACCAAAGCCATTCTCTAGTTATACAACTTTGATGTGTGATCTCCTAGAGAAGGAGCCTACCTTCTTTGAAGAATCCATTCAAAAGAAAGAATGGGTAGATGCCATGACAGAGGAATACCAATCCATAATAAAGAATGATGTATGGGAAATAGTTCCCAGACCGAAGAGTAAGGACGTGGTATCTTTCAAATGGCTCTTCAAAATAAAACATGCTATTGATGGAAGTATTGAGAAGTATAAAGCAAGATTTGTCGCTCGTGGCTTTTCTCAAAATGAAGGAATTGACTATGAAGAGACATTCACTCCTGTAGCTAGATACACTTCGATCAGAACCATCATATCCCTTGCAGCTAAGATGAAGTGGAATTTGCACCAGATGGACGTAAAGAAAGCTTTCCTAAATGGTGTCATCGAAAAGGAAGTGTATATAGAGCAACCTAAAGGATTTGAAGTTGAAGACATGAAGGGTCATGTCTGGAAGTTGAAGAAAGCCTTGTACGGATTGAAGCAAGCTCCTAAAGCTTGGTATGGCCGGATAGATAGTTTCCTGATGAGCTTGGGATTTACCAAGAGTAAAGAAGATTCTAACCTCTACTTCAAGGTTATGAACGATGAGTCAGTGATATTATTGATGTATGTGGATGACTTATTCTTAACTGGAGAAGAAAATCTCATCACCAAATGTAAGAAGAGAGTTGCCTCAAAATTTGAGATGAAATACCTTGGCCTAATGCATTATTTCTTAGGTCTTGAGGTATGGAAGAGTCTAGAGAGGATCTCCCTTAACCAAGGGAAGTATGCAGTCGAAATCTTGAAGAGATTCAACATGTTAGAGTGCAATTCCATGAATACATCCATGGAAGCGAAGATGAAGCTTTTGGTTGACACTTCGTCAGAATTGATATATGCCACACTATATAGACAGATCATTGGATTGTTGATGTACCTGACGAACACCAGACCAGATATTTGTTTTTCTTGAACACCTTGAGTCAGTTTCTGGTAGAACCTAGACATGTTCACCTAGTGGCTGCAAAACATGTGATGAGGTACCTTAAGGGTACATTAGATTGTGGTCTCAGTTATGATGGAGATCATGATTTCACATTGAGAGGGTACACTGATTCAGATTGGGCAGGAAGTGTTTCTGACAGGAAAAGCACTTCAGGATGTTATTTCAGTTTGGGATTATCCATGATCTCATGGAAAAGTAGGAAGCAATCCAACATTTCTCTCAGCACAACGAAAGCATAATACATTACTGCGTGTTCTGCCAGCTGCAAAGCTATATGGCTTCGAAAGTTGTTGACCGGTCTATTTGACCCAGAGATGGAAGCAACCACAATCCTATGTGACAACAAAATCTACATAAAGATGACAGAGAATCCTGTATTCCATGACAGGTCGAAGCACATAGAGATTCATTATCATTACATCCGTGACATGGTGCAGAGAGGAGCCTTAAAGCTCCAGTACATTAGCACAGATGAAGAGGTTGCTGATGTGTTGACCAAGCCTCTATCTCATGTAAATTTTGAGCACTTTCAAGATAATATTGGTATAGTCCGAAAGGACCTTCCTTGAAAGGGGGAGTAGCTATTGTGATGTGACTAGTACTGTGCTTATGGCTGGATAGCTGTGACGTAAAGCCAGTATAGTATCTTGCTTCTAGTTTGAGTGTTGTGACGTATAGCAAGACGATGTGATGTGACTAATACTGTTCTTTCGGCTGGATAGTTGTGACGTAAAGCCTGTCTAGTATCTTGCTTCCATCTTGATTGCTGTGATGTAAAACAAGATGATGTGATGTGACTAGTACTGTGCTTCCGGCTGGATAACTATGACGTAAATCTAGTCTAGTATCTTTCTTCCAGCTTGATTGCTGTGATGTAAAGCAAGACGATGTGATGTGACTAGTACTGTGCTTCTGACTGAATGGCTGTGACATAAATCCAGTCTAGTATCTTGCTTCCAGCTTGATAGCTATGATGTAAAGCAAGACGATGAGATGTGACTAGTACTGTGCTTTCAACTTGATAGCTATGACGTAAATCCAGTCTAGTATCTTACTTCCAGCTTGATAGCTATGACGTAAAGCAAGACGAGCACTGTGCTTCTAGCCTTACAGCTGTGACGTAAAGCCAATCCAATATTATAAAGATGATCCAACCTCGTGCTGTGATGATGATGTATTAGTTTTATACTAATCCATATTGATGCAGATGATGATTGCATTCCTTTGAGAATGACGATGCTACTGATGAAGAAAACTTCTGATGCTTTATAGATACGCTAGTTAGTGTTCCAAGATGATATTGATGATGCTATCCTCCTGATGTTGTTGTTAATAAAGGCCTCTCTCTCGCCTGATGATGTTGAAGAATACCCTTCTTATTAAGGGGGAGTGTTAAAATAATGTAAATGCAAAGTGTATTCTAATTATTATTTGATATATTATTCATTGGATCAATCCCCATTGTGGATTGATCATGTCGGCTATTGTAAAGGACCAAATCCCGTTTTGTGGATTGGTCATAATGTAATTGTAATAGGAAAAATAAGAAGTTGGCCCCATAATATATCAAAGAGGCCCCATTATATAATAAAGGTGGTTATAACCACCCAGAAGAAGAAGTCGGCCCTGCCAGTGAAAAGACACTTCCACACGTGCCAGATTTGTATAAATAAGGAGGCTAGCGCTTCACTTAGACACACACTCACTTGTTCATTGAGAGACAAGTTTCATAGTTGCAGTTGGAGAAGAGAGAGAGAGAGAGAGGCACATCTTTGGGAGACAACTTTCTGTATTTGTTTGAGTTATCTCTTGGCATTGTATTGGCTATCTATAATAAGAAAGTTTTGTTGGGTTTTCTTCCCCATGAGGGTTTCCCAGGATAAATGATGTGTCTCTTGTGATTGTGTATTTCTTAGTGATTCTATATTATGCTATTGTTATATATTGAAATGCAAAGAACTATAATAATGGCTTAAACATTAAAAATTATGAGTGGGTGGAGTAGCATCGACAATGGTTGATTGTTGCCTCATATCTGTTAATAGCATTGACAATGGTTTTTATCATTGGTATATAGTTGCTGCATTATTTATTATGACAGTTGAATCGATAGCTCGACATTGTTAATTGGTTGATTTAAGAAATGGAATTGTGCATATAGTCGCGGCCTCCTTGTGTTGGATTGATAACTCAACATTGTTTTATGGTTGATTGGGAGTATGCTTCTTTGCGTTATGCGCTGGGTTGGGTGTTTCCTACAACATGATATAAGTTGAAATGATGGTCGATGTTACTATGTGTTTAAATTGCATGATCGAGATCATTGCAATTTAAAATCGTGATAGTTTTGACTTGGCTGTCTGTTGTGTATGTTTTATGGATATCATGCATCGTATCAGAGATGGGCATGGGTTTTATAACAATATGGTTTCATTGCAATTTAATTGTTAAATTGATTAGAGGAATGGAATTAGGCACAATTTTAAAAGAACTTGTGTCTGTGTTTGATTTGAGGAAATAATTCATGGGCAATGGTTGATGTTTTTGATGCTGAACAGAGTGGAAACAAATGACTGTGTTCATTGGAATCTGTTTTAAATATTAAATGGAACAAGTGAGAGGAAACATAATTCTTATACAGGTTGTTTTGGAAGGCATAATATTTTGAATATGATGACATTGCGTTAATCAAAGGGGTTGAAGATTTAAATGTGGATAGTGAACAAGTATTAATACATAGTAATTATTTAATTGATCACAACAATTATTTGGTTAGTGTTGGATCATTTGCATTAAATACATAATTGTTTTATGGATTACTTAATTTATTTTATGACCAATATCCACTCTTTTCCCCTACCATGATTTTACTTTTCGCTAATTACAATCCCCTTGCCTTCCCATATTCATTATCCACTCCTTGTTCCTAAAATTTAATTACAGTTAAGAGGAACTCTGTATTGTAACAATTTAAGATCGCAGGGATGGATTACAGTGATATGTTTTGTGGTTTATATTACAATTGATTGTTTGTTGTGTGTGACAAGTAATCGTTATCTTTTTCTCCTCATTTTAACATTTTTTGCTCAATACAACCCCTCTCATATCCCAGAACCTTTGTTCACCCCCTGCTCATTAACAACGATTAAACGATTTGTCTAGATTGGATTGCATGAGTCTGATATGTTGCCGAGCCAAAATTTATTTCATATTTTAAAAAGATTTGTCATGTATGGTTGTTAAATAAACTATTTGCTAATCAATTATGAATACAAGAATGAGATTTTTTAGCCGAGGTAGCCATGGAAGAGGTAATCGAGGAAGAGGTAATTGGAACAAGGGCCCTAGAAGGCCAAGATTCTCCATACACTTTGATGTTTACTCGCTAGAGTTAGGCTAGCTATTTCAAGCTAGGTTTTTTAATTGGATTGGGCAAGGAGTGGTCCAACATAGGCCTGAAAGGCCTCCTTTCCAAGCCCCATAGATCCCTGGTATCCCCTTTCCTCCTCATGTCTCATTGCAACCCAAAGTTCCCAAAAATCATGGATGACAAAAGATTTTCCACTCGACAGTCTCCCAGCATCGTGGCTGGCCCAATTTGTCTTTACCTGCTCCCCTATCTATCAATCAAATTTTCCAATCTACCCCTATCCACTCACCAGTTCATTCTTCCCATGCGAGTAAGAGGTTTAAAACTGAGGCCCGCCAGGCCCACCATGCCCCTGACAAAGGAAAAACCATTGCTGCCCCTTCCTCACTCTCCAATGGCTCTGATAAATCCGTGTCCTCTTGCATGCATTTGAGGGATGATTGTTCTCATGTGATCAACGAGATTAGGCCTAAAGGCTCAACACAACCTAAGGAAAATTCAGAGAGATCAAAAGGTGACAACATCAACAAGGGAAAGATTGCATCTCAGAGTGGAAAATATGGATTTTAAGTTTTTTATTTATTAATTGTTGAGAACAATTGACTTCTGAATTTTTCGGACAACATGTTATTTTTGTATATATGAGTAATATAGTTTGGAAATAATTTCAAATATCATTGAAATAAATTTCAAATATGAATGTGATGATGGGAGTTACAAGGAGGGATGTTTTGTTTAATTAATTAGTTGTGTTATGATTGTTAAAAACTAAAGGGAGTCACAAGGGGTCCCACCTACTAGTTATTATTTATTTAAAAACCCTTATTATAATTTATTACTTTACCCCCTAACTAAAAGGTTGGTTGAGTTTTAGTTAACTTAACTAATGAAGTAGTTCAACTACTTCAACCAATTCTAAATTGCTTAAAGGCAAAAGGAAAGGGGGGAACAAAGGAGAAGAGAAGAGAAGGAGAAGCATACTAATGGTTGATGTTTGAGTTTTTGTTGAGATAATTCAGTTTTCATTTATTCCTTAATTAATTAGAAGCCTAATTTTTTTTTATGATAGCATGGTCCTATTGTAGACAACAAGATTCAGGGCTGAATTACATCATTCAGACACTTGTTTTTCAAAGGTGTTGATCTATTTTTGATAGTTTGTGTAGACTTGTCTATTTGCAAATTAGTTTTCATGACTAACAAAGGCTATTCTGCAGATTCTAGTGGGAAGCAATCTGTGGCAAGCTGATCCAGCTTTTCAAATTCATTTTTTTTTATTTTCTGTCATAAGTCCTTTTGTATGTTTCATCGAGGACGTCTAGGTTTGACTTTGGTCCAGAAATTCCTCAGGAAATTTTGTAAAGAGAACGATTCTTTGATGAATTGGAATGAAATAAATGATTGCTTTATGCCTCATCTATTTTGATTATTGACTTGGTGTCTTTAATTCTGCCTCTATCTTTATTTCAATATCTGATATATTCAGAAAATTACATAAATACTGATTTTTTCAGCAAGCTTTGTTTATAAAAACAACCTAAGAACTTGTAAACAATAGTCGTGAATTAGGATATGCATTTTGATGACTGTAAACATAGAGTGATATTCCCGTCTATCTTTCTTTAGCCAAGTAGGATCTGAAAATGTTTGAGTAAGATCATTTCATGTCTTTTCCTCAACATTTATTTGGCGACCATACTGGGGAGATCTTCAATATCTCTCTGGTTAATTTTTATGCTTGATTAGCATCGAATACATCTATTTTTTCTAATATTTATTCTTTGACTGTTTTATTTAATAACGACTGTGCCCTTTGCAAGGAAACCCAATATTGAGCCCGGTCTTCAAGATTAGACCAACATTGCTTCGAATTTGTTCAACACCATTTTAGACACTGCTGATACTCGTGTTGAGCTTAATCATTCATGGGAAGAAATTGAACGAGATATTATTTCCCAAGAACATTGGGAATCTAGACATAGACAACCTAGAAATCAACAATAACCTTCTTGTTCCTTCAATTTTGGCCTTACTTTCATGTCCTTAGACTCTCGTGTTTCTAGAAGAAGAAGAGGCTTATCACCTGAAATTAATCCTATTGCTGAAATAGGAAGAAGGAACGTCATGTTATCAACCCAACAAAGTGATCCGAGGAGAACTTTGTCTGAGTCATCCAGTTCGTTTTTCTCTCCCTCACCTATCATATATTAAATTATGAGCTTGATTTCTTATGTGCATTAATTATTTTATTTTCTTCAACACTTTGATTCTAGATTAATACACTTCAACAATACCAAATCATAACCAGATAGAAATAACTATGTAGATAAGTAAGCATGCACATCAACAACACATATACCCTGGGGAAACCCTATACATGGATAAAAACCCCAGCAAACGATATTCCTTTATTGCATTAATAATGTAAGATCACTTGCAAATATCCACCATGAATGTTTTTCTCTTAAAGAGCTTGCCAAGATGAATCTGACCTGACAAAGACCTAAGAGACCTTGTTGAAATACAACTCTGATATGCTGCCTCTATTGTTGATATACAACACTAATATGTTGCTGATATATGCCACTGATATGCAACCTCTGTTGATGATATACAACACTGATATGTTTCTTTGGTATGCTACCTCTTTATCACTGATATGTGCCTCTATTGCTTCACCCTTAACCTGCGTATCAAACTATGTTGAAGAGAGGGGTTGACCTATGCTTATATAGGATGAAGAGGAGAAGAGGAGAGGCTTGAAATAGTAACTTGTTTGCATGATTTAATTATAACTCAGCTTCATACTTTAGTTCAAACTTAAAACTAGACTTGAGACTGGTATACTTTAGTTCGAAAATAGAACTAGAATTGAGACTTTAGTTACAACTCAACATTATACTTTGGTTCAAAAATAGAACTAGACTTGAGACTGGTATGATTTAGTTCAAAAATAGAACTAGACTTGAGACTTCAGTTACAACTCAACATTACACTTTAGTTCGAAAATAGAACTAGACTTGAGAGTTTAGTTACAACTCAACATTACACTTTAGTTCGAAAATAGAACTAGACTTGAGACTTTAGTTACAACTCAACATTACATTTTAGTTAAAAAATAGAACTAGACTGAAGACTTCAGTTACAACTCATCATTACACTTTAGTTCGAAAGTAGAACTAGACTTGATACTTCAATTACAACTCGACTCTTTACAAGGAAATTCAAAATTCTCTTCATGGTGGATAATGTTACACGTGCCAACGCACTAGATCAATACATTTATACAATTTTCAATATTAGGAATATCGTTTGTTTCTAGCTCATAGGAATTTTATATTCAACCTAACTTTTACTAGATGCCTTGAATTTTTCTCATGGCTCACAAGGTTTGACTAGGCTCACAGAGGTTGTATGTTCCCCCTGACTTTTGCACTAGTCTATCTATGCTCATAGAGGTTGTGCGTTCCCCCTGACTTTTTCACTAGACTGTCTATGCTCATAGAGGTTGTACGTTCCCCCTGAATTTTTCATTAGAATCACATAGCATCTCGTTCATCCTGACTTTTGGTTTGAGTCACAGAGGTTGTACGTTCCCCCTGGCTTTTGTCAATACCTCACAAGACTGGTTGATTCTCCAAATCTCCTTGGCTAGCCTCAAGGTGGCCCATATGGCCTCTCATTGAAGAATGACTATCTATGATGCCAAATTTAACACTCCCTCTCAGCGAGGGAGTCATTCTCAACCACACCAAGCTTGCCTCTCAGCTGCACAAACTGTCTCGAGGTTAGAGGCTTGGTTAGGATATTAACTACTTGGTCGCTCGTGGCTATGTACTGTAACTTTACAGTTTTTCTCTAGACCAAGTCTCAGATGTAGTGGTACCTCATGTTAATATGTTTTGACCTGTTGTGAAATACGGGGTTCTCTGTCAATTTTATGCAACTTTGATTATCACAGTGATCCACTTTCGTCTCGAGCTTGTCACAAAACAACCCAGAAACCAATTTTCTGAGCCATACTGCTTCCTTGCTAGCATCACTTGCTGCAATGTACTCAGCCTCTGCTATACTCTGTGTAATGGATCCTTGCTTCCAACTTGAGGAAGAGATCATAGCGGATCATAAACTGAAGCAGTATCCAGAAGTACTCTTCTGATCCACTAGGCTTCCTGCCTAGTCAACATTTGCATACCCATGCAGAAATAAACCACCACTGGATGTATATCTCAAACCATAAGTAATGGTACCTCTAAGATATCTCAAGATGTGCTTTGCTGCCACCCAATGTCTCTGTCTCAGTTCAGTCATGAACTGACTCATTGCAATCACTACATAACATATATCTGGACTAGTGTGGATCATGTACATCATTGATCCAATCAACTGCCTATACATGGTGGGATCCATCAAATCTGAACCTGTATCGGAATCATGCAACTTCTTCAGGTTGGTAATCATCGTAGTAGACATGGATTTGTAATCCATCATACCAAACCTATTTAGTACATCCACTGTGTATTTTCCTTGTGCCAGAAATATCTCGCCCCGTCTTTTCCATACTTCCAATCCTAGGAAGTAATGCATCAAGCCTAAGTCTTTCATCTCAAATTCTAAGGTTAGCCCCCTCTTACACCAGGCTATTATCCCTTCATCTCCTGTTAGAAATATAGAATCAACATATAGGATTAGTATAACAGGATGGTTACCTCTTACCTTGTAGTACAAATTTGCATCAACATCAGTTTTCCAAAATCCCAGGATTTTAAGAAAGCCATCAATCCTGTCATATCAAACTCTAGAATCCTACTTTAGACCATACAAGGCCTTCCTTAGCTTGCATACATGAGTGACTTTGTTATGTAGTACAAAACAATCTGGTTGTTCCACAAATACCTCTTGTTAATTATTTCCATTCAAGAATGTTTTTTTTACATCCATCTGATGTAGCTTCCAACCAAGAATGGGAGCTAGAGAAATAATAGTTCGAATGGAGGTATACCTAGCTACAGGGGAAAACGTCTCTTCATAGTTGATTCCTTATTTCCGAGTGAAGCCTCTGGCTACAAATATTTCTTTGAACTTTTCCAGACTTCCATCAGCTGCATGTTTGATCTTATAGATCCATTTGGAAGAAACCATTGATTTGTCTTTTGGCCTCGGCACAATGTCCCAAACATTGTTCTTTATAATAGACATGTATTCCTCAAGCATGGAATCCTTCCATACTTTTAATTTATCTGCTTATTCAAATGAATAAGGTTCAACATCACTAATGTTGCTCATCAGTGCATCATAGCCTACAAACCTATGAGGCCTCTTCCTTTCCCTGAAATTTCCTTTGGGAGAAGCTATCCTTTCTACTTCATGCACTATTTCTTTAAGCCACCCTGGCTTCCTTTTGGCTGGAGGTTCTTCAAGAGTTCTTTATAAAAATTCAGTAGGTTCTAGGGGCTCATTACTTGGCCCTTCATGAGGTTCCTCCCTCTGATCATCTGACTCTTCATTTTCAGAAGAGGGTGAAGCTGGATGAACTGCTTCTGATTCCTGTTGACTCTCTCTGGATTTATTAAATGCATCTTCCTCATGGAAAGTCAGATATTTTCTTACTTCTATTTTCCTCTGACCTGGTACATAAATCTTGTAAGCCTTGGAGTTCTCACTGTACCCCACAAAAACCCCTTTCTTGCCCGAGGGTTCCATATTTGTCCTCTTTTCCTTAGGGACATGAATATACAGAGGACACCCAAATATCATTAGATGCCCTACTTTAGGTTTGATCCTTGAGAATACCTATTCGGGAGTCTTGTAGTTCAGGATAGCATGTGGACACCTGTTCTGAATATACATGGCAGTGGAGGTAGCTTCTGCCCATAAATAATTTGGCAGATCTTGGTCAAACATCATTGATTTTGTTGCCTCACAAATTGTCTTGTTTTTCCTCTTAGCAACTCCATTTTGCTGAGGGTTATATGGCACAGTCAAATGTCTCTTGATTCCTGCTGACTTGCAGAAATCCTCAAATTGGAGAGATTCAAACTCTCCTCCATTGTCTATTCTAAGGATTGTGATGTGTTTCCTTATCTTCTTTTCATTAAAGGCTTTATACTCTTTGAGTTTATCAAATGTGTCTTTTAGCTTTAAGTAAATATATCCAACATTTTCTTGAGTAATCATCAATAAAAATGACATAATACAAATAACCACCGAGTGAGGGAGATGACATGGGACCACATACATCATAATGAACCAGATCTAAGATGCCCCGAGCTCTGTTGTCACTACTAGGAAATGCTTTCTTTTTATTTTTACCTAGCATGCATCCCTTACAAATTTCATTTTTACTAAGAGAAATAGAGGGCATGCCACATACCATGTTCTGTATATTTGGAAGATATTTGTAATGAATATGTCCAAGTCTTCTATGCCACAACTCGTTGGAGCTAGTCGCATCATGATCCAATGCATGAACTGACTATCCTAACACGACGTATAGTCCTCCACTACGAGTTCAAATGGGTTCTAATGTACTTAAGTGGCTACCTTTAGCCCATAGTAGTGCCTTCCTGTCCTTGAATATCACCCAATATCCCTTGTCCTCAAGGGTTGCAAGTGATAGTAGATTCTTCTTGAGCCCTAGAACATATAATACTTCATCAATATGAAGTCTAGCCCCAGATTCCAATCTGAAGGAGATAGAGCCTACTCCCTCTATCTTGTAACATTTGTCATCCCCAAGCTCAGCATGCTCTGCAAAAGATTTTGTCTCTAAATCTAAGAGGATATCCTTGTACCCTGTCATGTGTTTTGATGCACCACTGTCTACTAACCAAGTTTTCGACCCCGTGAAAACTGAATTGGATAAGGCAGAAACCAAGTAATATTATTTTCTATTTTCTTTCTCATTAGTAGGAATTTTCTGATTTCTTTTGGATTAATCATCATCAATAGTTGAGGCATGATGTTTCCCTTTCGTTGGATATTTATTTCTAAAACAACAATCTTTAGCAAAATGACCCAACTTATTACAAATAGAGAATTTAATCTTAGATGTATCAATATTCTTTCCTTTGAATGTACCTTTGGTGTTTGGCTTCCTCCGAGAGCCTTTCTGGAAAGTGCCTTTCTTCTTTCCCCTGAATCTTGATGCTAAATTTGAGTGCTCTTCTTTCGTTGGCTCGCTCCTGGTAGCTGTGTGAATCTCCTTTTCGAGGAAATCATGCCATGACCTATCAAACATGGGCTGAATCTCTCTCCCACTTACACTGGATAAGAAGGTCTCCCATGAAGAAGGAAGACTGTAAAAAATGGCCTGCACTAAATCATCATCGTCCATTGTCACCCTTGTGACCAAAAGATGATCTCTGATCTGGGCTATCTTGGAACAAAAATATGACACTGATTCAACTTTCTCCATATTCATATACTTAAGATTGTGCTTAAGTGTCCTCTTCTGACTTGGAGCCTATTTCTCATATATATTCACCAAGTTATCCATACACTCATTGGTAGTCATTAATGAAGTCATTGCAGACATTATACTGTCTTTGACTGAGTCAAAGATGATTCACATGGCCTTTTCTTTACTATTCCCGAAGGCTAGTCTTTCTGCATTAACAATGGGTTCCTCCACCACTGTGGTCACATATTGCTCAAGATCATGCTTCTGCAAGATATTTGTTATCTAGAGCTTCCACACATTGAAGTTGGCAGCTCCTTCGAGCCTATCTTTGTCCTTGGCTGAAATGGAGGATGCCATGGTCCTCACACTGGAAACTTAATCAATCTATATTGAATCTGTGTGTAGCTGTTGTTGCACTTCAACATGCTTAACACACCCTAAGCCCTGATACCATGTTAAATTATGAGCTTGATTTCTTATGCAGATTAATTCTTTTATTTTCTTCAACACTTTGATTCCAGCTTAATACACTTCAACAATACCAAATCATAACTGAATAAAAATAACTATGTAGATAAGTAAACATGCACATCAACAACACATAGACCCCAGGGAAACCCTGTACAGGGAGAAAAACCCCAACAAACGATATTCCTTTATTACATTAATAATGTATGATCACTTACAAATATCCACCATGAATGTTATGCTCTTAAAGATCTTGTCAAGATGAATTTGACCTGACAAAGACGTAAGAGATATTGCTGAAATACACCTATGATATGATGCCTCTATTGTTGATATACAACAATGATATGTTGTTGATATACGCCTATGATATGCAGCCTCTATTGCTAATATAAAACATTGATATGCTTCTTTGGTATGCTGCCTCTTTATCACTGATATGCGCCTCTATTGCTTCACCCTTAACCTGCATATCAAAATATGTTGAAGAGAGGGGTCGACCTATGCTTATATAGGTTGAAGAGGAGAAGAGGAGAGGCTCAAAATAGTAACTTGTTTGCATGATTTAATCATAACTCAACTTCATACTTTAGTTCGAACTTAGAACTAGACTTGATACTGGTATACTTTAGTTCGAAAATAGAACTATACTTGAGACTTCAGTTACTACTCAACATTATACTGTAGTTCGAAAATATAACTAGACTTGAGACTGGTATGCTTTAGTTTGAAAATATAACTAGACTTGAGACTTCAGTTACAACTCAAAATTATACTTTAGTTCGAAAATAGAACTAGACTTGAGACTTCAGTTACAACTCAACATTGCACTTTAGTTCGAAAATAGAACTAGACTTGAGACTTCAATTACAATTCAACATTACACTTTAGTTAAAAAATAGAACTAGACTTAAGACTTCAATTACAACTCAGCATAACACTTTAGTTCAAAAATAGAACTAGACTTGATACTTCAGTTACAGCTCGACTCTTTACAAGGCAATTCAAAATTCTCTTCATGGTGGATAATGTTACACATGCCAACGCACTAGATCAATACATTTATATCATTTGCAATATTAGGAATATCGTTTGTTTCTATCTCATAGGAATTTTATATTCTACCTAACGTTTTCTAGATGCCTTGGCTTTTCTCATGGCTCACAAGGTTTGACTAGGCTCACAGAGGTTGTACGTTCCCCCTGAATTTTGCACTAGTCAGTGTATGCTCACAGAGGTTGTACGTCACCCCTGACTTTTTAACTAAACTGCTTATGCTCACAGAGGTTGTATGTTCCCCCTGACTTTTGCATTAGACTCACAAAGAATTTCGTTCATCCTGACTTTTGTTTTGAGTGATAGAGGTTGTACATTCCCGCTGGCTTTTGTCAATACCTCACAAGACTGGTTGATTCTCCAAATCTCCCTGGAAAACCTCAGGGTGGCCCATATGGCCTTTCATTGGAGAATGACTGTTGATGCTGCCAAATTTAAAACTCCCTCTTAGCGAGGGAGTCATTCTCAGCCACACCAAGCTTTCCTCTCAGCTGCATAAACTGTCTCTAGGTCAAAGGCTTGGTCAGGATATCATCTACCTGCTTGCTCATGGCTATGTACTGTAAATTTACAGTTTTTCTCTGGACCAAGTCTCAGATGTAGTGGTAGCTCATTTCAATATGTTTTGACATGTCATGAAATACTGGGTTCTCTGTCAATTTTATGTGACTTTGATTATCACAATGAACCACCGTCATCTTGAGCTTGTCACCAAACAACCGAGAATCCAATTTCTTGAGCCATACTGATTCCTTGCTAGCATCACTTGCTACAATGTACTTAACCTCTGCTATACTCTGTGCAATTAATCCCTGCTTCCGGCTTGACCAATAGATCATAGAGGATCCTAAACTGAAGCAATATCCATAAGTACTCTTCTGATCCACTGGGCTACCTTCCCAGTCAACATTTGCATACCAATGCAGAAATAAACCACCACTGGATGTATATCTCAGACCATAAGTAATGGTCCCTAAGAGATATCTCAATATGTGCTTTGCTGCCACCCAATGTCTCTGTCTCGGTTTAGTCATGACCTGACTCATCACAATCACTGCATAGCATATATATGGCCTAGTGTGGATCATGTACATCAATGATCCAATCAGCTGCCTATACATGGTGGGATCCATCAAACTGAACCTGTATCAGAATCATGCAGCTTCCTCAGGTTTGTAATCATCGGAGTATAAATAGATTTGCAATCCATCATACCAAACCTCTTTAGTACATCCATTATGTATTTTCCTTGTGCCAGAAATATCTCGCCCTGTCTTTGCCATACTTCCAATCCTAGGAAGTAATGCATCAAGCCTAAGTCTTTCATCTTGAATTCTGAGGTTAGCTCCTTCTTACAACAGTCTATTAGCCCTTCATCTCCTGTTAGAATGAGATCATCAACATACATGATTAGTATAACAGGTTGGTTACCTCTTACCTTGAAGTACAAATTTGCATCAACATCACTTTTCTGAAATCCCAAGCTTTTAAGAAATCCATCAATCATGTCACACCAAACTCTGGGAGCCTTCTTAAGACCATACAAGGCCTTCCTTAGCTTTCATACATGAGTGCCTTTGTTATGCAGTAAAAAACCATCTGGTTATTCCACAAAGACCTCTTGTTCAATCTTTCCATTCAAGAATGTTGTTTTTACATCCATCTGATGTAGCTTCCAACCAAGAACTGGAGCTAAAGAAATAATAGTTTGAATGGAGGTATACCTGGCTACAGGGGAAAAAGTCTCTTCTTAGTCGATTCCTTCTTTCTGAGTGAAGCCTCTAGCTACAAATCTTTCTTTGAACTTTTGCAAACTTCCATCAGCTGCATGTTTGATCTTATAGATCCATTTGGAAGAAACCATTGATTTGTCTTTTGGCCTCGACACAATGTCCCAAACATTGTTCTTTATAATAGACATGTATTCCTCAAGCATGACATCCTTCCATAATTTTAATTTATGTGCTTCTTCAAATGAAGAAGGTTCAACATCACTAATTCTACTCATCAGTTCAACATAGCCTCCAAACCTATGAGGCCTCTTCCTTTCCCTGAAAGTTCCTTTGGGAGAAACTATCCTTTCTTCTTCCTGCACTATTTATTTAAGCCACCCTGGGTTCCTTTTGGCTGGAGGTTCTTCAAGAGTTTCTTATAAAAATTTAGCAATTTCTAGGGGCTCATTACTTGGCCCTTCATGAGGTTCCTCCCTCTGATCATCTGACTCTTCATTTTCAGAAGAGGGTGAAGCTAGATGAACTGCTTCTGATTCCTGCTGAATCTCTCTAGATTTCTTAAATGAAAAATTCTCATGGAAAGTCACATCTCTTCTTACTTCTATTTTCTCTAACCTGGTACATAAATCCTGTAAGACTTGGGGTTCTCACTGTACCCCACAAAACCCCTTTCTTGCATGAGGGTTCCATCTTTGTCCTCTTTTCCTTAGGGACATGAATATACACAGGACACTCAAATATCCTTAGATTCCTTACTTTAGGTTTGATCCCCGAGAATATCTCTAAAGGAGTCTTGTCCTTCAAGATAGCATGTGGAAACCTGTTCTAAATATACACAAAAATGGAGGTAGATTCTGCCCATAAGGAATTTGGCAAATCCCGGTCAAACATCATTGCTTTCACTGCCTCACAAATTTTCTTGTTTTTCCTCTCAGCATCTCCATTTTGCTGAGGGTTATATGGCACGATCAACTATCTCTTGTTTCCTGTTGACTTGGATAAATCCTCAAACTGGAGAGATTCAAAATCTCCTCCATTGTCTGTTCTAAGGATTTTGATGTGTTTCCCTATCTGCTTTTCAATAAAGGATTTATAGTCTTTGAATTTATCAAATGTGTCACTTTTAGCTTTAAGGAAATATATCCAACATTTTCTTGAGTAATCATCAATACAAATGACATAATAAAAACAACCACTGAGTGAGGGAGATGACATGGGACCATATACATCAGAATGAAATAGATCTAAGATGCCCCGAGCTCTGTTGTCACTACTAGGAAATGCTTTCTTTATATTTTTACCTAGCATGCATCCCTTACAAATTTAATTTTTACTAAGATAAATAGAGGGCATGCCACATACCATGTTTTGTAGATTTGGAAGAGATTTGTAATGAAGATGTCCAAGTCTTCTGTGCCACAACTCGCTGGAGCTAGTCGCATCATGAGCCAATGCATGAAATGACTGTCTTGACACGCCATACAGTTTTCCACTGCGAGTTCCAATGGGTTCTGTTGTACTTAAGTGGCTACCTTTAGCCCATAGTAGTGCCTTCCTGTCCTTGAAGATCACCCAATATCCCTTGTCCTCAAGGGTTGCAACTGATAGTAGATTCTTCTTGAGCCCTGAAACCTATAATACTTCATCAATATGAAGTCTAGCTCCATATTCAAATCTGAAGGAGATAGAGCCTACTCCCTCTATCTTGTAACATTTGTCACCCCCAAGCTCAACATGCTCTGCAAAAGATTTTGTCTCGAAATCTGAGAGGATCTCCTTGTACCTTGTCATGTGTTTTGATGCACCACTGTCTACTAACCAAGTTTTCGGCTCCATGAAAACTGAACTGGATAAGGCAGAAACCAAGTAATATTGTTTTCTATTTTCTTTCTCATTAGTAGGAATTTTCTGATTTCTTTTGGATTCATCATCTTGAACAGTTGACGCATGATGTTTCCCTTTCCTTGGATATTTATTTCTAAACCAACAATATTTAGCAAGATGACCTAAGTTATTACAATTAAAGCATTTAATCTTATATGTATCAATATTCTTTCCTTTGAATGTACCTTTGGTGTTTGGCTTCCTTTGAGAGCCTTTCTGGAAAGTGCCTTTCTTCTTTCCCTTGAATCTTGATGCTAAAGCTGAGTGCTCTTCTTTTGTTGGCTCGCTCCTGGTACCTGTACGCCTCTCCTCCTAGAGGAAATCATGCCATAACCTCTCAAACGTGGGTTGAATATCTCTCCCACTTACACTGATTAAGAAGGTCTCCCATGAAGAAGGAAGACCATAAAAAATGGCCTGCACTAAATCATCATTGTCCACTGTCACCCCTGTGACCAAAAGTTGATCCCTGATCTGGGCTATCCTGGAACAGAAAGATGCCACTGATTCACCTTTCTCCATCTTCAAATACTTAAGCTTGTGATTAAGTGTACTCTTCTAACTTGGAGCCTATTTCTCATACAAATTCACCAAGGTATCCATACAGTCCTTGGCAGTCATTAACGAAGTCATTGCAAGCATTATATTGTTTTTTACTGAGTCAAAGATGATTCGCGTGGCCTTTTATTTACTCTTCCTGAAGGTTGCTCTTCCTGCATTAGCAATGGGTTCTTCCACCACTGTGGTCACATACTGCTCAAGATCATGCTCCTGCAAGATATTTTTTATCCGGAGCTTCCATACATTGAAGTTGGCAGCTCCTTCGCGCCTATCCTCGACCCTGATTGAAATGGAGGGTGCCATGGACCTCACACTGGAAACTTAATCAAGCTAGCTTGGATCTATGTGTACCTTTTGTTGCACTTCTACATGTTTAACACACCCTAAGCTTTGATACCATGTTAAATTATGAGATTGATTTCTTATGCAGATTGATTCTTTTATTTTCTTCAACACTTTAATTCCAGCTTAATACACTTCAACAATACCAAATCATAACTGAATAGCAATAACTATGTAGATAAGTAAGCATGCACATCAACAACACATATACCCTCGGGAAACCTTGTACAGGGAGAAAAACCCTAGCAAATGATATTCCTTTATTGAATTAATAATGTATGATCACTTACAAATATCCACCATGAATGTTCTGTTCTTAAATAGCTTTCCAAGATGACTCTGACCTGACAAATACTTAAGAGACCTTGTTGAAATACACCTCTAATATGCTGCCTCTATTGTTGATATACAAAACTGATATGCTGCTTATATACGCCTATGATATGCAACCTCTATTGTTGATATACAACACTGATATGCTTCTTTGGTATGTTGCCTCTTTATCACTGATATGCGCCTCTATTGCTTCATCCTTAACCTGCATATCAAACTATGTTGAAGAGATGGGTCGACCTATGCTTATATAGGCTAAAGAGGAGAAGAGGAGAGGCTCAAAATAGTAACTTGTTTGCATGCTTTAATCATAACTCAACTTCATACTTTAGTTCGAACTTAGAACTAGAATTGATACTGGTATACTTTAGTTCAAAAATAGAACTTGACTTGAGAGTTTAGTTACAACTCAACATTATACTTTAGTTCGAAAATAGAACTAGACTTGAGACTGGTATGCTTTAGTTCGAAAATATAACTAGACTTGAGACTTCAGTTACAACTCAGCATTACACTTTAGTTCGAAAAAAGAACTAGACTTGAGACTTTAGTTACAACTCAACATTACACTTTAGTTCAAAAATAGAACTAGATTTGAGACTTCAGTTACAACTCAACATTGCACTTTAGTTCAAAAATAGAACTAGACTTAAGACTTCAGTTACAACTCAACATTACACTTTAGTTCGAAAATAGAACTAGACTTGATACTTCAGTTACAACTCGACTCTTTACAAGGCAATTCAAAATTCTCTTCATGGTGGATAATGTTACATGTGCCAATTCACTAGATCAATACATTTATATCATTTGCAATCTTAGGAATATTGTTTATTTCTAGCTCATAGGAATTTTTTATTCAACCTAACTTTTGCTAGATGCCTTGACTTTTTCTCATGGATCACAAGGTTTGACTAGGCTCACAGAGGTTGTACATTCCCCCTAACTTTTTCATTAGACTCACATAGCATCTCGTTCATCCTGACTTTTGGTTTGACTCAAAGAGGTTGTACGTTCCCCCTAGCTTTTGTCAATACCTCACAAGACTGGTTGATTTTCCAAATCTCCCTGGCTAGCCTCAGGGTGGCCCATATGGCCTCTCATTGGAGAATGAATTTCGATGCTACCAAATTTAACATCATCCACAAGATGGCATCTAGTGGTGGCTCTGGTGGCACTGGAAGTGCTTCCTCCTCTCAGTATTCAACTTCATCAGTGATTGGTAGCTTATATAGCCACCATATCCCTATCCAATCTACCGCAAATACCACCAAGGTCATTAAAAAGTATGGTATTTTTCAGTTCGGAGAAGATGCCACAACCACACCATGGCATGTGTCCTCTCCTCTTAACCCAACACCTGCTACTCATCCACTTCCTAAATTCAAAGAGCATCTCCCTAGGTTTTCGGGAAATAACACTGTCACTACAAACAAACACCTAGTGGGATTTTCTAATGCTTGTGACAACATAGGAGAAAATGACAACGATACTTGCATGCACTTATTCGTCAATTCCTTGGAAGGAATGGCTGCGACCGATTTCTTTGACTTTCCTCCTAAGATTCTATCTACTTGGGAGGAGTTAGTCTATTGGTTCAGATCCACCTTTGGGAAATCTAAAAGCCCAACTAAGCAGTTACATGAGTACAATAACATCGCCTATAAGGATAGTGAGACTATCAAGTCTTTCAACTTGCGTTTCACTAAGCTATACAATCAAATCCCTGAACTCATGTGACCTCAGAACCAATCCACTTTCATGCATTAATAAAATGCATTACCTTCCCACTATCGTCATAGGCTTGAGGAAAAATCCATTGATAACCTCATTTCCTCTCTACATATTTGTTTAGAGTATGAAGAACAACTCAAAAGAACATGTCTTCCCCAAGGAGAATCAGTTAAACAAACATACATGTCCGCCCTCTTACAACTAGCACAAAATATGAATAATCACATGATAACATATGAGCGAAAGAGAAATGTCTCCCCTATAACCCCTATAGCTTCATCCTCTTCTGCACCCCCCTTTAGAAACCCAATTAAAAATAATTTTCAACCTAAAGCTATCTCACCTCGAAGTTGGTGTAACTTTTGTGAGGGACACCACGAGGAAGCCACATGTGAGGTGAGGAAGAGTGTCAGAGATAATATCTTTGATAAAAGACCAGAAACTACCATCGTTGTCCTAGATTTTGTAGAGCCAGAAGATGTCATGATCATCAATACTAGGAATAAATCCTACACTCCCAAAGGCAAATATGATCCTCCCCACAACTCTTCTAGCCCGAGCTCATCCTCACTAGATTCTACGGTTCATGTTCCTAAGGTTCCTGACAGTCAAGGAACAATTTCCCATCTCCCCTCTTCCAAATACAATAGTCTGAATCAATTGGCCAACATCAAAGCAGATGCCACCCTCCTTGACATGGTTGTTGTCACTGAACAACAGAGGCATCTAAAACAATTCATGGAAGGAAAAGATTCCATTGTAGCCAACTTCTTTGAAGAGGTGGATGAAGAGGATTTGTCTGTAAATAAAGTAGGTGTACATAACTTTAGATACCCTATAAAAAATACCCCTTTTTATATTTTTTTAAAGATTATGGATAAGATCGCCCATTGTTGCCTCATTGATGGCGGTTCGGGTCCAAGTGTTATGTCAAATATTATTATGGAAGAGCTAGGATTATCCTGTACAAATGAAAACACCAGGATCATGATCTCTTATAATAGTCTACAACAAAAGACCATAGGAGAGATTAAATATGTGACCTTAGTTTTGTGCACACACCTTGAAATAAGGACAACCTTATCATTCAGGTAATTGACATGCCAGTAAGAAATTACTCAATCATCTTGGGAAGATATTGGCAAGCTTTGATGGGTGGATACCTCTCACTCAATGGGACACATTTATCCGTTCCTTGAAATGGAAAAAACATTATAGTCTGTAGAGAGGGAAGGATTTCACCTTACATAGAAAGTGTCCCACAACCTAATGTGAATTATATCGAAGAGGACCTAGGGGTGTATTCCATATTTTCTGAGGAAGATAATGTTCCCTTGGAACAAATTGATTTAGATGATGGTATGTGGCACATGCACTTCGATGGTTCATGCTCTAGTGAAGGTAATAGAGATGTCATAATCTTATACTCTCCTGTTGGGAAGATTCATAATTTTTATTACAGGTTTGAGTTTTCTTGCACAAACAATGTCACTGAATTCGAAGATTTATTATTAGGCATTGAAAACGCCTATAATCTTGGCTGTGGTCACCTTTCAGTTTTTGGATATTCTGAGCTTGTTGTGAACCTTGTACGTAAGATATACTCTCCTAGCAACACATTGATGAAACGATATACCCAAATTTTTTGGGAACTTATCTCGAACCTATTATCTTTCAACATCACTCATGTTAAGAGGGAATTGAACTCAATGGCTGATCAGTTAGCTGTTTTTGCAACCTCTCCTAATCAACAACTTCTGCCAGATAGACCTGATTGTACTTTCCAATCTCTATATCATCCACATATCCCTGAATATAGAATCTTGGCAGGTCTTCCCTAGCGATGAGAGCATCTTTTCTTTCATTCAAAATGAACCCTATAAGCCCAAGGAAATCATATCCATAGAAGATAATGTTGAAATAATGTAATTGCAAAGTGTATTCTAATTATTAATTAGATCAATCCCCATTGTGGATTGATCATGTCAGCTATTGTAAAGGACCAAATCCCCTTTTGAGAATTGGTCAAAATATAATTGTAATAGGCAAAATAAGAAGTCGGCCCCATAATATATTAAAGAGGCCCCAAAATATATTAAAGGTGGTTATAACCACCCAGATTGAGAAGTCAACCCTGCTTGTGAAGAGACACTTCCACACGTGCCAGAATTGTATAAATAAGGAGGCTAGCGCCTCACTTAGACACACACTCACTTGTTCATTGAGAGACAAGTTTCAGAGCTGTTGTTGGAGAAGAGAGAGAGAGAGAGGCACATTCTTAGGAGAGGACCTTTTGTATTTTTTTGAGTTTTCTCTTGGCATTGTATTGGCTATATATAATAAGGAAGTTTTTTCTAGGTTTTCTTCCCCTTGAGGGTTTCCCAGGATAAATGATGTGTCTCTTGTGATTGTGTATTTCTCAGTGAGCCTATATTATGCTACTGTTGTCTATTGAAATGCAAATAAATCTAATAATAGCTTAAACCTTAACATGGTATCAGAGCTAAGCTGAAGAGAGCATCTTTCACAAGAGAAAGTGAAAAACGTCACTGTTGTCGTACATGCAAATTAGGGATTTTTGTTGGTGAAGTATTTCATCCCTCAATGATCACTTTGGCATCCTCAGCGCAACTTTTCAGTGGCTATATCTCTCGGAAAGTGAAACCCTAGTTTTCACAAAGTACCAGAAAACCAGAGTACCAGAAGTACCAGAAAACTAGAAGCACCAGTCTAGAAATCCGCATATCAAGTTTGAGGGGGTAAAAGTTGGATTTTCATAAATTTGACTGCACCAGCTTACTCGCCTCAGCTCAGCGCATCTATCCCCTGGATCAGAATTTCAAAATTTGAAGTTTGAAAAATTAGGGTTTCCACATAAAACCCTAAGTTGTAGTTGCAGTCTTAGAACCAATTGCAGTATCAATTGCATTTGCAGTACCAGTTGAAGTATCAGTCATAGTACCAGTTGTAGTCACCCTTGAAATTTTCAAGAGTTGGTAATGATTACTGTTGTTGCCAGATGGTGCCACTATCTGCAAATGATATAAGAGGTATGTAATCACATATGTTTAAATGGTTAAAATTTAAAGAGTATTTGTAGGATAAGGGATCTCTTGCCATAGATCCAGAAGGATCTCAAGATCCAACACACTTAGAAGAATAATGCAATTCAGGTTTGATTATTCTGATATGCATCTATTTTTTATGACATTATTTTGATCAGTGTTGCATGTTGAAGCTATGATCAAATTATTAGATGGATTAAAGTAGAGATCATAGATTTTATTCTCTAACCTAACATTCTGTCAAGAGAGCATATTGTCCTACTACAAAAGACAGGTTGAAGAAAACACTTGTCATCTTGAGTAGATGAGACTTGGAAGGAAAGTAGTAGCACACTGAAGAACAAGACTCCAGGTTCCAGGAGAAATCTCTTGTGTTAGTTATAGGTTGCCCTGGAGGAATGTTTGATCACAACACTATGAGAATGTTGACCTCATTTCGTATTTTATTCCTTACCTTTAATCTTTTCTTCAGAAAAATTATAAGTGATATCTCTAAGGGAGCTACTGTGATGATTGTTCGTGCTATTGCTTTATATTATCAAAAGGATATTATTATTGCTTGTTGTTTTGTTGACCTTGTTCCAAGTCACAGGTAATAACCCTGAGGAAGCTATAGTGAAGGTTGCAGAAGGCAGCATACTAAAGGAGAAACCATAAAAGAAGAAATCATCATTGGAAAAGAAGAAGGTGGCTTGTATAAGCTAAAGGGTCACTCAGAAGCTGCCATGACCCACGCTATTGAGAATCCATGTGGAATTTGGCATAAAAGATTAGCCCACATCAACTACAAGGCTCTACCATACGTATGTAAAGTTGTCGCAGGTCTACTAGAACTCAAGGTTGACCATGAAGGCGTGTGCAATGGATGTAGACAAGGGAAGAACATCAAGAACCCTTTTCCGAAGAGAGATAGAAAAACAAAAGGAGTCCTAGAGCTCATTCATTCAGATGTGTGTGGTCCAATGCCATCGTACTCCATTAGTGGGTATGTATACTATGTATCATTTATTGATGATTATTTCGTAAGACTTGGGTGTATTTTTTGAAATCTAAAGATGAAGTGTTCAACAATTTCAAGGAATTCAAAGCCTTGATAGAGGATCTTTCTGAAAGAAAGATCAAGATACTCAGGTAAGATAATGGAGGAGAATACACCTCAAAAGAGTTTGTGAACTTCTGCAAAGATGTTGGGATCAAGAGGGAGCTCACCACTCCCTATAATCCTCAACAAAACGATGTAGCTGAAAGAAAGAACAAAACAGTAATGGAAGTAGTAAAGACCATGATCCATGATCAAGATCTTCCTATGTGCTTATGGGCAGAAGCAGCAATGATAACCATATATGTGCAAAACCGATTGTCCCATAGTGCACTTGGGTTCAAGACCCCGGAAGAGATGCTCACTGGAAAGAAGCCAGAGGTAAGCCATCTCAAAATATTTGGCTGCCTAGTATTTATACATATTCTGAAAGAGAAAAGAAACAAGCTGGACCTTTTAGGAAAGAAGGGAATATTTATGGGATACTGTGAGGTCTCCAAGGCCTTAAAGATTTATATACCAGGTCACCATCACATCGAGATCAACAGGGATGTGACCTTTGATGAAGATGTAGCGCTCAATAAATCGATAAGATTCTAGCTTGAAGAAGTATGTGAAGAGGAACCTGTAATCCCTAGAGTTGCAGAATCAGTGAGGGAGGTTCCCAGAGCTGTAGAACCATTGAGGGAAGTCATAACTTCCCATGATAAGGAAATTCTAGAAGATCATGACATAGTAGAATTTCAAGAACCTCCTCATATGACGATATCCCATAAGAGAAAGCTAGCTTGGGCAAGAGAGCTTATTCAATATGGAGAGAAATATGGTGTTCCCGAAGGAACCACAAGACAGGTGAAGAGACCTAAGCCATTCTCCAGTTATATGGCTTTGATGTGTGATCTCCTAGAGAAAGAGCCTACTTTCTTTGAAGAATCCATTCATAAAAAAGAATGGGCAGATGCTATGATAGAAGAATACCAATCCATAATAAATAACGATGTATGGGAAATAGTTCCCAGACCGAAGAGCAAGGATGTGGTATCTTCCAAATGTCTCTTCAAAATAAAACATGTTGCTGATGGAAGTATTGAGAAACATAAAGAAATATTTGTCGCTCATGGATTTTCTCAAAAGGAAGGTATTGACTATGAAGATACATTCACTTATGTATCCAGATACACTTCGATCAGAACCATCATAGCACTTGTAGCTAAGATGAAGTGGAATTTACACCAGATGGAAGTAAAGACAACTTTCCTAAATGGTGTCATCGAAGAAGAAGTGTATATAGAGAAGCCTCAAGGATTTGAAGTTGAAGACAAGAAGTCTCATGTCTGCAAGCTGAAGAAGTCTCTGTACAGATTGAAGCAAGCTCCTAGAGCTTGGTATGGCAGGATAGACAGTTTCCTGATGATCTTGGGCTTTACCAAGAGTAAAGCAGATTCTAATCTCTACTTCAAGGTTATGAACAATGAGCTAGTGATATTATTGTTGTGTGTGGATGACTTATTCTTAACTGGAGAAGAAAATATCATCAC
This sequence comes from Picea glauca, assembly GCA_000966675.3. Lineage (NCBI taxonomy): Eukaryota > Viridiplantae > Streptophyta > Pinopsida > Pinales > Pinaceae > Picea > Picea glauca. The sequence continues at coordinate 229,293 of JZKD02S0285332.1, read as the reverse complement.
TAAATGTAAGAAGAGGTTCGAATCATAATTTGAGATGAAATACCTTGGACTAATGCATTATTTCTTAGGTCTTGAGGTTTGGAAGAGTCCAGACAGGATCTTCCTTAACCAAGGGAAGTATGCAGTCAAAATAATGAAGAGATTCAACATGTTAGAGTGAAATTCCATGAATACACCCATGGAAATGAAGATGAAGCTACTGGTCAACACTTCGTCATAATTGATTGATGCCACGCTGTATAGACAGATCATCGGATCATTGATGTACCTGACAAACACCATACCAAATATCTATTTTTCCGTGAACACTTTGAGTCAGTTTCTGGTAGAACCCAGACATGTTCACCTAGTTGCTGCAAAACATGTGATGAGGTACCTTAA
>JZKD02S0285332.1:208287-219197 GCA_000966675.3 Picea glauca | reverse complement strand
CTTCACTTAGCTCAACATGATGAGAATAGTGAAGAAATTGATGAAGAGGACAGTTCCCTATCAACTCTCTTTTACATTGATAACCAGATCCTCCTTGTGTCTGAACATCCCTGGTATAAGAATTTAATTTACTATTTACAAAACCAAAGATGTCCAGACAACATAGACACCCATCAAAGGAGAAGGTTCCATCTTGAATCTGCAAGATACGTCATTATAAGATACTTCTTGTTTCAAATATTTTTTGATGGTGTGTTGCTTCGCTATGTAAACAATGAAGACACACATAAACTGTTGCAAGAAACTCATGGTTCTTCAAATTCAGTCATTCATGTAGGAGGCCATTTTTCTGCTAAAACCACTGCTTTCAAGATTATTAGGAAATGATACTATTGGCATTCAATCTTTCGTGAATCTTATGTTTTTTCAAGGTCTTGTGACAAGTGCCAAAAGTTTGCTAGGAAAGAACGCCTTTCAGCAATGCTGTTACAACCTGTCCTCCCAGAGTTTCCCTCTTCAAAGTGGGGATTGGATTTTATTGGTCCTTTTAATCCTCCATCTTCAACAGGACAAGTTTTTATTTTGACAACCACATAATATTTTACAAAATGGGCTGAAGTTGTCCCACTTAAGCATTCAACATACAATCAGGTAATTTATTTCCTTGAAAATGACATCTTTTCCAGATTTGGTCTTCCATTGGAAATTATTACAGACAATGGTCCCGCTTTCATTTCTTCTAAGATGACCCAATTTTTAGCTAAGTTGGGGGTTAAACATTTCACCTCATCAGATTATTATCCCCAAGGGAATGGGAAGGATGAGTCTACCAACAAAAAAATGGTGAGAATCGTCAAAAGGCTCATCGAAGATAAGCCTCGTCAATGACACACTCTCCTCACTTACGCCCTTTGGGTAGATCGAACTACCACCAAGGTAAGCACTAGTTGCACTCCTTTCCAACGTGTGTATGGTCAAGAAGCCATCCCTCCTACTGAGATGGAACTCTCTTCCTTAAGGCTTATGCTACAGATCGAAGAATTAAATTCTTCTGACATTTCACAAAGGATAAATGCACTCCTAGCTTTAGAGGAGCAAAGGTTGTTTGCCTTGGATAATATAAAGAAGAGACAATAGACTGTTAATAAGTATTTCAATAAGAGTGTCAAAACTGTCAAATTTAAAGTCAATGAGAAGGTACTGCTATGGGATTCAACACACGCTGATAGGGGTAGACATTCAAAGTTTCAAAAACTATGGTTGGGTCCTTTCAAGATCACTTTTGTCCTAGGTACTAACTCTTACATTCTAAAAGATTTACAGGATAAATTATTCTCCTACATCACTAACGATTATCACTTGAAACATTACGTGGAACCAACTTGAAAATTTTTAATGCTGTTTGGATTTTCTGTATATTTGTAGTCTAGCTCTGCTTTCATTTTTTCCACTGTTTTTCATTTATGCTTTACAATAGTTTGATTTTTTCTTTCAGGTTTTAATAATTTCCTATTGCTTTTACATTTCTGTCATTTTATTTCTGTTGTTTTAAATTTTGCAATTTTAATTCTGTCACGATTTTTATGGCCTTTTCATATTTTAGTTGATTTTGGTCAAGAATAAGATGTTGGATCAGTTCTTCCACAATGACACTCCTGAAAGATATTTTTAGTCAATAACAATCAATATTACACAGCTATTACGATGTTTCCCCTGAAAGAATACTTGAATTTGTTATCTACTTTCACTACTGTCTCTTAAAGGAATTGGTTATATCCCGCTTCTGCTTTCCATTTCTTCATCCATTTGAGAATTTAAAAGAGAAAGTCCATAGTTTTTCTCCTTGAAGTAAAGAGCAGATTTCGGTTGAATGATTATGCATACAGGGATAAACCCCCTCATACTTAACATTTTTCATGAGTTATTCCCAAATTCCTGGTCATTTTTCCATTAAATCCGCTCACTTCCCCCTGTTGCATAATATTCTTGGTTATATCTTCTTGATCTGTTGTTCTTGGTCTATGAAACCATGTGTTATGAGTTCTAAATCTATTGAAAATAAATTTCCCTGTGGAGTCTCTAGTTTGTTGACGATAAAAATCGCAACGAGGATTTCACTCGCAAAGTATTGCTAAATCCTATTATATATATATATATATATATATATATAATACTAGTAGGTGGGACCTCCTTCTAGATTGGAGGATCAGATCAGGTTCTTATTTGATATTTATGCTGTTGTTTGACACTGATTACAAGGTTCTACATGATTGATGATGAAATCTTGGTTTTATTTGCGGCACAATGGTAGATGGATAATGCATGCTATGCGTGGGTTTCGTTACTCTAAGCTCTAAATTTTATGTATGAATCGATTATTTTCACGGTTATGGAATTTCTATTTGAGCCATGAATCGTCACATGTTGTACCTCCACAAGACACATGTTAGTTATAATAAGAAATAAGAGCAATAGAAAAGAGATCTATGAAAAAAATCTAATGAGAAGAAACTAAACTATGCTACACTATATGCACTTGAAATTAAGGAAGTGGTGTTAGCCCTAACTAAAAATTTTAGTGGCTATACGATGTTATTGATTTATATGAATGTGCACTTGATATACGTTATAGTATGGTTTTGGATTAATGGCTAGTATGGATCGGGTGGCGCACTTGACAAGTGATGGATGTTGGTTTCAATGCATGGATTAATTATGGCTGGCTGGCGTGTACTAATAAATTGAATGAGTAGAAGATGGAAGCGACGTGCATTTACTGCACATCACTCCATACCTCTCCCACTGGCCGTCACCCTAACTTGGATATTGTTCAATTGTGTTTCGCTGTGGTTAAGCTTCGATATTCAGGCGAGGAGGGAACTGCTCGACCAAGCTCGCATTTTTAAGGCTATTTGGTTAGAGGTATGTTTTTTTTTTCCATCCATGAGATCGCTCTGTTTATGAAATAAATGTTGGCTCGATGATGTATTGGTATATTCTTTTCTTGAGGCTGGAAACTATGTAAACTCGTTATGTTTATTTGTAATGGTTGTTTGTATGTTATTCATTGGAAATGGAAAAATTGGATGGTTGAAGTCACGTTTCCATTCATTATTCTGTGTGGTGGAAGCCATGAAGGCTCTATGTTGTCTTATAGGTTTTGTTGGAGGGTTTCATTCGGTCCAGACTTGCTGGGTATCTCCACATAGTCCTTGTAACCATACTCGGTCATATTTGTTGTTATGGGGTTTGTTGTGTAATTCTTGAACCACCTTGTGTTACTGCCTATCGTTTCCACCTAGTCGTGGGCTTGTTTTATGTTATTGGTATTTTCATAGTTAGTTATGGTGGCTACTTACCCAAGAGGGTTTCTTTAGGGTTGTTTTTTATTTCATGGCTCTGTTTTTATATCAAAATTATTCAATTTTTTGGGGAAAACCATGAGGGTTATGCCCTTTATGTTCTCGGTATTATTACTGGCCAGTAAGAAGCCTCTGCTCCTCTGTTCATAATATCTCCTACCTAGCATGAACTGCCACCCTGTCTTTCAAGCTATTGGTTATGTGGTCTATGTTTCCATGGTGTTGTCTCGAAGGGTTCTCACATGCTGTTGGTGTAGTTGACTCTAGTCTCCCTGTGTTGGTTCCACCGAGCGAACCCTTGATTACTCAGAGCCCGATTTTGATAAATGAACCATTTGTTTCTAGTCTGATATATTGTTGACTGTTATGAGTGGGTGGAGTAGCATCGATAGTGGTTGATTGTTGGCTCATCTCTGTTAATAACATTGACAATGGTTTTTATCACTGGTATATAGTTGTTGCATTATTTATTACGACAGTTGAATTGATAGCTTGACATGGTTAATTGGTTAATTTAAGAAATGGAATTGGGCATACAGTCACTGCCTCCTTGTGTTGGATTGATAATTCAACATTGTTTTATGGTTGATTGGGATTATGCTTCTTTGCGTTATGCGTTGGGTTGGGTGTTTCCTACATCATGGTATAAGTTGAAATGATGATCGATGTTACTGTGTGTTTAAATTGCTTGATCGAGATCATTGCAATTTAAAATCATGATAGTTGTGACTTGGTTGTATGTTGTGTATGATTTATGGATATCGTGCATCATATCAAAGATGGGCACGGGTTTTATAACATTATGGTTTCATTGCAATTTAATTGTTAAATTGATTAGAGGAATGGAATCAGACACGATTTTAAAAGAACTTGTGTCTATGTTTGATTTGAGGAAATAATTTGTGGATAGTGGTTGATGCTTTTGATGCTGAACAAAGTGGAAACAAATGATTGTGTGTTCATTGAAATCTGTTTTAAATATTAAATGGAACAAGTGATAGGAAACATAATTCTTATACAACTTGTTTAATTTGGAAGGCATATTATTTTGAATATGATGACACTGTGTTAATCAAAGGGGTTGAATATTTAAATGTGGAAAATGAACAAGTATTAATACACAATAATTATTTAATTGATCACAATAATTATTTGGTTAGTGTTGGATCATTTGCATTAAATACATAATTATTTTATGGATTACTTAATTGATTTTATCAACAATATCCACTCTTTTCCCCTACCATTATTTCACTTTTCGCTAATTACAATCCTCTCGCCTTCCCATATTCATTATCCACTCCCTGTTCCTAAAATGTAATTATAGTTAAGAGGAACTCTGTATTGTAATAGTTTAAGATCGCAGGGATGGATTACAGTGATATGTTCTGTGGTTTACATAGTTGATTGTTTGTTTTCTGCGAGCATTAATCGTTATATTTTCCCCCTCATTTTAACATTTTTCACTCAATACAACCCCTCGCATATCCCAAAACCTTTGTTAACCCCATGCTCATTGACAACGATTAAACAATTTTTCTGGATTGGATTGCATGAGTCTGATATGTTGTTGTGCCAAAATTTATATCATATTTTAAAAAGAGTTGTCATGTATGGTTGTTAAATAAATTATTTTCTAATCAATTATGCATACATGAATGAGATTTTTTAGCTGAGGTAGCTATGGTAGAGGTAACCAAGGAAGAGGTAATTGGAACAGGGGATCTAGAAGGCCAAGATTCTACATACACTTTGATGCTGACTCGCAAGAGTTAGGCCAGCTATTTCAAGCTGGGTTTTTTAATTGGATTGGGAAATGAGTGGTCCAACCTAGGCCTGAAATGCCTCCCTTCCAAGCCCCACAGGTCCCTGGTATCCCTGTGCCCCCTCATGTCTCATTGCAAGCTAAAGTTCCTGAAAATGATAGATGGCAAGAGATTGTCCACCCGACAGTCTCCCAACATCGTGGCTGGCCCAATTTGTCTTTACCTCCTCCCCCACCTATCAATCAAATTGTCCAAGATACCCCTGTCCACTCACTAGTTCAGTCTTCCCATGCGAGTAAAAGGTTGAAAACTGAGGCCGACCATGTCATTGACAAAGGAAAATCCAATGTTGCCCCTTCCTCACTCTCCAATGGCTCTGATAAATCTGTGTCCTCTCGCATGCATTTGAGGGATGATTGTTCTCATGTGATCAACGAGATTATGCCTAAAGGCTCAAAACAACCTAAGGAAAATCCAGAGAGATCAAAAGGTGACAACAACAAGGGAAAGATTTCATCTGAGAGTGGAAAATATGGAATTTAAGTTTTTTATTTATTAATTGTTGAGAACAATTGACTTTCAAAATTTTTGGACATCATGTTATTTTTGGATATATGAGTAATATAGTTTGGAAATAATTTCAAATATCATTGAAATAAATTGTCAAATATGAATGTGATGATGGGAGTCACAAGGGACGATGTTTTGTTTAATTAACTAGTTGTGTTATGATTGTTAAAAGCTAAAGGGAGTCACAAGGGGTCCCACCTACTAGTTATTATTTATTTAAAAACCCTTATTATGATTTATTACTTTTTCCCCTAACTAAAAGGTTGGTTGAGTTTTATTTAAATTAACTAATGAAGTAGTTCAACTACTTCAACCAATTCTAAATTTATTAAAGGCAAAAGGAAAGGGGGGGAACAAATGAGAAGAGAAGAGAAGGAGAAGCATACTAAGGTTTTCTCTTTGAGTTTTTGTTGAGATAATTCAATTTTCATTCGTTTCTTAATTCATTAAAAGCCTACTTCTTTTTTATGATAGCATGGTCCTATTGTAGACAACAAGATTCAGGGATGAATTACATCATTCAGACACTTGTTTTTCAGAGGTGTTGATTTATCTTTGATAGTCTATGTAGACTTGTCTGTTTGTGAATTAGTTTTCATGACTGACAAAGGCTATTGTGCAGAGTCTAGTGGGAAGCAATATGTGGAAAGATGATCCAACTTTTCAAGTTCAATTTTTTTGATTTTCTGTCAAAGTCCTTTTGTATGTTTCATCGAGGACGTCTAAGTTTGACTTTGGTCCAAAACTTCCTCAGGAAATTTTGTAAAGAGAACGATTCTTTGATGAATTGGAATGAAATAAAGGATTGCTTTATGTCTGATATGTTTTGATTATTGACTTGGTGTCTTTACTTCTGTCTCTATCTTTATTTCAACATAAGATATATTCAGAAAATTACATAAATAATGATTTTTTTAGAAAGATTTTCTTTATAAAAACAACCTAAGCACTTGTAAACAATACTCGTGAATTATGATATCAATTTTGATGGCTATAAACATAGGGCGATATTATCATCTATCTTTCTTTAGCCAAGCAGGATATGAAAATATTTGAGTAAGATCATTTCATGTCTTTTCCTCAACAACTTGGTGATAAACTAAGGTAGTAGAATCGAAAGGATTTGGTTTCCTTTGCTCTTGAGGTGGAGGTTTCTTTGGCCACTTATCTTTTGGCTTATGATTATGTATACTATATTGAGCCCTCTCCATGGCTATAAACCTATTTTGCATGGCTGTCATCTGATTAGCATGATTAATCTCTATTTGATTTATTTGATTAACATGGTTAACCTCCATTTGCTTTATTTCATTAGCATGATTAACCTCATTTTCTTAACTAATTGAGTGAGCTCCTTTATGCCATCATTATAAGACTCTTGATTTTCCACTTTCTTCTTCTTCTCCTCATTGGGTTTGTAAGAAGTTCCCCTTGAGACCCCAACCATATTTGACTTCCTAGCATCTTGCATATTCTTATCTATCTTGATAGAATACTTTTGTGCATCCCTTAGAGTTGTTGTCTCTTTATCCCTCAACTGATATCTGATTTCACTCTTGAAGGATTCCATATAATGAATTAAGATTGAGGCATCATGAGGATTAATAGTTTGAGGGAGACTTTTAACTAAGTCATTAAATCTCTTATTGAATTCTTCCATTGTTTCATTTTCTTTCTTTTGACTAGATTTAAGGGCAACCAATAAATGACGATCTTCCTTCTGATCACCCCATATTTCATTGAAGTCTTTCTAGATTTCTGCCAAGGTGCTAAACTTTTCATCATCCTGCTCCATGAACCAATCTAAGGCATCCCCTTGCAGAGAATACACAAAAAGAGTCATATTCACATATTCACAATTGTGACCATTACACCACTTTAGGACGCACATGTTGAAAGTCACGATGTGAGTCTTGGCACTAACAACATTGTTTCCCTGAAAAGCAGGAAATTTCTCAATAGCTTTGTTAGGAATAGGATAAGGATAATGTTGAATATTAGAAAAATTACATGGCCTCAATGGATCATCCATAGTTGTTGTAGGATTATTATGTGCAAATAAGAGATGTATATCAGAGATTCATTCTTCTCCAATACTTTCAAGGAGCTTATGAGGAGCTATTCTGTTTATTACACCCTTTCAGGTTCAGGAAGGGAATCAACCAACCCTTGCAGGTTTCTCCTGGTATGATACCTCAATGAATAATTAAATGGCGTCGCCACTTGGATACTAAGAAATATCAAATATAAAAACTCAAGTTGTGATAAATTAAGGGAAAAGTTATTACTTTGTTTTTAAAGAATTAATTAAATTTTGCCAATTAACCAAGGATAAGAGACTTATCACTGGCAATGGCGCCAAAGATGTTGTTGTTCTAATACACACCTACAAGCGTGGAGAATTCTCCAACCCACTTGGTGTGTCCTTGGAGGCACAAACCTAAGTCTAGATTCACTGTCACCTCGATCTTGACTCTTTTCGTCTAGGCTCACTCATAGGGAAGCCAAGGGGGTAGACCCTATTAAACTATGTGAAGTTTTTATTAAAGTTCTAGGAGTTGGTTGATTTATTGATTAGGGAGACCTAACCCAATCACAAGAAATCGTGCAAATGCAATATTTCAATGAAAAACAAACCTTTTTCTTAACAAAATAAAAATTAGACTAGTGCCTAAAGATTATCCAATTTCAACTATTCCAATATACACAAAAGACATATATATACACAAAGAAATATATTTCTACAAGAATGAAAGAAATCTATGGGATATCTATACAACGATTAAGGGAGGTCAATTATGCTCAAATAAATTTCATGCACATGATATCATGATATCTATACTTTACACTTCAAAGAATTATTCTCAAATAAATGAAGAATAATTGAAATGAAAGATACTTTGAAAATAGTTATTCACATGAAATAAAAATGCTAAAAATGAAATTGCTTGAAAAGTGAAGGAATAACAAAACTTGAAATGTAAAAAAATGTGAGTTGAAAGTGTTGCAATGTGTGTAGGTTACTTTTTATATATTTTTATCTCTCTCTTTTAATTAGGGGAAATTAAATGTGAAAGTTGCAAGCCTAAACTATGTTACTACCCCAAGTTCTTATCCCTTCAACCAAGAGGAAGTTTTTGGTGCTCAACAAGGGAAAACAAAGTTTCCCCTCTGGTTCCATAGGTCAAATCCAAGATGCTTGGGTGCTCAACAAGGAGGACACGTAGTGTTGCGAAACTGTCCCCGGCTTCAACCCTTCTAGCCTCCCAAGTTACCCATTTTTAATGGTTTTAGCAATAATAGAATTAGGTTCCTAATTAGACTAGAAACATAGTCTTTTGTCTTTTCTTGTTACCCAAGATCCACAAAGTGGCAAGGGGAGGAAATACGGGGAAAAAGGAGAGGCAAGAGTTTGATTACTTTGCCAAAAAAAAGAAATTCTAACTAGTCATCACGATATTGTAGGGGTGTCTAAGCCACTCACATGCAAGGTGTGGGAACAAATGAATAATTAAAATAAATTTAAATAATAAAATAGCCACACAACGTTTCCTTAAGGAAAAAGGTGGACAAAAATTAAATGAATTTGCAAACCTCACAACTATGGCACAAGGTGGAGGACCAACCTACCTATTTTGTGCTAAGGTGGGTAAATAATTTGGAAATAAAATAGATAAAGATAACACTAGCCACTCAACCTTATGTTTGTGAGAGAAGTGGGGAAAATAAATTAAGAAAAACAAAAAATTAAACTCCTAACTAGCCAATACGATTTTGCAAGGGTGGAAAAACCGCTCACATGTAAGGTGTGGGCATAAAAAAGACTTCAAAATAATTTACAATTTACAACTTATGAAAATGATAAAAGAATGCAAGCCCAAGAGACTCTCTTGGGCTCCTTACAATGATTTGGAAAGAAAGACGAGGGAGAGGGTTTTGCACCAAGGCCTTTGGATGCTTCCTTGAGCTTGTTGTGGCTAAAATTGGGCAGCACCTCCCCTTGGACTGACAAAAACCTACAAAAACAACAAGTAAAGTGTGTTTGAAATTGCTAGAAATAATTTCAAATGAGTTAGTAATTGTTAGAATCTAAAACATAAAATTTATTCTAAAAATATGAACATAAAACTTGATCAGATTGTAAGATTTAGAAGATAAATAAGTGAAAAACATGTATAAAAGAGAGCTCAAACGATATCAGAAATATTAGTGAATAGAATTGAAGCTATTGGTATCCTCTCTTCCAAACTTTGATAACCTGCAAAGTTGTAAATACTTTCTACACAATGAGGCAAGAAAATGAGTCCTTTAAAATGGTCTACAAACTAATTTGAAAACTCAAAGAAAAACAACTCACATAAATCTACAACAATACTACTATAGATCAATCCCCAACAAAATACTTTGATTGGGGTTTTTCAAGTAAAACAATGCGTGCAAAATAAATACAAACTGTAGAAATGAACACCATATAAGAACACCAAGAGTACTCCGATAGAACACCAATAGAACACCGCAAGGACCATTCTTCAAGTACTTTACACTTCAAAGAATTATGCTCAAATAAATGAAGAATACTTGAAATGAAAGTTACTTTGAAAATAATTATTCTCATGAAATAAAAATGCTGAAAATGAAATTGCTTGAAAAGTAAAGGAATAACAAAAATTTAAATGTAAATAAATGTGAGTTGGAAGTGTTGCAATGTGTGTAGGTTACTTTTAATATGTTTTTAACTCTCTCTTTTAATTAGGGGCAATTAGATGTGAAAGTTGCAAGCCTAAACTATGTTACTACCCCAAGTCCTTATCCCTTCAACCAAGAGGAAGTGTTGGGTGCTCAAAAAGGGAACAACAAGGTTCCCCTCTGGCTCCACAAGTCAAATATGTAAGAGCCGAATTAAATAAACAACCATTTTAATTTACAACACAATCATAAAATTTAAGAAATTTCTATAATTTACCACATTCGCCTACAAATTTTTCAATAATAATAAAATTTTATGATAGATTAAAACAATGCATCATTTGAAATACCTGAACCTGATGCTAATAGCCGTCCGTTGTCCAAATTCCTTCTCGACCGCCACTGCACCGTAAAACACTGCCCAAAACCGTTCCTCCCTGCCAACTAGGTAGCTCCCTAGCTCTAGGATATCAACGGATATCCTGGCCCCCGTGCCCAAAACCCCCAGCAACCCCGGTGCACTGAT
>JZKD02S0285332.1:190485-207994 GCA_000966675.3 Picea glauca | reverse complement strand
AGATTGTAAGATTTAGAAGATAAATAAGTGCAAAAAATGTATAAAAGAGAGCTGAAATGATATCATAAATATTAGTGAATAGAATTGAAGCTATTGGTGTCCTCTCTTCCAAACTTTGATAACCTGCAAAGTTGTAAATACTTGCTACACAATGAGGCAAGAAAATGAGTCCTTTCAAATGGTCTACAAACTACTTTGCAAACTCAAAGAAAAACAACTCACATAAATCTACAACAATACTACTATAGATCAATCCCTGACAAAATACTTTGTTTGGGGTTTTTCAAGTAAAACAATGTGTGCAAAATAAATACAAACTGCAGAAATGTTATCTCACAATAACACCACATAATAACACCAAGAGTACTCTGATATAACACCAATAGAACACCGCAAGGACACTAAGAGTTCCTCCAAAGCTTCACTTCTATTATTGAAAAGAGTGGCTGAAATATGACAACAATATTACAAAAGAGAAATGGGGAGAGAGCAAGAGAGAGTGAGGAGAAAATTGGGAATCATGAAGTTTCTATGAAAATATATGCAAAAAGGAGGAGAGGAGCCTTTATTTTAAAGGAGAGAAGCAAGAGAGACCCCCCTTGCAGGCTCTCCAAGTGGTACTCATGCAAGAGAGGGGATCCACTAAGGGGGGCGTACTTTAGGAGAGGATTTTTTTTTTGAGGGGGTGGAACCCCATTTCCCCTAGTCTAAACACTTAACCTAAGAACCAAGGGGGGTGACCAAGGTGTGGGGCCCTCCCAACCTTTGACTTCTTGAAATTTCCATACATTCATGAAGAGGGGGGGCGACTCTCTTGCTAGGGAAATTCAACCACTTGACACAAATTGACTTGGGGGGGTCCTTTATAAACTTATAACCTTTTAATAACTTAGGAATGAATTTAGGAAACATTTCCCCCTATTTTTCCATGACTTTAGTCACTTTTACAAAATTTGTCTTTTTACCTTAGCCAATTATTTGCTGGTTTTTTACTGACTTGGAATCCTCATGGACATTGACCTAGAAAAACTTGTCCAATTGAGCTTAAACTTGGTCCAAGAGTGTAGGGGATCATAAGCCATTTTATTTGAGCACTCATACCCCTATAAAAAATCCCCAAGGACTAAAGTTTTACATTTATATAAAAAATAATTAAAAATTCTCAGTTTACGGAAATTCTAATTATTAAAAAATCCTATCGAAACTTAACAAAATTTCAAAATACTCTAGGATATGACTAACATGATCATATAAAACACTTTCATCCCTTATCTACCTAATGGGATCGATCATTAGAACGCCTTTCACCACTTTGAAGGAAATTTGAGTGAAAAACTCAAGTAATTAAAATCGTTGGAAAAATAAAATTAATTACCCAAGGAAAAAAAAAACTGGATGAAAGGACTTCCATAATGATAGAGTAATAGGTCACTAAAACATTACAACTTGACCATGCTAAAATGTTACATTACAAAATTTTTCCATGCAGAGGAGCGGACATTCCATGGAAAGAGAAATAAATTATGGTGGGATAATTTCCCTGCTGAGCCATAGGTCTTGAAACTTATTGTGCCACAAAGTACATATCTCCAGTACATGGCATTGACACCTAGTTGAAATAGGTGGTCAAAAGGCGTAGAGGCTTGTAGCTGGAAAAAGATAAAATCCAATCATAAACCTTCTAGATGCTCGCCTAGGGATCCCGAGGACAATGAGATGTCCCTCATAAGAAACCAATGGGACTCGTGAAAAATAGCAAAATAAAAATGTCAACCAAGGTAGAGCGTGTGTGGGAAATGATTTTCATGTTTAGGTAGAAGTCCCACACATTGTCTTCAACTTGGGGAAGCACATTGCGACTAGGGTAGAGTAAATGTGGGTAATGTTTTTCATGCTTAGCTAGAAGTCCCACTTTGGCTTCAACCTGGAAACATATTAATCAATTAATGGCAATAAATGGGCTTGGAAAAAGGTTGCATTGAAAATGAAGGTGCAACACACCCTCGACAAAGGAACTCATAAGTGAGACAATACGAACCCTTGTATGTCATGAACCCCATGCCCAAAGGTTCTACCCCCATCCACTCCATATTCTTTGCATGACTTAGAAAGGGCTCACCTGTGAAGCACTCCTTGACTTGAGGAATGAATCAACGAATAGGTCACCTTGACAACCCTCCCATACCTAAACTTGACAAGTTGCATAAGGTATTTGAGCACTTGTGTAATTTGAAAAGGTAGTTTTGATACACATGTTTAGGTGGCTCTTGTATTAAATGTGATTTTTCTTGGCATGATACATTTGACTTGAGACCCTTGGAGGGAACACTCATTTTTCTTTGCAGGACATTTCTTGCTGGACGATTTGGAGGAACAAGCCTAGCTCAAGCCTTCATTGGGGCATAAATCCCATAGGTTGGATGCCATGACCCGCACCATTTTCAAAGTAATCCCAAAGGGAAGGTTGACCTGTGGAGCCAGAGGGGAACCTTGTTGTTCCCTTGTTGAGCACCCAACACTTCCTCTTGGTTGAAGGGATAAGTACTTGGGGTAGTAACATAGTTTAGGCTTGTAAATTTCACATCTAATTGCCCCTAATTAAAAGAGAGAGATAAAAATATATTAAAATTAACCTACACACATTGCAACACTTTCAACTCACATTTTTTTACAATTTAAGTTTTGTTATTCCTTTACTTTTCAAGCAATTTCATTTTCAACATTTTTATTTCATGCGAATGACTATTTTCAAAGTATCTTTCATTTCAAGTATTCTTCATTTATTTGAGCATAATTCTTTGAAGTGTAAAGTATTTGAAGAATGGTCTTGGATATGAAAACAATGTAAGTCCATAAGGGAGGTCAATTCCTACAACTGTAAAGATCCAAACTGTTACAATAAGGAAGTCTCATACTTGGGGAATCTGGTTCCTATATGGAACAAATTTGAAAACTGATAAGTGGAATTTGAAATTTGTGGCAGTAGATTGAGAGAATTGTGATTGAAATTGATGATAGTATCTCACAGTTATTGTATGCATGTGATATAGGTGAGATGATAGATATGTCCTAAAGGGATAAATGAAGGATGTCAAGCTGGAAAAACATAGAAAAAGGGGCCATTGTTGTGATATGAATACCCTGCATGTCGTAATCACCTAGATATGGTTGTGTTGTGTTAGAGTGGGTTTGAAGGGTTCCTCAGTAGAGCGTGCCTAATAGATTCTTCGATTGTAAGACTCGATGAAGTCTATGAACTCTTCCTGTGTGAGAAATCCTTGGAAGGAAAGATGCATCGCCTAAGGGACTCTACAGTAGAGAAGGGGATGCCAGAGCCTGGAAGGTGAGTGACCACAAGGAAGAGGAGACTTCGATAACACTTTTTATATGTTGAGTTGGTGGGAAAACCCAACCTTAGATGAGGATAATACAAGCTTGATGCTGGGATGGAATTTGATAAACCTCAAGGAGGTCCCGTGATAGGTGAATGTAAGGTTTTTCTACTTGTATTTGTATGAAGGAGAGTGGCCTTCACTTTCCAAATTTATCTGAGAATGTGAGAGTTTTCCTTGGTGGTATCATGGCTTGGCACAAGGGTGGAAATACTATAGAGAAAAAATGCATATGAGCCTATGGTTGGGTGGAAATTCCTTCACCCTCAGTCAATTGTCTTGGAAAATCATTTATACATAAATAAGTCTCTTGTGTACTCTCTGTTATGCTGTAAAATATATAAACATGCTATGATTGTGTAAGTTCTCAAATTTCATGGTCTATGAGAAAATATGAGAAAGATGATATAGGTACCTAATTTGTGCACTCTGTATGCATTGAATTTTCTTACTGGTTATTTTCTCTTGTGATGAATGATAAATGAAGAGATCTTTCTGGTTCTATGATTCACAACTTACATTTTGCTTTACTTTAATATCCTAGTTATTTAACCTATGAGGAAAGTATTTAAAGGAATCCTGGACAAAGATATTTGAATTCAGAAAAATGAGTAAGGAGTGCATGTGATTATCCTCCTTGCATGTTCTAAATTTCCCCTATGGGTCCTTGTCCTATGTGAACCTGAATTTAGTGAGAATGCCCTACCTATGTGTAGGCAAGCTAATCCTTGTGCATGTGGGGAAGTATCGAATATCCCTCAGAATTGTTTTTGTTATCTTGTTCTCGGATTTACGATATAAATCCCTCCTATCATGATTATGAAACTAGATATTGGGAGAATAAACCTTAACTCATTGATATTTATGTTTAAACTCGGAGAGAAACATCAACCGTTGATCTAGGGCGGAGGATCGATATCGACCATCTGCGGAAGGACTGATCCTTTCAGGATGAGTGTTGTAACCATCCCTCGAAGGAACCACTTGATCTCAGTTGCACATGGTTCCACTGTCAGGGTTTTGTGGTTTGTCCTTACCTGCTTCATGTTTAAACCTAGAGCGAAGGATAGTCTTTGGATCGAAGGGGAGGATCAAACTTTGATGTCCAATCATCACCAAATATTAGGAACTGGGGGTAGAGTCTTGGTTAATTGGGTCACCAAAGAACCAGAGGCTCAGCCCTTTAGTTGGCATGACCTCATTAAATCCAGGTGTTAGTGGGGCGAGGTTCCACCTCTTTTTAGGATTATAGAAAAAGTAGAGAGAGAGATGATGATGTCATTAAGACGTGTCATGCCAGTGTGGATGATATAGTTCCACGAAGGATAACACTTTTCAACATTTGATTTGTGTGGGACAAGTTGTTGGACCTTGACCAAGTTTTGGATAACCTTGGTCACGTTTGACCATTTTTGGGACTTCGACAGGCTGGTCGAAGGCGGAGCGAAAGGTGAAGCAGAGATCGTGGGATATCGACCCCTTTTTAGGACACTTTTGGGTTTAGTGTTTATGTAATGGGTATGGGATGTTGGCCCATGGGTTTACCCATGCCTTGGCCCCTTTTGTAATGTATAAATAGAAAGCTAGGCAATGTAAGTAGAGGGAGGTGGTGCTAAGTGCTATATTGTGCCGAGTGCAAGAAATGTAAGTTGTTGGATCTATGTGACTGAGTTAGATTTGTGCATACTATGCGCATGAGAACTTGCAGAGCTAAGTGCAAGTGACTGTAAAGAGGATTTGTGTTGTGACCTGACTCAGGGAAGGAGGATCTGACGAGGTGCGTGCAGATCTCCTGTTCTATGCAAAGTGGGTTTTGATGCTCTGTGCATGTAAGGAGATTGACAGAAGATAATAAAGAAGACGAAGAGTTGGTGGATATAGCCCCACATTGGGGGTGAACCACATATATCCTGTGTTATGGTTGCTTTATGTGATTGATGTGATTTATGCCTAGTGCTATCATCTTTATGTATGTCGAATGCATCTAATATAATATCTTAGTGCTTAGTGATGTGAATGAATGTTATATCCGATCTATTTCTATATGCTAAGTTCTTGGATGTGTTAGATATTGTTGAGTATTGCGTTGTTCTGTAATTAGGGTTTCTCCTGCAATGTGACTAAGGGTTAAATACTGATGAATGTTAACTTTTAAGTGCTTTGTTAAGTATTGTAATCACAGATCTGTGTCCCAGCTAGGTTGAAGACACTTGAGTCCTGCAACCCCCCCTTATTCTACCTCGGGTGAGACTTCATCTGCTTCGCAGGTATTGCCGAAAGGGTCGGTAGTTAGGGTTTTGTTGGTGCGTTGTTGAAGCGTTGAACCCCGGGTCTGCTCTTGTGCCAACAAATGGTTCTGTTGCCGGGACATGAAACTATGATTGATGGGAACTGGAGAAAAGAAAGCTATGTGCGTAGATATGTTTCTTTAGTGTGCAATATTCTACTTGATTGCGAAGCTCTATGCTAAGAAAGGAATCAAATCTGAAGAAAAGAGGTAAGATCTTAAATCTTTTTTCTCTGATAAAGGTAACATAAGTGAAAATTTTTGTTTCGAAAGAATGGATCTAGGTATGTCTAATAGATTTTTTCCTAGTCTGAAAACTAGGGCACAACTAGAAGAAAGAAGATTTGATATGAGTAGATCTGATAAGAATAGTGAAATATATGTTATTCCTATGCATAGAAAGAATGTTTTGACTAACAAATGGATGTAGGATCCTAGAAAGAATTTTTTGCAGGTTAGTTACTGTGATCCCAGTGCACAGTACAAGAAAGGTTGGGGGTCATTTAAAATAAATAGATGATTAACTATTTTTTATAGTTGCAGAAGACCTGGACATATTGCTAAGGAATGCCCTGGTAGAGGTCATAGTTTTCTTTGCTATAAATATATGGACCATGAAGTTTTGGATTGCCCTAGAATGATTGCTAAAGTTGAAAAGATGAATATGAGACAAGAAAACCATGAGACAGACCAAGAAACTAAGGATATCATAGAACCCCAGAAAGAATCAGTGACTGTATTATTACAGATGAAAGAAACCATGAATGATCACAAAGATATCAACTTATCAGAGATCTTAAACGAGAAGGAGTGCATAGAAACAAGAATAAGAGACTTTGACATAGACTGTGTTCTAGATGAGGAAACCCAGGTGAATATCATGACAGAAAGAACTTGGGAAATTTTGGGAAAGCTTGCTATGGTTCCTTCGTTGGGAGGAATAGGATTAATTAGAGGAAATATGATAACCCTATGTGGAATAATTACCCAGACATCTATGAGTGCTCATGGAACTTCGATAGAGGAAGAATTTGAGGTCGTTAAATTTGTTGAGAACAATGCCCCATTTTCTATTTTACTAGGAAAAACCTGGATTAAGAAAGATCAGATACGAAGGAAACAAGAAGAGGAGGATATAGAACATAAAAAGAAAGACTTAAGGGATTTCATGGCTAGGAGACTAGCGCACTTACTGGAAGAACAAGAGGACCAGTCGAATCTACTGAGGACCATAGATCTGGACGATGAAGTTGAAAGAACACATGAATACTTGAAACACCTGTCTATACAAGAGAGTAGAGCACCTACCCCAGAAAGAGAAGAAGTATTACCCTTGAACACTATGAAAGAACCTCCATAGTGTGAAGTTACTATGCCAAGAGGAGATAAGAACAATAATGGAAATAGGAAACCAGTAACTCAAATTATAGGAAAGAAATCCAGAAAGCTCAGTAAGAAGAAAGAAAAAGTAGAGAAGTTGCAGGAAGTTCCAGAGAGAACTTTGCAGAAGGGAGGTTTGCAACACTTGAACTTCGTCAAAATAGAAGAACAAGAAATATTGGCACTTCGCCATGACGAAGCAATATGACCGTTGGAGGTGTCCCGACCGTTAGCCCGACGCTCTAGAACAACTCAAACCGTAGTTATGGCCAGAAAGATCACCATTAGACATTTGGGACCGAGCCATAATAGATGAAATTGTATTGATTAAGGCATTCCTACTAGTTGGAGGAATCCGTTACGATGTTAGCTATTTATATTATCGAGTGTTGCAGCGAGAACACTTTTGCAAACAATGATTATTTGAGCCCACAAAGAACTAGTTTCTTTCATGCTGTGCCTATTTGAGACCTCGCCACCCATTCTGTTACATTGAGTATTTGATCACCGACCTAAGATACCTGATCTTGAGCGTGCATGTCGAGTGACTTCAGCGCAGTAGAGAAATCTGTCGAAGAGATCCTCATAGACCTCATGGCTAAGAAGGTCATGTCCATAGGAGTCCAAGCCTCGTCGAGGAGAGGAGTGAAAATATCCCCGTTGATTTCTCATGGATCTGGACCATCTCGAGATGCAGCAGAGAAATGAACCAAGCATCGTGATGACTTGTCGAATGTGAAGCTCATCCCTTCTATCCTACCCGACTATATCCCACCTCTAGCTGGCACAGTGAGGCATGGCAATGTCTTGAGGGACTTCGACTACACCTTGATCATTGCGTACCTCCCGAAGGGGATACACACAATAGGACCACAGTTAGGAAAAATCACGATGTTGAAGATCAGTGACTTCAACTTGGGAAACCACAAGAACTATGGCATGCTCTCCCCACAAAATTATTTGACCAAGAAAAAGGGGAAGAAGTCGAAGATCATCCCCAAACCATGGAATATGGACATCGCAAGGTCCATTATCCTGAACGTGATGAAGATACCACACTTTGGAAGGCATCAGGAGGTTAACGCATGCGTTAAAATCATGTTGTCTTGCTTCCATGGTGGTTATCTGTGGTTGGATAGACACATCACCATAGATCCGACGCTGATCCATCAAATCACTGGATTAAGCATGCAAGGACCAGACCCAAGATAATTTTATCTAGGGAAGGCTGCAGATCGCGTCCTGGCACATAAAATTAAAGATACCTATGGCGATGTGGATAAGGGGAAGAAAGTCTACAAGGTGGATCCATTCAGAATGGTGCAGTGCGCCTAGCATGCCAGTTGATCGCTGGTACGCTAGTAAGGAAGAATAGACCCACACAAGTCACGAGGTTCGTTGTTGACCTCGCGGGAAAATGCATTGAGGGACTAAAAATGAACTGGGTGAGTTACCTTGTCAACCAGTTAGAAAAATACTACCACGAAGCTCAGGATCAGGGCTATGAGTTTCATTTTAGTTGGCTACTGATCCTCATCACTTTCATTGCCTAGGGGATGCTGGAAGGAGCGACCTTCCTTGAGATTGAGCCATCTGAACCCCTAGCCGCGGAGTTCACCACATTCTGGTATTTGAGCAACATGGAGAAACAATGGCAGTCAAATGCAGTGTTCCACACCACTACCTGCAGTTGAAGAGGGATATTGAGGATTTCCCTCGTATGACGCCAAACACCCTACACAGGTTCAGACCATTTTTGAAGTTCATGTAGATAGACATTTTATTTATATCACTGTGCGCAGAGACGAACATAAAGAAGAGCTCCAATATTATTATAAGCTCACTGAGGAGGACATGGAAGAAATAACTAAGGAGTGGCCTGCAGAGCTCCTTATACCAGTCAACCAGGCAGAACTTTCTAACCCTGACCTCATCAGAAGTCCTATGGTTTATCACAAAGAGTATGATGCACCTAGCAATAGTAGAAGGAATAAAAAGGAAGAGGTACAAGAGATGAAAAACACATCAGAAGAGACTACTTCAGACTCACCTGGAGGGGGAGGTGATGACGAAGTAGACAAATAAGAGGACAAAGGAGAAGAAGACAAACAAGGCGAAGTAACACCACCTAGGGATCCTATTGATGAAGCCGAGACCTCCAAGAAAAGAAAGGTTTCCCCCATGAAACCTACATCTTGGAAGAAGTCCAAAGCTAGTAAACCACAGATGCAGACTGTGCTCACGATGGATGACATAGATCTCATCATTGCCATTGTCTCAGATACCTTGGAAGATATCTTACAATGTAGTGAAGCCAAACAAGAGACCATGTATGAAAGAATTGAAGCAGAGCTGAAAGGGGTCCAACAAGCCCTCTACTCTAGCCACGCAGTATATACTACACCCCAATCATAAAAAGGAACAAAGTTGGGAGATGATCTTTCCCAGCTATGCCGAATAGCAGGTGCAACTGAAGCTCACCTTCGTCGTGTTCAGGAAGAAAAAGAGAAGGCCACAGAGGCATTAAAGAAAGAAAAAGAGGAAGCCATAGAGCAACTTAGGGTTGCGCAACAGGAAAAACATGACATCCAAGCCAAGTTTGCAGAGGATAGAGCATAGATCTAGAAGGAGAAGGAACAACTGCTCGTAGAGAAGATTGGAGTTAAAGAAGCAGTCACTAGAGCACTTCGCTTTGTGACGGGCTTAAAACAGATGGAAGAAGACCCAGTGGGAAGCCAAGTAGGAAAATTTGTTGAAGCCATTTAACAGCTCCAACAGAGGGTAGCAGACCTCAAGTTACAAGAAATGCCAAGGACTCCGCAGGAAGTGCGAGACCAGAGAGAAGAAACTGCCTAGAGCGTAGTCTAAAGAATCAAGGAATTAGCCTTAGAATGTAAACAACTCAGTAGTCTAAGTGCGCAGACTGACGATCTTCTTGTAGAGGACCCTAAACTAAGGACACTGGAGTCACAACTTCAGGAGGCCAAGAAACAAGCAACAATGGTGCAAGCGTAGTTGATGCCACTACCAATGGTCGAGAGGATGAAACGATCATAGGAACAACGCACAGTTCAACAACAAGTCCATGCCATACAGAGTAAGGTCATGGAAGTGACTCAGCGACTCCAACCAGTGCAGGATGAATCTTGCATACTTTTTGAGGATATTGAAGGACGAGGTGTAGAACTGGAACAAGTGGTCACCATAGTGGAACAACGCTTGGAAGGATCTGTGATGGAGAAGGTTATTCAAGAGTTCTCCAAGCAGGAGGCTCTAGTGAAGAAACAAGTCGAGGTAGCTCGAGCCAAGATCGAGGCATTTGAGGCAGAGTTACCCATATTAGAGTGACTTAGGACGAGTCACAGATGAGTGTTGGGGGCCTGTTGTCCCTTGACCAAGTTTTGGAGAACCTTGGCCACGTTTGACCATTTTTGGGACTTCAACAGGCTAGTTGAAGGTGGAGCTCAAGGCGAAGTGGATATCGCGGGATATCGACCCATTTTAGGACACTTTTGGGTTTAGGGTTTATGTAACGGGTATGGGATGTCGGCCCATGGGTTTACCCATGCCTTGGCCCCTTTTGTAATGTATAAATAAAAATCTAGGTGATGTAAGTTGAGGGAGGTGGTGCTAAGTGATATATTGTGCTGAGTGCAAGAGATGTAAGTAGTTGGATCTATGTGACTGAGTTAACTTTGTGCATACTGTGTGCATAAGAACTTGCAGAGATAAGTGTAAGTGACTATAAAGAGGATTTGTACTGTGACCTGACTCGGGGCAGGAGGATATGGCGAGGTGCATGCAAATCTCCTGTCCTATGCAGAGTGAGTTTTGATGCTCTATGCATGTAAGGATATTGACAAAAGATAATAAAGAAGACGAAGAGTTGGTGGATGTAGCCCCACGCTAGGGGTGAACCACGTATATCCTGTGTTATGGTTTCTTTGTGTGATTGATGTGATTTATGCCTAGTGATGTCATCTTTATGTATGTCGAATGCATCTGATATAATAGCTTAGTGCTTAGTGATGTGAATGAATGATAGATCTGATCTATTTCTATATGTTAAGTGCTTGGATGTTGGGACCTGCCAGGTATGAATATTTGATTCAGTGCCCTTAAATCCTACTTGTCGGATCTGAAGACTAAGAGATATTGGCCGTTGATTTTTCTTATATAATCTCAACAGGGTTTTCATCACCTTGGGTTAACTAGACCTCCAGATCACCATAGTTTCCAAGCCTCGATTCTTTATACTTCTTCCCCAATTTCCCAGTGCTTGGTTGGATAAGGTTTCAGAAAGGGTTCCAACCCTTTTACCTTTGAAAGTGTGTGAGTGAAAGGACATATGGGGCATGTGTCTATGATATCATGATGATTTACCAGAGAAAATATGAAGTGGACATGTTTCATCACGTAAGTGGATAGGAGCCTTATGCCTTGCGATGACATGTAGTGCCATGTCATTCCACATGTCATGTTTTGGATTGTCCACGTCTCACAAAGGATAATGTGCCACATACCTAGGATGGTCAAAATTTCCAATGCATAGTTTCATACAAGGTCAAAGGACGTGATGACATCAACATCCACGTGTTTGGTCAAGTTGTAAGGTGTTATTCCTAGTGGCATGTCACATTAGGCCCACATGTCGTGGTGCTAGAAATACCAATGGATTAGGCACATTAGGATAGACACATATGAAATATATGGAGGCCTAGTGCCTGATAGGGTTAAGGGCCCAGTGCCCGATGGGATTAGCTGCCCGATGCCCGATGGAGAGAGGTGTCCAGTGGGTTGAGGTGTTGGTGGGGGTGGGGGTGAAGTTCTTGGTTGGGGTTATGGTTATGAAAACTCGACTACCAGACAACCAACAACCAGAAGTTGTTATTTGTGCTAATTTTTAGGGATCCACAGGATCCCAATGCTCGGGTGGGCACAAATCTGCCTCCAAGTTTCATTTTTAACGTGCAAGAGATTCCCGCCAACAATTGGTTGAGATGTGAAACATAGAATGCTATGTGTCTTGCCACGTCAACTCCCGAGTAACGCCACATGGAATGGTACGAGAGGTGAGGGTCCATGTGGACACGAGGTGGAATTTTGGTGAGAAATGTTTTGAAATATTTAGGAGGCCATGAATTTTTATCCCGAGCTCAGTTTTGGGAATGGTTAGTCACTAAATATATCTCAATGAGTGGAACTAGATTGTGATTTTAGAATTGGATTTAGAGGAGTGATTAAGAAAGGTGGTTTGAGAAAAGAAAAGAGGAAAATTGTACATCCCACCAACCTAAGAGATATTAGTAGGTCGAGTGTGTTACAAAATGGCATCAATGTAGAGTTCAAACACTAGGACTGAATGGGATAGAGATCAGTCACATGACCATTATACCAAGGCCAAGAAGATCCTATTGACAAATTGTTCTCTGCATTAAAATTTAAATCTTAACTACATAAGCTTATTGAAATGAAAGACTACAGATTCATTTTAGAATTTTCACAACATTAAATTTAATAATGCTAAGGCATGCTAAGAACAAAGGAGTTATGTGATTGCCTTGTTGGATTTAGAAATAATACTACAAGAGTTTGAATATGATGATAGGAATTGATGGTAATATTTGAATGTGAATGGAAGAAAAGAGAAAAATATCGTTATAGGGATGCATAAGTCCAAGAAATAAAAGAGTTGGATTGTTTTAATTAGGTTGTAATGTTGTCAATGAGTATGGGTTGATAGAGCCACTAACAAATATGATTGTTGCATAAATAAAAGACTAAATCCTTGTAATAATAATTCCTCATGTTTGGAGGACTGATGGAAATTTTTTAAGTTCGGTTTATTTGAACTATAATGAAAGAGACATGATGATTTAATTATCCATTTAAGAAAAGTAAATGGATTTAAGAGCAATACTGATTTATTTACTTGGAATTGAGAGGTTTTAAGAATTATTGGTGTACTTATTAAGAACCCTTAGCATTATAAGACGATATGGTCGTGATTGAGCATGTGTATAATGTGCATACAGACATAGAATAACCTATCATTGGTTGTAAAGTATAGTGTGTCGATGGGTCGTTTTGGTTGATGATTAATTGATAACAGAAAAAAGTGAAGGAACAAAAATGTTAATGGTGCTAGTGCATATATCCTTATGAAGATAAGGAAAAGGATCAACAAGGAATTGATCCAAATTTTGGTAAAGGGAGTGCTTGGGAACACCCAAAATATCGCTAGATCAGATGACATCCAGAGAGGGATGATAGCCATTAAGGTATCACTTAATATTCTCAAGTAATAGTGAGAGGGAATTTAGATAAGATTTCCTTGGTAAAGGTCCCTCGACCAAGAATGATTTTAGGTATAAACAGAGATAGAAATTGGTATTTTACTGCACTAGGTAATGCTATTTGTATTTTCTGATTTACAGAATGATTTTTTAGCAAATGGGCAAGAGTGATTTCTAGTTGGTTGTTTTCAAATAGAAAAACATATTCATGAATATCCCTATGAGGCTTCTCATATGAATGGTTGTAATATCTCAATAAGGGTTGTTCGTAGGTCAAAAATTCCAGTCTGTATTGTCAGGACCTTCATATGGTATATTTTATACTTCACTTTACCTCTCTTTTACCCTATTTAAACTTCACTTATACACCCATTTTTCATTCATTTAACTAGTATACGATGAATTGGCTCTTAGGATTAGCAAACTATAATTTGGTTGTTTTTCTATGAAATAAACTAGGATGTTTGATTAAATTTGCTTCCATTTTGATATACGTGCCTAACCTAAAATATGAAGTGTAGGTTCTTTCCTTAGGTTAATAATAAAACCTCCAGGTATTATGACATTGGTTTTCAAGGATCTTGACCAGGGATTTCGACATGAGGATAATATTATGGTTTATGGGCACTGATAATTCATTTTTCCATTCCAGGGAGTTGTTGGAGTTGTTGCTTCCATGGATAACCATTTATGTGGATCATGGGGCTTGTTGATGATTTTTTAGATTCAGGAGGTATTCCCACAAGAAGCCAAGGTGTCAGGCATGTGCGAATTTTCTTTGGCACTAGATTATCCTTTCATTTCAATGAAATCGGCCTCAGAATGAGGCAAGTTCCTCATGGGAAAGTTGATGGGATTTGTGGACTTGTGATGGGGTGTCACACCCACAAAGAGGAATACAATATTATGATTAATTGTTGAGTTTAGGAAGGGATCATTAGACTTGTATATAAAGAAGAGAATTCATTGTGACATTTCATTTTTGTGGCACTATGGAGTTAGCATAAGTGAGTAAACACTTGTGGTAGGGAGCATGGAAATTGTAGCTAGGAGATTTCTGCACCTAGGAAATCTGGCCTAGGGTTTCTGAATCAAATATGGGAAGTGATAAAGGAAGAATGTGTGAAGGAAGTGAGTTTTTCATACATGTAGACAGGTAGTAGGAAGGTGAATCATGTATGTATGTGGGTTGAAGGAAGGTGAATTGCGTATCTGTGTGGGTTTCAGTGGGAAAAGTCGCATATGTATGTGGGTTGCAGTCAGGTTAATCATGTGTATCTATAAAAAGTTTTATGGGAGGGAATAGGTCTATACAAGCTGTTGTCAATAATAGTACAAGTGACATCAACATGCCTTAGAGGTGGTCTGCAACAGATTTGTGGGCAAAGGAAAGTTCCATGGATTTCTTGAGGTTTGACTTTCTGATTTTTCTGGTTATTGGAGGACAAGGTTATCCTCATATTTTGGTGGATTTGTATTGGTTGGGAGGGATAATTTTTCCCTCTGAATTTATGAAATTAACAAGGTTACAGAACATAAATTTTGTGTCTCATATGTGTATTTATGATTCATCTCTAATCTTGTTGTTTCCACTGCATATATTTTCAGTCAATTATTTTCAGTGTAAAATTGTTCGGTGATAACAAATAGGGTTTACTGTTAGTTCACTAGGAAGCAATTTTCATATCTAAAAATTAGTCACATAGAGTTGCATGTGAAAATTGACATGGTATCAGATCTTGGGATTTGAAGAGAAGGGGATCATCTCGAGACATTTTTTTTTACTACAACACTAAAGGAGTGTTTTTCTTGTTCTTGTTTCAAGAAGGTCACCATGGAGACTTGGTTGGTGGATAGTGAAGCTTCTGATCATATGAAAAGGTCACATAAATCACTCACCAATACAATAGAGGAGAACTCATGATTACAAGTGGAACTTGGAGATAATTCCAAGTATGTAGTCAAGGGAGTTGGAACAACTTCATTTCAACGGAATTCAGAAAGCCTCTCGAGATGAGTGAAGTGTTTTATGTACCTAGACTGAAGAAGAAACTACTCTCTATATTTTCCATGGAGGACAGAGGGATGGAGTCTTGACTCGACATAAGTCATTGGGACTCATGATGGCCATCTCTACAAGCCTCAATGCATGACAATGATACTCTATGTGAGATTTGGAATAGGAGATTGGGACACTTACATCACCAGGAACTACCAGTATTGAGGAAAATGGTTACATGCCTTATAGAGTTTGGAACTGAACACCAAGGAATATGTAGAGGTTTTTGTGCACTAGAAAATAAGTCCAAGGCTTCCTTTCCAAGGAATGACAATAGGTCTAAGGAGATCCCGGAACTAGTATGTTTAGATGTGTGTGGATCGATGTCAATTCCATTTGTGAGTGGTTGTTGGTATTGCGTGACCTTTATTGATGATTATTCTAGGACATGTATTTTCTTCATTAAGAACAAATATGAATCCTTCAGTCGATTTAGGGAGTCCAATGCTTTGGTGGATAATTAAAAAGGGAAGAAGATCAAGGTTTTGAGGTCAGAAAATGGGGGTAAGTATACCTCCAACAAGTTCAATAACTTATGTAAGGAATCATGACTTAAGAGGGATATTACAGTGCCTTTCAACCCACAATAAAATGGAGTTGTAGAGAGGAAGAACCAAACCATAATTGAGGCTTCCAAGGAAATGTTATATGACTAATATCTACCCATCATGCTTTGGGTAGAAGCATACAACACTGCATTTTATGTTCAGAACAAGAGTCCTCATAGGATCTTGGAGTACAAGACTCCTGAGGAGGAATTCAGGAGAGTGAAACCTAAGATAGGGAATTTGAGGATCTTCGATTTTCCAGTATACATCCATGTACCTAAGGAGAAGAGAATGAAGTTGGAACCTTCCAAAAGAAAGGGCATATTTGTGGGATATGATGAGACTTCGAAGGCCTATCATATCTACATTCCAGGACAAAAATATGTTGTGGTTAGTCAAGTTTGAGGAGGACTTGGCCTTCAGAAGGTGTCATACATGTGGAAATATTTGTTGGAACTAGATTAGTCTTTCGTTTCAATGAAATCGGCTCCGGAATGAGGCCAGGGCCTCATGGGAAAGATGATGAGCTTTGTGGGCTTATGATGGGGTGTCACACCCAAAAAGAGGAATAACATATTTTAATTAATTGTTGAGTTTAGGAAAGGGCTCCTAAACTCACTCATTAGACTTGTCTATAAAGAAGAGAAGTCATTGTGACATTTGAACTTTGTGGCATTATGGAGTTAGCATAAGTGAGTAAAAACTTATGCTAGGGAGCATGGAAATTGTAGAAAGGATATTTATGCGCTTAGGCAATCTAGCCTAGGGTTTCTAAAGAAAATATGGGAAGTGAGGAAGAATGCACATGCGAAGGATGTCAAGTTTTTAGTACATGTACGTAGGTCACAGGAAGGTGAATCGTTGTAACATCCCGCTCTGGCGCACTGAGAAAACTTATTATTTGAGGACACTTGCTCGCAAGTGATCTCGACTTTTCTGATGTTAAAACATTTATACTTGATTATGATGCGTTATGATAGACGACATGATGTTTTACTATTTGATGTAGACAGGTACTATTGACTCATTTTTATTGAGTGTGCAGGGTTTTGGACCTTGATGATGCAGAGGCATCGGTGGAACCCCTTGGACTCCGGATTGAGTCAGGGAGTGTGCTAATTGGGTTGATTTATTTATTGTGATATTTCATTGATTTGATGATTTGATGATTGACATGTTCTGACACGATTGTTGATGATGCAGGCTGACGATATCTTGCCGACTAGACTCACATATGGAGTAAAGGGGCCACACATGATTTCCAGAGAGGTTGAGGGAGAGGTGTGGAAAGCAGCCCTACCACAGCCTACTAGCACTCTCGCCGTGGCTCGAACTGTAGGTTAACGATTACCTAGTTCGAGAGGATCCACGATGCCATGAGGGCAGACTGCGACAGTCGCTCACGATGATTCTGATGGGTGCGCAATAAGGCAGGGGCCTTATTCCTTAGAGCCCTTAGTCTCCCACAAGTTCACCTGGTGGAGTGTTGACTCTAGGGGTTATAGATGTCTACCAATCAGTCAAGTTGGCGAGTGGCACCCTTGGAG
>JZKD02S0285332.1:136079-167663 GCA_000966675.3 Picea glauca | reverse complement strand
TTCCCCGTAGGGGTTTTACCATGTGAAAACATCGGTGTGTTGATCTTTGATCTGGTTATGTGAGTGGTTACTGAAGGTGTTCATCCTCTGTTGGAATACCTGTGTTGTCGAACATCAGAGGAGAAATAAAAGACAATATTTACCACTCCTTGGGGTACATTTATGTATGCCAATATTCCATTCGGTCTCATGAATGTAGGGGAAAATTTCCAATGTGCAATGGACATTGCATTTATTAGAGAGAAAGACAAGTTTGTGGTTATCTATTTGTATCATATTACAGTGTTTTCCAAGTCTGATCAAAAGCATTACCAACATTTAGAGAAGGTGTTTCTGAAGTGCAAAAAGTATGGGTTGTCCCTAAATCCTAAGAAGTCTCTTTTTTACATGAAGGAAGGTAAGATTCTAGGACACATTGTCTCAGCCAAAGGAGTAAAAATTGACCCAAATAGAGTAGAGGCTATCAAAATCCTTTCTCTTCCAAGGTCCAAGAAATACATTCAGTCCTTCTTAGGTAAGATAAAAATTAAGGAGATTTATTTGTAACTTTGTTGAGTTAGTGAAATTCATCACTGCCATGATGAGAAAAGGAAACAAAGTAAAATGGACTCCAGAAGCTAGGAGTTATTTTGAGCAGATAAAACAAGCACTGGTTGATGCTCCTATTTTCATCATTCCTAACTACTCAAAGGAATTTTTGGTTTTTTATTTTGCATACAATGATACACTAGTTGTTGTCCTTCTTCTGAAGAATTTAGATGGAATGGAGAATCATGTCTCCTTTTTCAGTAGGGCCTTGAGAGATGTTGAATTCAAATATGACATTATGGAGAAACAAGCTTATTCTTTAGTCAAATCTCTAAATTCCTTTAGGGGTATATGTTATTCATTCAAAAATCATTGCTTATGTTCCTTCAAGTTCTGTGAAAGAAATTCTGATTCAACCTGATATAGATGGGAAAAGAAGTGGATTGCTAAGATTTTGGAGTTTGATATTGAGGTGAAACCCACCAAGATGGTAAAAGGTCAAGGTTTAGCTAGATTGCTAGCTTAATTCAATTGTAAGGAATTTGGAGTAAATTTCATGAGTACTAACTCTATAAATAAAAAAATCTAATATTCCTAACAATAGATTGAAAATAAGCTAAAAATTGGCATAATGCAGTTGGTACAAGGACATCATCTATTTTCTACAAAATTTGTAGCTTCCCACTGTACTTGAAAAGACCAAGGTAAGAGCTATGAAACTTAAAACAGTCAGGTATTGTATTTTTGATTAGATTCTATATTAGAAAGATCCTTTAGGGGTTCTTTTAAGATGTTTAGATCCAGAAGAGGAAAAACAAATTATCACTGAATTTCATGGGAGTTTATGTGGAGGTCATCACTTCTGGAGAACTACAACATACAAGATACTTAGAGTTGGGTATTTATGGCATAATTTATTCACTGATGTGTGTGCAAAGATTAGGATTTGTGACAAATGTCAAAAATTCTCAAGTAAACAACAACTCAAATCTTTGGCAGTGAAGCCCATAGTGGTATCTAGTCCTTTTCACCAGTAGGTATTAGACTTTATTGGAGAAATTCATCCATCCTCAAGTGACCAACACCATTGGATTCTAACTGCTACTAATTACTTTACCAAATGGATAGAATCCATTCCCACTAGGAATGGAACACACAAAAAAATTATTGGTTTCTTGGAAGATATTATGTCAAGGTTTGGTTTCCCAAATAAAATTGTCACTGAAATGCAACAACTTTTAAAGTTGAGCCCCTGGTGAAGTTCTGTGAAAATTTTGGTTTCCAACTTATCCACTCCACTCCCTATTACCCCCAAGGTAATGGCTTAGCATAATCCTCCAAAAAAATATTAGTAAAGATTATTAGAAAATTGTTGGAAGATAATAAGAAGTCATGGGATTCTAAGTTTAATTTTCCCTATGGGAAGACAGAGTAACCACCAAAAGGTCAATTAGCACCACACCATTCTAGCTAGTTTATGGAACTGAAGTTGTTTTCCCTGCTCAGTTATCTTTACATGTGGAAAATTTTCTTCAAGACCAATAAGGGGGACCAAATGAAATGATCAGGAGGATGCATCAAATTTTGGAAGTACAACAAACCATAGAGCAACTTTTTGACAAAGCACAAAGTCATCAACAAAAAATCAAATAATTTTTTGACAAGAAGGTGAAGAAGGAAGATTTCCAGCTTGGAGACTTGGTACTCAAGTGGGATGCTCAAAAGAAGGATAAGGGAAAACATGGTAAATTCGAAGCCCTTTGGGTTGGTCCTTTTAAAATTTATGAATTTTTTCAAGATAATACTTTTAAGCTACAGAATTTGGAAGATGCTAAAATTCCTGGTGGCCCAGTCAATGGGAATTTTCTAAAAAAATACTTTTTCTAAAATCCATGGGTGGCTTCATTTCATTGTAAATACCAGCCTATTAGTTAGTTATGTTGTCTTTTAATAATGAATCCTTTCCCAATGGATAATACATTGGAACTTCATGTACTTGTAGCCTCACAGGGAGGTCTCCATCCCCTGTGGAGCCAGATGTTAGCACATAGGA
The DNA here is from genome assembly GCA_000966675.3 of Picea glauca. Taxonomy (NCBI): domain Eukaryota; kingdom Viridiplantae; phylum Streptophyta; class Pinopsida; order Pinales; family Pinaceae; genus Picea; species Picea glauca. The sequence continues at coordinate 165,082 of JZKD02S0285332.1, read as the reverse complement.
TGTGTAGGGGTCAATATTTTTTAAGTTTATAGGTTTGAGTCACTAGTAAATTTGGGTCATTTTGCGACGACAATTTTGACACTCTTGTGACATTATGCCGTGGATATTGAAATGAATCTTGGGCCCCTCAAATCTCGCTTCACGTGCTATGGCAAGTGCGAAAAACCTGAGATAACGTTGCAAGAGTGACGACCCAATGAAGTCGTCGCAGGTGAGACGACCTATGGTGGTCATCACAAGAGAGAGAAATTATGGTGCTCGTCGCATGAGATACGGAAAATGGTGATCGTCGCAAGAATGACAAACAAGGATGATCATCGCAAGAAAAACAACTGAGTATGATCGTCACAAGAGAGACGTCCAAAAAAGTTCTTGCAATGATCTATTCAATCATAAGGTATTGTTGATGGTAACGATCATTCGTCGCTCTTGTGAAGACCCTAGTAGTTATTGCGATGAACTATCAATAATATCAACAAACCTCTTTGTCACAAGAGAAACGACCTATCCTATTTTCGACGACGAACGATTCGTCGCAATAGCGATGAAGTGTCGATAGTTGTGATGAACTATCAATACTATCGACTCTCCTCTTCATCACAAGAGAAACAACCCGTCCTAGTTTCTGCGACGACTAGTTTTTCGTAAGAGAAAAGAAGTGTCAATAGTTGTGATGAAATATAAATACTATCGACACTCTTATTCACCGCAAGAGCGATGAAATATATCTATTAAAAAAAAAATAATAAATATTAATGCAAGAGTGGACGTTAACATTGTTGATAATTTCAGGAATGTAGAGGGTGCATGCCTTGAAAATTATTCTTATGAATTTTAGACCTTTTAAATCTAAGGGATTTAACATTACTTGTGTTAACTCCACCTCTAAGATACAATATCTGATGCCATTTCTAGTTCTCCATGTTAATATTTAACAAAATTTGAAAATGATATGGGGCCTCATCTTCATTTGTAGTAGTTTTCCAACTGTGTTGAAGATGCATAATGAAATCTCAAGATCTGATTTATGTTGGAGATGTGTAGTGAAATCTCAAGAGATCAAGTTCAACCATGCTTGCCTCCAACCTAACCAATGCCCCATTCTACAATTGTTTGTTCCACACATTTTTTTGAAATATTTGGTAAGTTATTTTCTTGTTTTCATATTATTGTTTTCAAATTTGTCTGCAATTTGAAGTCTGCCATTAAAGGTTGCATTGGGCACATTGAAGTAGTGAAAGGGAAATTATTGTATTTGTAGTTTATCATTGTTTGGTTTTAATGTGTCTTGCTAAGATTTTGTAGGAACCTTGCACCTTCAAGTATATCACTAATATGGAAGGATTTTTATAAGGCTATATCAAACCTGGTAATTTACTTTAACTCCTTTGGAAATTTGGACTTGAGATACTGAAAGTACAAGTGAAACAATTACAATAAATCAAATAGATCATGCGCCGAATCAAATGGTTACTCCAATCCATAAAAAACCAACATGGAATATCTCCTTACATTTGTAGGAGAGGAATTTGAAGGAAAGGTTTAGGAAATAAGATGACTTGCATGAACTTCAAAATGAGCACTAATATGAAGCACTTTCATTGTCCTTGTTCATTTGTTACTTGACATTCATTTAAATGGAGACTTACAATTAATGCATAAGAGATATTAGGTGCCTCTTCTTGGGCTAAAATGGGATCTAACACTTTCACGAATTTGCAAGAACTTGCAATTGCACTTTCTCTTCTACAACTAGTCCTTTTCCATTATTTGAGTGAAAATATTCTTCTTCACCCTAATGTTATTTCTCCAATCCAAAGCACAATTTCTCATATACATGTGATTCTTGTGGAGGTGCTCATTTTATAACTTTGAGGAAGGATATCACAAAAAATAAGCATTCGGTACTAGTTTTATGTGTCACACCTCTACAAAGCATGGATGTCATTAGATTCATTGTATTCTATTTGTACACACAAAAACATGGACTTAATGTCACAAAAAAATGATTCTAGAAGGCTAATGCACTCATTGATTGGAAACTCAATTTCGTATTTAATGTCTTGTAGAGGGAAAATGAACCTTACAACTCAAGATTTCGATAATCACTATACGTATGAATCAAAGAAAACAAGAGTTTTAGATTTAATCCATTTAGATATCTTTGAAAATTTCATTGTAGAAAAGGGACATCAATGAAAGTTGAAAAAACAATATGATTTTGTGAGAAATTGCACAATTCCAAATAGGTTTCTAGATGAGGCAAATTCCATTGACCCTAGTTCTCACTCACCTAGGTACTGATCTCAATGTAGTTGTTTTTTTTGAAATCACAAGTGCCTAAGAGATGTGACTTTCATTATTATAATTGTATATTCTTGAAGAGAACTTCACACAGCCTAATAAATTAAAATAATTGTTTGATTTTATGTCATGTAAATTTTGCAAACTTGTGATAGAAAATTTGATGAGAGCACACAATTAGCAAGGAATACCCATGCTAACATAGTTTAGACATGCTCCCAAATGCATTATAGAGAGGTAGAAGAAATCAGGATCTACTTGCAATCTATAGATTACATATCCACTACTTCCATTGATTGACCACTTGTTGGTTTGTCACCTATCAATGAATACAACACAAAGAAACTCTTTTATATGGTATTCTAATGCAATATTTGGAATAAATTGATATATTTGGATCATAATTAGTTATTTAGAAATCATTCAAGAAGGCCATTTCTAGAAAATATGTAGACAACCTTCAATTTGGGGCCAAAGCATATATGCTTATATAGGCAACAACTTATGTATGGGTGTTTTTTGTCTTTGGGATGTACTAATATTGGTGTACATGCATCTTGATTCATAATGAAATACATCATGCATTTTCAAAAATTAAAGTTTAAATTTTTGGTTAGAGTAAAAATCTTGGATCCTTGCCTTGGATGCCCTTTTGTCCACCATTACTTAATGATTTCATTGATATTCAGATGTGATATACATATATTTTCAAACTTAAAGAGGTCGTTTGTTGGAGGGGGGTCCTCCTTTCTCTTTAGGTTGATTGGCCTATTATTTGAAATCATCCCTTTCAAAATATTTGATTTGAGGTGACTTATTTCAACTAGCCAAGTATAAATAATTGAACATTTGTTAAACAATTTTGCTACTAGTGTCGTCCTTTTTATTTTGTTATACAAAGTTCAAGGACCAAGTTTGGGGAGGGTATCCATCACATTATTCTTAACAAAGTATAGTAATATTATTCTTAGATACTCAAACCATTCCATACCCGCTTTTTCTCACTGTGATTGAAGATTGCATTTCAATCCCCTCCCAAAAGACACGTATCCCCTGATGCCAAATAATGCATTAGGTTATTCATGACATTCTTTTTTTGATGAGGAAATTTTCAACTCTAGAATTTCTTATTAATCAAAAACATCTAGAAACTCTGATTTCCACAAGATTTCCATGCTACCTACTTCTTGGTTATCTTTCTTACTTTCCTTCAAAATTGGTCCTTTACTTTTTGAAGTTTTGTCTTAAACATGTTTATTTCTTGTAATAATACCAAATCTAGATATTCCTTTAAAATTTCATTTTGAGAGTTTTGAATTTCATATTGATCCTATTCCCCTCACATCCAGTAAAGCACTTTCATTTACATGGTTTGGGCGTTTTTGAAAGATCTATTTTTCTATCCAATTGATTCTAGTAGCTAGAGTCTACTTCTTTCTATCGTGTTGATAATCTGTCTTATTGTTGTCTTCTTGCTTTCCCTAATTTGATCATATTCATGATTGTTTCTATGCATAAAAGGTTCATGTTGAAAGTCTAGCACCTATTTCTATGAACATTTGAAAACCTCTAAGTCGATATTATCCAAAAGGAGTTTCTCTAAATAAATATCTATACAAGATCCATGATAAAGAGTTATTAGTGGTCAATCACCTATCTTTGAAAGACAATATTCATTGCAATTGTTAAAAGGGTTAGTGTATAAACACACCTACTTTATCACTACAAGGATAGTGGTAGTAACCATACTACTAAACCCATCTAGTGAGGTGATAGGATATGACCATCAACAAAAATCCAAGAAGGATAAATCCCCTGGGATCAATGACACTTGATGATGATTGTTGTTCCATTTGGCTTACTAATATATGGCTCCGCCAACATTACCATATATACTTTCACTTGATAAGAAATATATTTTTTGGACAATATGATTCCTATTATAATTTATCAAAATTCGACAAGTGTTCCCTTCCCCATTTTAGGAATATTTCAATGCAATGTATTTGACCTACAATACTCGAGGAAGATCCCTTCTACCAAGAAAATATACGAGTGGGGGGTATCTATTCCTCTAAGAACACCCAAGACTTGCACCGGGCTTCAATTGCTTGAAACAACTTTCTTGCATGGGAGAGACAACCCACTAGGGGTGAAACATGTCTTTGGGTGGATTTGAACCTTGGTTGGGGTGGGGGGGTGGTATGAAACACTCTTTATTTACCATTTAAAAAACCAAGTTGAAGTATTAGATTAGCTATGTGAATCATATGATATGATGAACTAAAGGGAATCATATATGCTACATAGTTGGGTGGGGCTCATTAGATAGAATTACTGGACCCATAGTGGCCCACAAATGATGGTAATGTAAAAATAAATAAATAAAAGGAACCTTAAGAAGTCATAAAAAGAAGAAAAAATACAAGACATACCTGATCTTTGATATTCTAATGTGCATCATTGCATTGATACAACATCTAGAGCATCTGCAAATGTTCGAACTACATATTGTAGTAAATAAAAACATAATTATATTTAATTTTTAGTAAAAACCAAAAAATACTTTTAAGACATGTCAATAAATCCTAATAGAAATTAAAACCAACAAGATTGCAAATTGTAAACACCATTGATATTTTTTTTTGTAAAATCCATATGAGAGGAGATTAAATAGTGACACACACACACACATATCAGATGTGATGGCCTAAATAAGCTCCTCTTGGTTTCAAGAATAATTTAATGGAGCCGTCTGATCTTGGAGCAAACCTCCCTCGATCTGAAGGAGAAAAAACTAAGTCAACATTGACTAGGTTCTTTCTCTGTTGGATCGAGAGAGGTTTTTGTAACTTCTAAACCTGTGAAGTAAAGAAATGCATATAGATTCTTAAGTAAAACAAAAATTAATCAATCGCTCATACACATAGTACACATAGATTTATACTGGAAACCCTCAACTGGGGAAAACCTTTCTTATATTCATTATATCAAATTTCATCATTCACCATACAATATATATATATATATATAATGTTTTTAGGTATTTCGTAGATACCAAAACCCTAATCCCTTAATCTGGGATTAATTTAGAAAACTGCTAAAAATAGCAAAAACCGCCAAAAAAAAAAAATCGGGGCGATGCACATAAATAGGGGGGACCATACCTGGCCCCCCTAGGAAGAGCCCGATGCACACGACACAAAGAGAACTACTAGAGGGATCTTCAAATGCAGTTGTCGAACCTGACACGCCCACACATACACATGCAAAGAATATAACATATACCCAACAATTTTCTCCAAGAATAAACAGATCCAATAAAATTTTCTCTACTGAATAGGGCCAACCACATAAAGTTGGACGCTCTTATGGCCCCTCGATAAAAAGTGATTGTAAAGATATATATGAGGTTTATCATTCAAAGGAACATGTCATAAAAAAGAGTTTTTATAAATGAGATTTATCATTCAAAATATGTTACAAATATACTAGCTATCTAATGTACATCTATCTGTCTTATAAAATTATTATACATAATCAATTTATTTTAGTCTTCTTTTGTGTTTTCTAGTTCATAAGTAATTCATCCATCTCCATGATTTCGTTTATTGGGTGCTCTTCAACAACTGATGTTGCTTCAATCCTTTCTCATTGAGCATGCCTGGTTTCATACCCACGGTGTGGAGGCTGCTGTGAGGGGCCATCACCTACAAAAACAAAAAATATTAAATTTAAATGGCCAATTTTTAAATATCATTGAAGTAGTTCATTAATATTAAAAAATACCTTTGCAATGTAATTATTTACCTGGTCCACTAGTCAACATCGTTGGAATGACTGCCCTATTCTCCTGATCTTCAGGCCGAGGAGGCTCAACTACGACATTCTTTGCCATTGAAACGACACAATTTATAAGGACAAAATCGTAAATGTATAAGTAATAAAAATTAGAAGTATGAAATTATTAAGTATATGATTAATTTACAACCATTTTACTGTCGTGGTCCTCAGTCACAAGAAAATATTGGGGCTACACCCCACTGGGATGGGGCTGCTGGGGAGCACCATGATCTTCTGGCCACACTACACTATCAACGCTCTGTTGTCCAATACTACCGGTTTTGTTGATAGTGTTTCTCCCCTAATTAAAACAATTTAAGACATTAAAGTTATGGACGATATCAAACATTAATGTATTTTATAAGTAATGAAAGGTTAATGTGGACTGATTTTTATTTACCTTATCCCGCAAATTGGATCTTGGGGTTTGCCCCATGCTTTTCCTACGATCAACCACGACTTTATAGCCGTACTTGTAACCAAGTTGGAGGTCTTCATCCGTGGTTTTAGTTCCAAATTCGTCGCCCTGCATTGCATAAGAGCATGTTTCTTTAATGTTTTTGGCTGCAATTAACTAAAATTTGTAAGGCGATACAAATAATATTCTTAAGATGTTTGGGTATTTATGATTCGTGATTGTAACCTCGAGTAGTTTCCCTGACCTAGCTTGTGTTGGCCATGTTTGGAAATCCTTTCTTTGGTTTCCTTCGAAGTGTCAAGCAACCTGTCATCAAAATTTTCAAGTATGTTATATACCACACTTTTATTCAGATTTAAAGAAAATTAAAGGTATTCAAATAAAAATATTGTAATTTACCTTGGGGTACCAGTTATTTTTTCTCCTGATTTTTTCAATATCTTTTCTTTTTCATCATCAATGATAGCCTTCCACTCCCTCTCTGGAATAGAGGGAGGACACTCATACCTAGGGTTGTATGCCAAGATTCATCTATAAACATCTCACATATATTTTAAATATTCTCTCGCTGCAGAGGTGACCTCTTTTTTATTGAACGTGTCTACTCCAAAGAGTCCTTCAAGATAATCCATAAGTTCTTTTTTGAGGTTGGAATTATGGAAATTCCACCTCATGCGTAAGGTTTCCCCAAAAATCAATAAGGCCTTGCTCTTTAGGTGCTTATAAAAATGGTTGTTTCCTACACACAAAAAGATATGATCATTAATTTAAAAATAATAATCTAGATGATTTGTGTATGAGATTGACAACATGAAATAGTTAAAATATTAAAAACTACCTGGGAGTCTTATTTGTTTTAATGGAAAATTGTTATCGTCGACCAAAAATGTGCACGAAAGGGTCCCCGTGCTAGTCACATGTCTAGATCTAGGAAATGAAACCATGTCAACCACATCATCAACCTCATCTCTTTCACCACCTCTAGAGCCTGACCATTGTGTGGATGCCTGGTAGTGCGTGTCATGACTCATATCTAAATTAGGTGTGGAAGATGGAGAAGTAAACAATACTCTAGAAGCTATATGACAACCCACATCAGGACTCTGTGGTGTATCTGCAACACCACTACTACCAACACCAGGATGAACATGCTCCAAAAATCTCTTTATAATTTTTTTTTTTTTTTTCATGAGATAATGTAAAATTTAAAAAACAGACTTTCATAATTGAACATATGAGTACATTAAAAAAAACACTTTAAATTATGGTTATTATCTTATATGTGTTAAGTTGTGACATAAGGAGATTGATCCTTTCTAGGACGTCGGGAGTTTGATCCGGACGGTCTAACAAGCTATCAAGTTCCTTGTTCGCTTTAATGATATTTTTTTTATCAATACCATCGGATCAGGGGATGAATACAACCCCTCCTCATCGGTGGAATCATGATCAACATGGTCTGCCGACTACATATAATTTCAACAAAATATTTGTTATTTCAATTATATAAACAAATGAAATAATCGATTGCCACACAAATAAAATTATATAAACAAATAATAAAATTCATGTAAAATGAAAGTCGAATTTGATAATCATTTACATGTTCTGCAACTGGTCCTTTTCCACCATCATCCTGCCACATTATAATATAATATAATTATAACCCCCAAATATTTTAAAAAAATTAACGATAACAAAAAAATTGATTGCCACTCAAATAAAATCAACCTCAACGATCAACCTCCCACATTATTATAAAATTGAGACCGTGAAATATTTAAAACATTGTTAAAGATAAAAAAAAATATAATTCAATAAGTAGAGGTTGCTTAAAGAGGTGTTGTATAAGTACCCACACACTAGTATTCGATGTCTATATTCGATTCAAATGGTAATCCACTAATAACTCTTCCCCGAGAGTTATATTTTTTTATTGCACACAGGACTACCTGATTCTCTTCACGTTCCTCATATATGCAATTTGATTGCTTGTTTGTTGTCTCAGGTCATGTGTTGTTTATAAACCCTGCGATGTTGCAAGAAGCTTTAGGCCTTCCATCAATATAGATAGTCATTCCCTTATTTTCATCATTGTTTATTAAATGTATATAATTTGCGACGAGTGCATATCTCCACATACTTTGCATATACCAGACCAGTCGAATCCAATCATTATAATTGTAACATGGTCCGACATAGTCCATCAATTCAGCTATTGTATTGTATTTTGCAGTTATTCTATCCATGGAAAATATCCCCAGGCCATGCAGGGAGGATGGTGCAATGCGATATGTCTTATTGTTGACAATGAATTCAGTGTCTAATGGAAGCAGTTCCTCAGATACCCAGATTCTTATACCTGAGTGGCACCTCTATGTCTCCTAATCTCTCATCATCATAAGAGCATGATCCTCCTTTGGCAAGAAAAAATTCCATGCGTCTACGAAATTTTATTTTGACTTTTTCACTTTTGGTCCTTGTTTGCGTATCATATCTACTAGATGCAGTCACATTTCCCTCTATTTGTCCTAATCTTCCATCACTCGAGGAAGAAATATCTCACAGGTACCTATTTGGTTGTACCTTCAGTATCATGTGCACGTGTTGTTAGTGAGTAGTCCATCCTCATCCTAGTTCCAATTTTTTATTTTTATTTTCTATATTCAAAGTTCTAAATAATTTTTTTATATCTTTAGTTTTGGATGCACAATTAAAGGGTGCAATTACCTAAATTAGTAGGGGCACTCATGCATGTGGATTCCCAACTTAGTGAAGGGTATGAATATCTAGGTGGGTGCACCTTAATTTGACTCGCTTATCCATGCAAGCAATATGCACTATGGTTAGATTTCTCACTACAATTTTTTTTTCCATGCATTTATATTCATTGTACCTCTCTTATTACTAGTTTATAATGGGGAATTAAGGAAAACCACTTTATGGTCCAAGAGTTGAGTTTTGAGATATAGATTTAGCTTTCTATTTCATATTTAATATAAAATCAATGATGATGTTTTGAGTCTTTATATTATAATGTTTTTTTGTTTTAATTATCAATGGCATGTGTTTGTAGGTTAAAGTAATCTATAACATAAATTTTGATAAGTGTTTCAACTTTAGTGGTCTATAGTTTTAGGTTAGTTTCTAGAGTGCAAAATATTCTCAAGATGGTCAAATGTTTTATGGTATTAGAGTGCATTTAATGAAACATTCTAGGAATTTTTGTATGTATAGTAGGGATGCTACCTATGCTACATTTAGTTATATATATGAATAGAAATTTTAAATTTCCCTCTAACTTCATCCCATGGAAGTGTTAAGCATAGATGATGTTGGAATAACATGATCTTTGGTATTCTATGGAGATGGTAGAGACTACCAATCATGTTTTGTTAGTAGAAAATAAAAATAAGATGGTCAAGAATTAGGGGTAACACCCCTAATTCTGGGGATTCAAATAAATTTTTTCATTAAAACTATGCTTGTTGTAGATGCATTGCAGAGAAAAATGTCATCACCTTTCCACATGGAACAAAATGGACCCTCAAGAATGGCCATTTGTACTAGATATTCTTACTCAAGTTGAGGAAATGCTCATAGAAAGAGTGAATCCAATAATGCAAGTAACCCACACAAGTGGTGGAAAATACAAATATAGTATTCACACTATAAATTTCCCATAGGACATGAGTACAATTGTCAATTACTTGTCTCGCCAAATTGAGAACTTGGACATCTTACTTGTGAGAAGGAACAACTCTTACCAAATATATTATGATTGTTTTTGTTAGTAGATATCGCGTTATGGAAAGTTTGAAGTATAAGTTAGAACATGATTCTTATTATAAGGATTTCAAACTAACCTAACTACAATTTCTTATTTTCCTATTGAACTTACAAACATACCTCCCATGATTCACCTTGTCACAAGTAATATTCAAGAACCACAAAATAGCCACATAGAACTTCATGAGGGATACAATTCCTCTATTAACCCATAAGACTAGAAACCATTATATTTTGTATACATTCTCCCAAATGCATGTAGAGAGGTAGAAGAAATAAGAATCTACTTGCAATCTACATATTACATATCCATTAATTCCATTGATTTACCACTTGTTGGTTTGTCACCTATCAATGAATACAACAGAAAGAGACTCTTTTCTATGGTCTTCTAATGCAATATTTGGAAGAAATTGATATATTTAGATCAAAATTAGTTATTTAGAAATCATTCAGGAAGGCCATTTCTAGAAAAGATGTAGACAACCTTCAAATTGGGGCCAAAGCAGATATGCTTATATAGGAAACAACTTATGTGTGGGTGTTTTTTGGATTTGGGATGTACTAATATTGGTGTACATGCATCTTGATTCACAATGCAATATATCATGCATTTTCAAAAATTAAAGTTTGATTTTTTGGTTAGAGTAAAAATATTGGATCCTTTCCTTGGATGCCCTTATGTCCACCATTACTTAATGATTTCATTGGTATTTGGATGTGATATCCACATATTTTCAAACTTAAATAGGTCATTTGTAACTCATTTTGAGTAGTATATAATTATTTCATTTGCATTATAAGGTGGATGTTCCCACCGGCTGGGCCTTCTTTGACAAGTGTCGACATATGAGAGGAGGGTGGCATCAACCTCTATGGTGGGAAATTCATGAATCTTGACATGGGGATATGACACCATCCATGACATTTAATAATTCTTCATATTCTAGCTTTTCCTTTTGAGGTTGCTTAGGGTGGTTCTAGGCTCCAATTCCTTTTGTCTAGCTTTCTAGCCATGGGCAAATAGTGTAGAATGTGAGGTTGTAGAGTAGGTATATTCTACCACCTTCTTACAGTGCCTTAAACTCTTTCTCATGCATTTTATCTTTACTTTTATGAAATATTGGCAAGAGTGAACCATTGAGACCACTTTGAGATCAAATGTTCACGAAATAACCAAACAACCAACCTAAAAAATCACCAAACAATAGAGGATTGAATTTTGTTTTGTTTTCTTCCAAGCTTATAGTTGATATGGTGGAATCGATAGAAGATTTAGTGCCTCTAGCTTGAGAGAGAAGCATATGTTATCCATGTAATCTAGATTTTTACGAGCCATGGAAATTTTATGAGCGAAAAGAAGAGGAAACTTGTGAAGAGCTACATCGGGCCTCTCTTTCCAACCATTGAGCATGAAATTATTGAATCTAAAAGGATAGCTAGCTAGGGGGAGTTATGTCGATATTTACAAGTGAAAGTAGGAGAATCAAATGCAACCAAAGAGAAAACCAATCTCACAATAGCATAGTGACAAGTTCACAATACACTATAGAGAGAGAAAAATACCCAACCACAAATGCTCCACATAAGAGATGCACAAATGCTCATAAAATAATGAAATGTCAATCACAAAAGAATGTCAAAGATATAGGTTCCTTTAGGCATAAGTCAATTAAGAGAGATCAAGAAGATCACAATACGATGATGTACAAATGAGAGTTGTGGTGTATTTATACACAACTCAAGTAGGTTGCTACCCCTATGAGGGGTTGATGAGACTACATGTACAAGTTTGACTAGGTGGCCTTAACCAATCCATAGTATCAGAATAAATGATAATAATTGATCAAAGGATGGTCTTAGCCATGATCACAAATACATTAATGATACATATGAGTGTGTCGTGGCCACATGTGAATATTACACCCATAATTCTAACACCTCTTCTTAATTTGAACTGGGGCCATAGAGGGAAATCATTATATCACAATATTTGTATTCCCTCCTAAATGTAGAACAAGGGTATCACCCCCATAAACTCCACATGGCTCCCTAAAAAATCCATCATATTCCTCAACACTATAAATCATGTTCCAGAGTGACTTGAGGGAAATATCTTGGTATTTTGCAAGAATATCAACCACCTGAGTAATAACAGTTTGAGGTGGAGCTGGAAAAGTCCCTTGATAATTCTTGGGACCAACAAGAAACTTAGTTTCATAACCAATGGTGGAGATATCCCACTTAGGTAGAGGATTTGGGTGAGAAAGAGCGAGAGCAACTAGTAGATGGGCCTCCCAAGAAATCATCATCATCATCACCATCATGGTCATCATCATTGATTTTCTCATTGGATGGAGGATTGAAAGGAGCATTCTAAAAATAAACGATGATTGGTATGAGGCTAGATAAATCATCAATCTCAGTATTCCTAGTTATCTGTCCATACACTATAGATGGAGTGCTCGAAGGATCTTGCTAAGAAGTAGGAACATCACACTATGAAGGTGAGAGATCCATCAACACATGGAAGGAATCATACAAAGGAATACATGCATCATAATATGAGGAGGAACAATCCATGAAATCATATCGAGAAACATTTGAAAGGAGTATTGGGAGATATCCTAGTAGACTGTGAGTAGGAACTCATCAAATAGTTCCTCTATATATTCACCCACTCTATGAGTGGTGGGATCATAAAGGAAATAACCATGAATTTTTTTTGTTGCAATGAATCATAGCATTGTAGTATGAGTTTGGAGATGTTGATGTGTTTCTCCTTCGTTAGGTGCATTAGTCCAGGCACTAGATCCAAAAATTCCGAAATTTGAAATAGAAGGTTTGTTTCCATACCATTTTTCATAGGGAGTTATACACGTGACAACATGAGTAGGTGTTGTATTGATGATATGAACTATGCAGACAATTCCCTTTCCCTAGAATGTAAGCTTCATTTTCTTGGAGTGAAGCATACATTGAGCCATATCCATAATATCCTTATTCTTATGTTCTATTACATTTTTTTTGGAGTGTAAGGAATAGTTATTTGGTAAGAGATTCCTTGAGTTATGAGAAATGAGTGGAAAAAATTGTTAATATATTCACTTCCACCATCAATCCTGAGACAATAGATCTTCTAGATGCTTTGATTTTCCACAAGAGTTAGAATTCCCTAAAATATCCAAACACCTCATCTTTATATTTAATGGTGTATACCCAAAGAAAGTAGGAAAAATCATCAATGAAGGTGAGAAAATACTTGCCTCCCCCATTAGAAGGTGTAGCCACATGCCCATGAATATCATTATGAATCAGCACAATGGGTCAAGAAGCTTGCCTCACTTTGTATTTAGGAAAGGACTCTTGATTATGCTTCCTCAATGCACACCCATCACAAACACCATTGGATGGTTCAATCCATGGAATTTCATAAACCATATGTAGTCAACTCATGTGTCACAAAGATCCATATTTGGTGGGATTAACACGTTGATGACATATCATGTTGGTGTCATTGACATTGGCTACCATAGCAACACACTCGTTTCTCTTTGAGGAAATATTTTTTCCAACTATGCACATATGACCAAATTCATCACAATATCCTGAGGAAACCACCTCGAAACTAGCAATCATGTCCTTTACAACACATTGATCTAGCTAGTATTCCACCCTTTTATTGTTGTGCCTAATGTGGTATATATAAAGAGGGTTTCTTCCAACACCTGGAACATGAAGAACATCTCTAAACTTTGATGTATCAATGATGACATCGCCACAACTACAACTTGTAAGGTTGAATTGTCAATAGTGACTAATTTCTCTCCATTGTTTTGTTGTCTATAAATAGAGAGAATTTGTTCATGTTTGGTCATATGTTAGTTAGTTTTAGAATTAATAATCCACCCTTGCTGATAAGAGTATGACCAATATGTAGTATGCACATCTAGATGTGCATTATGAGAAGACCCAACTTTTTCATTGAAAATCTTCCCAACACATATTGTAGATCTTGCAAGCTCTTTGATTTTTTTATGACAAGCAAGGAATGACTTTAAGATATTACCTTCCTTATGACAATAGTTGCATATGAATCTCTTCTACTTGGAGGATTTTGAATGTTCCCCTTTATTCTGATCATACTCATATTTAGAAGGCATTGAGATAGTCTTTCAATGGGATTGAACTCAGGGGGTAGTTCACCCATATTCTTCAACGTTGGATAAGATGAGAAAAAAACTCCTCGAGAGGATTTGTAGCACCCTAGACAAATTAAGGGTTACTATAAAATATAACAGAAAAGGTCTTGAATGTTGAAGATAGATTATTCTAAGCAATACTTTCATATTTTGAATCCAATTCTACCTTTCCTCCTAAATTTATGATTTTAGCCTTTATATTTTTAACCTTTGCAATGTACTCCTCAACAATGTTGAAGTCACCCATCATGAGATTTGAATGTTTAGTTTCTAGTCAGTTGACTTGAGTGGTATTCACCGCTCCAAAGATATTATTGACCGTGTCCCAGATTTAATTTGCACCTTTGTTTTCCTTGGTGTGATGAACATGGTAGATGTAGCATGAAACTCCCATGGAACTTCATACCAACAGTTAAGGGTGGAACCTTTCTTTTGCAAATATGAATATTCATTGCATTTTGTGTGTTGTTGAACATGGTTAAATAATTCCTCATAGTATTGAAGTGGATTGGATGTGAATATTTATACTATTCTTAGCAGGTAGGTATCATCAATAATTGAGCAATGGAATTGGATATTCCAATGGTGGATATCTCATGAGTTTCAAGATATAACATATTTATCAAATAAACCTTTTGTAGCATTTACCAATTAGGTCCTCCCAATGAAGTGTGTTCATATCTTGTGCATTTTGCAACCATATGAAAATATGAATATGGGTGGACCATATATTCCTCCATTGATACCAAAATGAAACAAGAATTATAAGAATATGCACGTGAAGACAAGAGTTGTAGCTAACAAGAGTGTGGGAAATAAGGTTAGATGTCTAACTTGTACTAGTATTATTTTGCATGGAGGCATTTCTCCCGAACGTCTTCATGAAATATTGTGAATCTATGGTTCATGTACAAAGATGTGAGATGTGGGTTTATGATAATGTTTTGAATTCTCCAATCACATTTCTCATTTGCATTAGATGGATCTTTTTTGGTCATGACCTTGTGTAAATAATTTCATTTGGTGTTTGTTGCACTAAGTGTAAAGAAAAATGTTGGAGAATTATAAGACATAATTTAGGTATGATATATATTTTTACCTCTTTATTCCCTTTTATTTTAATGGTATCCATATTTTGTATTGATCAAATGAGGAGTTACCCTAGAACTGATGCCATTAGACACATACTCACTCCTAAGGCCAAATAAGGAGAAAAAACAACACATGCTAATTAATATAGGAGTCAAGCATGAAAACAAACCTTCTCACAAAGAAGCGTTAGTTGGTGATGGAATCCAACATCGTAGGATCGATGCATGAAGGGGATGAGTTTCGACAGGTGGGAAAGTTACGTTGACAAGATTCTTAATGAAATAATTCCCTGGTGCAAGTTACCTCACCAAGAAGTGGGAAACCCTCCAAGGAGTTCAAGTGGGTCTAGCCAATGTCGACCCCAGGTACAACACCACCTTCCCTGTGCTTTCACCTTAGGTAAGAAGTCTAAAATATTATGGCCTCTATGGTACCACCTACTATACCAAATAAGAGGGGGGAAATCGACAGTGGACACCAAGACCATCAAAGCAGGGTTGATTACTCTGTTGACCCCAATGTGACCTTGTGCTTGACCCTTGTGTTAGAAGGGCTTCCCAAAGTCAATGATATAGCAACTAGATTTCACTCCCTAACTCAAAGCTTTATGTTTGTTTAGCAGCTTTGGAAAGTTATTCTCACAATCCTATTCCACAAATCTACACCTAAGCTAAGATGGGTTTGCAGATCCCTAGAAAAGTTGTTAGATAAAT
This sequence comes from Picea glauca, assembly GCA_000966675.3. Taxonomy (NCBI): domain Eukaryota; kingdom Viridiplantae; phylum Streptophyta; class Pinopsida; order Pinales; family Pinaceae; genus Picea; species Picea glauca. The sequence continues at coordinate 148,721 of JZKD02S0285332.1, read as the reverse complement.
TTTAATTAACACTTGATTTTAGGTATTTTTTACTCAAATGAGTGGTCGTGAAACTGATGGCATTTCGACTTGACTCTTTAAACCATGCGAGAGGAAAATGAAATGTAAGAATTTCAACTTCGATGAAAACTAGCTATGAGAAGTAGCAAGAGGTTTTAATAAAATAAATAATTTCTTGATAGATAACTATGTGTGCAYTGCTAATGACAAAAAGTATGAGCTAATTATCCARATAAATGGAAGCAAAATGACCCAAAATTTAAAAATATCATGAAAATTYCATAGTTCARTTAGTACACCTATACAAYGTTGAAAAKAACAATGTAATAAAKAAAAMATAATACAAATCCTTGTTTCATAAGAGGAATGTCACATAAGGATTTCAAAATTTTATGTTCTYTGGAAATTCTTAACCTTGCCAAGACATAAGAGGTGTAAACATGGTGRTCTTAGTACCCAAGAAATCTATGTTCCTACAAAACAAAGGTTAACAAATTTCCTTAAGTAGGGAAGGGATAGTGACAAMAATTACCATGAGAGCACAAAATTCAAGAAAAGGTGAAAGAAAGATGAGACAAGAGGTGAGAGGATACYAYAGTAGGGTTGAACTAGTTAAGGAAAGAGAGGTGAGAGGAAACAACTATTATGAGGGAGGGTGAAATTTGGAAATGCTATCCTACAACTAGTGAGGGCATTAGAGGTGGAATTATGGTGAGGTGAAATGAATGAAGACATGAAGTGATTATGTTAAAAGGAACCATCAAAGGCATTGATGATGGTGAGGTGATATTATCAATATTTTGGAAAGGAACCATGGAAGGAACTAATATTAATTGTAAGTTGACATTAGTGAGGGCATGTGCCATTGATTCTAGAAAGGCATCATTGAAGGCATGATTTGAATATGTTATCATGGGGATGGAAAAGGAACATAAGGAAACAAAGTTAATTAAGCACCATTGAAGGTAGGAGGAGAGCGTTGAGAGGAAGGAAATTTCATGGAAATGAAGGTGACCTTATAACTATAGGCTACAGGATGAAACCACCAAAGATAACCTCTTAGTGAAGATAGCAAGGGAGTGGTGAATAGTCTCAACTAAGGAATGCTATCTTGAATTCATCCCTACTCAATACAATGAAATAAAGGGATACAATCAAAGATGAATATATTGAGGAAATAGGTGGTCAATAAGAGAAAATATAAGACAAGGAAGAGAGGAAAACCTTTCCCTAGGAATCTTAATGATAAGGTAAAGAAGAGACATGAATAATAAAGGTATGATAGGCTAAGATTAGGGGACTATAAAAATGGAAGGGGGGAAGAAAACAACGAGAGTATGTGTTACCCTAATAATATCAAGATGATATGGAGGAGAAAGAGATGGGTAAGATGTGTAGACCCTGTGATAAGGCTTCTAATGATATTTCCCTCAAATATGAAATAGGTTTGTAGGATGTGTAGAATAGATGCAATCATCATTCAGGTTGTTGTTGAGATCTTCAAATTCAAGTACTAGCCTAAATTCTTGTTTTTTCACCAATTGTTTGATTCATGTGTCTATATTAGTGTCTTAATTAACCTTTATAAACTTATTGTATTCATCTCAAATACAATTGACCCAATTGTAGTTCAGAGAACTAGAGTGATTTCAAACAAAGTAAGATACAACATTCATTTACATGATCTAGGTTCCTATTCATGCCCCCCTTGCCTCTATCTTGAGAAGGTTATACAATTCATTGCAATGAAAAAAATTATTGTTAATATCTAATTACTCAATAACCTTCATTGGACCAAAAGAAAACACGATTCAAAAATCCATCCTCTCCTCTTTTTAAGAAAACACGATTCAAATACATCCTCTCCTCTTTTTAGTCCTTGCAAAGAAAGGACTATAGTAATCACCTCATGTGAATAATTCATATGTATAGAACATGTAGCAAAAACATATTTAAGTTATGGTAAAGTCATAGAATTTTGTATTTTCCGCCATATTAATTTTTTCTTGAGTTGTACAAATTGTGTAGTTTTTAGTGTTGTTCTTTGAGGGGGCTTGATTAAACTATATAACCCTTCTCTTATAAGGTTTCTTCTAGAGATAAAAAAATGGAACAATGCATGAAGTTTCACAACACTCCACTTATATTAAGTTAACATTGGTGTGGAAGTTGGCATTGTGTAGGTGGGTGTTAATGCTATGTCAGGTGGTGGGTTGCTTCTTTCATCTTCTCTAAATGAAAAACAACTCAACTTTGGAGTAGTTATTTTATGGGGTCCAATTTTTTTCTAAATTGAATGTACTCTTCATTCCTTTCAAAGGTTTTCATCATTTTGGTAAATCATAGTGAAGGAAATCCATAGTTATAGGAATTAACAATGTAATGTTTAGAGATGACTCTTAATTCTATGCGTTTTGTATCATGGAATGGATAAGGACGGGTCCAAATCATTGTCTCAACCTTGCACAAATTCATTTGATAATTTTGAGAAGGATTCAACCATCAATACTACATGAGGTGATTTCAACTAAGTGAGATCATTCATAAAAAATACTACATGTTCGTTCTTTTTTTTCTTTACACTTCATGTATATCTTGTAGACTAGTGAAGCATCATTGCATTTACCTCTCTTACTTGCTTTCTTTCAATTCATCCAACTAGATATATGCCAATCATGAGGTTATGATAGGTAGGTCAACGGAGGGAGATTTAGAATAATCATAATGCATGATACTCATGAAAGGAGGATGCGGTTCTACTCTAATGCTTGATCATGCATGAGAGAGAGAAAGGGTGATTGGATGCCAAGAACAAGTTAATCCTCTCGCCAATCTAAGGTTTCATGGCATACACCACTAGTTTACACGGCTACATTTCATTGGTATCTATGATTTACCCTTTTCTTGCTATGATGCTTTCTAGTCTAAATAAGTCTAGTGGACTTAAGCAAGGACTATAGTAATCCTATCACATGATTAATCCATTCGTGTAGAAAATGAAACAAAAAATTTCCTAAGTTCGGCTAGAATTTCATGTTTTTTGTTATATTAAAAAAAAATTAATTATATGAATTGTGTAGATTTTAGCGTTTCTATTGGTAGAGGGGGATTGAATGGACTATATACCATTTTACTATTTAAGTTTTCTCCATGGATAAAAATGAAATAAGACATGAAATTTTACAACCCTACCACTTGTATTATGTTGATTAACACTATAACATTCTCTTTTTCATTGGCCAAGAAATTGGCTCTGTTAGGGTTTGGTAGTCACGCAAGATAGGGTTTGACAGTCACGGTCTCAATAGAGCACATAATGGTTACCAAAGGGGGATGGAATGGCACCCCATCATACAAGTAGGTCGCGGTGGATAGGGGGGAAGGCCCATGGGGCGTTGGTTTCAAAGAACCGTTGACGATCACCTCAGGATCAGGATAAAAAAAGAACCAGGAGAGAAACTAGGAAAAATGGATCGAGTGGGGAAGGAGACCAGATAAACCCAGAAGGTTGCACATGAACCAACAAACCCTAGTGGGGAATATGGGTGAAACCCATGCAAACCCAAAACAACAATGATACCCAAGGTTATACTAGAATACCCACAAACACAACTCTATTGGGATCATATGAAGATGCATGCACTAATATGCAAGTTCATGGGGTTGTGGTGCACAAAAAGAATGTTGTGCAACTGGATAAAATGTCAATGGAAGCCAAGTGGAGAAGTGGAACTCCACCTGGGTTCGAAAGGATTCTTCACAACAATATTCATGAACCTGGAGGACAAGGATACAGTATTTGAGGGGGGACATATTTCCATGCCTCAACAGGGTTGTACATGTGGATGTGGAAGGAAAAATTCTCCTCGGAGAAATAAACTTTTAAAAATGTCCTAGTCTCGCTGAGGTTTTACTCCTTACCACTATACTACTAGGTGTCGTCCACTTTCTAAGAAATCGAGAACAAACTTGGAAAATATGTTAAGACATCGGAAGAAACCCTAAAATGGAGATATACATCCTATGCAAGGATATGCATAGAGATGGATGTGTCGAGGGAACTCTCAGAAGCCATAATCCTGGAATTCAGGGATGAGGAATGGATACAAAGCATCGATTACGAGCAAATACCATTTAGATGCAGAAGATTCCATGAACATGGTCACTTAATCAGAGAATTTCTATTCAATTAAAAACAAGAAATGGAAAACAACAAAGCACAATAGGATGAGGACGGGTTCGTAAAAATGAACCATAGAAACAGAGAAAAAAAGAAACCAAGAAAAACCCCAACAGAAAGCAACCCAGAAGCCAGGACCAGACCAAAAGGATGGGATAGGGCTAACCAAAGGGAAGAAGGAGGAAAGGAAAATACAAAATATAGAGTATCTAGGGAACAAGCAACTCAGGAGAACAATGATATTCCAAGCAATAAGAGAGAACAAGGAGGTAGCACAAGTCCTATGGAAGGAGGAATCGAAGATGCTAATACACCAATGCAGGAGGGAGACAGAGATTCGGAGATGACACCAAGCGAATTAGGCATGGAGGATCTTGATCTTAGAGACATTGTGGAGAGGGAATGCATATATCTCTCGAACATCCTGGAGCAATGGAAAAAGCAGGGAGTAGACAATGTCTCAGCGAAGCAACTAGATTGTATTCAATACCTTTTCCTTCTAAGGGACGAAGAAAAATCCATAGGAATCAATCATACGCATGGCGAGATAGGAAACTTGGGAATCAAGGCAGGCGAGGGTAACCCACAATAGTCACCCAAGAAGGCGAGGCAGAAGAAAGGAAGGAAATCAAACAATGTAGCCCTACAAGAACTAGGAGCCCTGCTGATAAATTCAGGTAAGATAAAAAACTCTTTCCCAACTCCCCCCCACATGTTTAAATGAATATTATCACATGGAATATAAGAGGCCTAAATATCCCACGAAAGAAAAGAATACTCAAAAATAGACTGAGGCAGGAACAACCTGACCTCTGTTTCATTCAAGAGACAAAATGCATTGTAGACAGAATGGAAACAATTAGTAAAAAACAATGGAGCAAGTACCAGATGTTGGTTGTTGAAGGACAATAAATGACAGGCGGTATACTCACCTTATGGAACCCACAATCAAGGAACCTACTAGCATCCAAAGCTATGAGACACACACTCTCAGTTAACATGCAAATTATAGGTAACACCAAGGCGATTCTATGCACCAATGTGTATGGTACCCAGAGTTGGAGGAAAAAAGGAGAATGATCGTAGACCTAGAAAATCTAAAGGCTAGATCCCACAACATCCACTAGATATTGTTAGGGGGCTTCAACATAATCATGACACTTGCAGAGAAAAAAGGGGGCATCAGGAGACTAGATAGAGATGCAGAGGATTTCTCAGCTTTCATTGATGCAATGGAGATGGTATAAATCTGAACCAGCAATGGCCAGTTCACCTAGAATAAAAAATGAAGTAATCAATACCAAGTAGCCACAAGGCTATCTATATTCCTGGTGTCAGAATCCATCATTCTCAGTGACTAACCTTAGATTGCAGCATCCTGCCATGGGGGGGTTCAGACCATTGGCCAGTCCAATCCGGAAGCAAACTTCCAAACCACCCCGAAGAATAGACCTTTCAGATTTGAGAAATTCTAGATCGAACATCCCACCTTCAAGGAGCACATCAACCAATGGTGGCGGGAGGAATTATCAGATCAAGGGACAAGGATGTTCAAACTCTATAAGAGACTCAACTACATTAAACACAAACTCAAAGAGTGGAATAATGAAATCTTTGGGAACATAAACCAAGAGAAACAAAATATCTAGGACATAATGAGGATACTCCAAGAACTCTGCATAGACGAGGGTTACATAGAGGATCAAAAAAGAGAAGAGATCTAAATGACCTAGAAATGGGAAGAAAGATGTCAGCAGGAAGAAAATCTTTGGTGCCAAAAGTCCAGAATCAGGTGGCTAAAGGAAGGGGAGTGAAATAACATGTTTTTTCATAGAACCACCATTGAAAGAAGAAACCACAACAAAATCCTGGAAATTACGGATCAGGATGGGATTGAAAGAGAATCCCACAAGGAAATTGAAAATACTATGGTTAATCACTTCCAAAGGATAGCCCAAGAACCCAACCAAGATAGAACTGAGGCCATACAAAGGATAACTCGACACATCCCCAGTATGGTCACATAGGAACAAAATATCAATCTAAACAAACCCATAACAAAGGAGGAAATTGACCAAGTGATCCAGGAGATGCCCAATGGGAAGGCCCCAGGCCCAGATGGCTTCATAGTGGAATTTTTTAAAGCCTGTTGGGAAGTGGTGAAATATGATATTTATGGGGTGGTGGAAGACTCCAGACTTTTGGCCTCCATCCTGAAAGTGTTAAATGCCACAATGATCACTCTAATCCCAAAATAAAATGAAGCAAGGACCCTTGATCGCTACAGGCCAATATCTTATGCAATGTTGTTTACAAGATAATCTCCAAAGTCATAGACAATAGACTGAAGCCACTCCTACCCACACTGATTTCATAGGAGTAGGCGAGTTTCGTAGAAGGAAGAAAAATATTGGATAACATCATCCATGCCCATGAACTTATACACATGCTAAAAATCCAAAGGAGAGGGGGGATAATAATCCAACTGGACCTGGCGAAGGCTTACGAAAAGATTAGTTGGCACTATATGGCCAAAATGCTAGAATCCCTTGGGTTTGAACAACACTGGATCAATTGGATTATCAATCTAGTCTCAACAATAAGCCACTCACTCTTAATTAATGGAGCCCGAACAAAACCCTTCTGGCCTTCAAGAGGCATCAAAAAAGGAGACCCTTTGTCCCCCTTCCCGTTCATTATAATGATGGAAGGGCTCAACAGAAGCATAAAAGGCACAACTGCAACAGGGGAACTAAAAGGAATCAAACCCTTCGAAGACTGTCCAACCTCCACACACCAACAATTCGTTGATGACACCCTTCTCCATGGCACACCCACGGTATAGAAAGCAAAAACCTATAAAATAATCTTAGAAGACTTTGGGGAAGCCTCAGGGGCGAAGATCAACCACTCCAAATCCATGATCTATTTCTTCAACACTAATCCTTCAATCCAAGGAAACCTAGCCAACATTCTGGGGTTTGAATGCAAAACGCTCCCAACAAAATACTTGGGAATCCTCCTAACAGACAGAGCTTGTAACATGGCAACATGGGAAGGAGTGATCAAAAAACTGCAGGAGAGGGTAAAAAATTGGACTTACAAATATCTCAACCTGGCAGGGAGGCTTATCCTCACCAAAGCGGTCCTACAAGAAATTATGGTGTATATGATGTCAGTGTTCCCGACTCCTAAAGGAATACTTAAAAATATAAGATCCATTCAAATATATTTACTATGGTGAGGTGCTGAAAATAAAAATAAATGGGCCTTGGTATCCTGGTGTTAGGCTCCAATCTACTAATGTAAATTAGAGTGCAAATGATTGTCAATCCGGTGTTTGTAAGACTTAGAGGCACATCCAAAATATATGGATTTAGAGATAACTTTTATTCTTTAATGGGAATAAACCAAAACCTATTCTAAAGGATGAATATGGAAGAGATGCTAAGCTTTTGTTCAGAAGTCCTATTCATAGATCTCATAACAGTAATCAACAATTGTTTTCCTAAAGAGTATCAACAGTAAACTTTCAAGAGATGTTCGAACTAGTTCTAAGGCTTATCAATGCTAGAAGGACAAAAATTTTATTCAAGAGATGCATTCATTGTCTTCTTTCATTCATTAGAAACTATCATCAATTTAAATCAAAAGTACTGAAAGCGTAAATAACTCAAAAAACATTCATGATTATCCTAATGCTTGAAAGCAAACTACACATTGAATTATTATTCAAGAAATCATTCACAATATGAGTAAGGCTTAGAAACATTAAGCATTATACTTAACTATGGAATTCATATAACTACAGCAAAGAATAAACTCATCTACAACAAGGTCTAATCTAAAACATGTATCAAAGATTACTTGAAAAGATCATAAAGGAAGAGTGTACTAGTTTGGCAAAGGGGGCCCTCCAATGCTTCACTTGTACACTTGAGTTGTCTCAGCTAAGAAAGAGCTCCAACAACATTCACATCATCATATCATAGGCATTATCAAGAACAAAATGCAGAACTGAGCTCAAGATTGCAAATTCCAAAGTTTCTTCATTCACATTCAAGGTTATCATACTAGTCTATGCTTTAGAGTATTTATACAAGAGTTTTAAAACTAATAATGCTAATAAATCTCCTAAATATCATGATAAGATCCATAATATATTATAGGAAGGTCGAATTCCCCCTTCATATCCATAATATATGACCAAATCCCATGAAAATCTAAAACTGTCCATGATGTTAGGTTAAAACAGGGTATTTTCTACTAAAGTGGCCTAGTTTGACCACCGTTGACCAGACACCTGGAAGGCTCAGATATCAAATATGATAGCTCATCATCCATCCTTGTACATCAGGGATCACGACCCAAGTCTCAGATTTCACCCAGGTGTCCTGCAAGTACATGAACCTAGGAGTAATTACGAGATTTAGTCAAATCCTGTAATTTTTGATAAATTTTCAATTTTAATGCCAAAAATTAGAAAACTCAATCCTTAAGCTAAAGAATGATAAATATACCTTGCATAAGATGTTTTATGGAAAATATGGAATGAAATGAAGGCAAAATGGATGGATATAGAGGCAAAAGTGTAGTTTATAGAGTAAAAAGGAAGCATAAAAATGTACTCAACATCTCCCCCAAGAGGAAGTCTTTGCATGTCCTCATGCACAAAAATGTCCTTGAACCTTTGTCAATGATCTTCTGCCACCTCTGCTTCCTGCAATAATGTCTCCACATTAACCTGAGCTTTATGAAGAGCTTTCATTCTTTGATATTTTTCTTTATATGCCTTCTTCTGTTGAAACCACTTATAGGCTTGTTTGGAGATTAATTTATTTTTCTTTTGAAGATTCTTGTTCTTTTTCTTCAATGTTTCATTCTCCTCCTGTGTTTTATGGCTTTGATTCCTTAGCATTTCATTCTCTATTTTTATGTATCTTTCCAAGACTTCAATTTCCTTGATTTTTCTCTTCATTTTCTTTATTTTCTTGTTTTTCTTCTCAAGTTCTGATGTGGACCCACCAACCACTTCTTCTTTTTGATTTTTTTCTTTCATGTCTTTAATTAATTTTTCCACATATTCTCTCATTTTCTCATATGTGGAAGTTTCTTCTTCTTCAAAACCATCATTTTCCAATGATTGTGCCTCCAGAGTCTGAATATGTGCATACTGTGCTTGTTGTGCTTCATCATCACTTTCTTGAATTTGTCCCCTTTGAACTTGTTGGCGTTTCCTTGATTTTCTTTCATATGTGGTAAAAATCTTGTCTTTTTCCTCAAATTCTTTCTCCTTTTTCACCATGCTTCTTGTTCTTCTCCTCCCCATAGGCGGTTTTGAGCTTGTTTCCTTGGGGTTCTGTATTTCTTCCTCATCATCGGTCACAACCAAAATTTGTTCCTCTTCTTCTTCCTCCTTTATTGTTTCAAAACCATTTTCAATGATAAACTACTGCCAAGTCAAATTTTGCTTCTGTAGTTCATATATGATGATTATTTTAATAAAGCCACAATGATATAAACTCTTTTCTGTATTCCTTCCTTGTTTTTGGACAGCCTTAGCCATCTTAGAAAGGCTTTGCAGTAGAAAATAAGGCATGTTGATTTCACAGTCACCTTTTAAGTGTTGTAGCAGCTTAATGTGATATAGGTAGATGATGTTAAATATTCCCTCACAAGTTATAAACTTATGTATGAGGTATGTTAATTCATCCCAAGAATGAATCAACCAACTCCTTGGGATTCCCTTCTTCCAATTTACTGTTGCCACCCTAGATCTGGAAATAAAAGATGCCTATGATTTATCTTTGAAATGCTTAGTTTTGAAATATCTTTATCCTATTTGAGGAAGTCCAGTGACATGTGCAATGATATCTTCAGATATTCTAATGGTAAGGTTTCCAACAATAGCCCTTTCCCCATCAAATGAGTGAGAAAATTCTAAAGCAACTTCTTCACAAAATCCATCAAATTTCTCAAAGAAACCTATCCACTGTTTTTTCTCCAGAATTTGTATACAATCCCTATGAATTTCTGATGTAACAAGCTTCCCTGGTTCATATCTAGACACCATTCTTCCAAGTTTTAAGAGCAAGACCCTAAAATATTTCCACTGTTTATAAAAAGGAGGTCTAAAAGTTTCAACCCTGCAATTCTTTGACCAAGATTTTTTTTAAACTTGCAGACTTTGTTTGGATTTAATTCTATGCATGGTCTTCAATAAGATTTTTCTGGTAATTTGATAAAAATTCTCAGGCTTCTTGTTGAATTCCAACTCAATTTTCCTTCTTACAGTCGGTCTCTGCTAGAAATGAATTGTCTCGTTTTCAAAATGTACCACAGGAAGTCAAATTTTGCACTTAGTTGTACAATTATTTGAGTTCGAACTTACCTTCACTGGCCGAATCCTACTTGAATACGTTCTCTTGCCTTTGCTCACCACGTATCTCCTTCAAATTCCGCGTTTTCTTCCACAGGGCGAGAATGTTGTATCTTGACAGTGAAATTGTCAACATACAATTTGTTTTTATCAGAGAATTCGGGATAGGAAGGCGTAGGAGGGAACAATTTGCTAGAGCATAGGGATTTGGAATGGTGCTGGCGTGGTGAAACAGAGCATGCGTTTTGAAATGGAGGTAAGTATACACAGGAGTGCATCGGCGGTTTGAGTCTGGGGAGCGTTCAAGTGAGACACAGCAAATGAAAATCGTTTGAGTCGTATCTCTTTTTATGAAGGGGAAAAACGAATCGTTGGAGGAAACTTTAGACAAGGGTTTAATCATTTTTTTTTCAAAATGGGTTTGTACAGTGATCATAGCTGAAGGTGTTATTGTATTTGTCCCTTTGTACTTTCCTTCCTCGTTGCAATCATCATAAGAAATGTTTTTTTTTTTAGAAAATGTGTTCACTTGACTTATAACTCCTTAATTTGTTTCCTTGAGTAACCATCCTCTTCATCAAGCATGAAACCTTCTTCTTATGACCCCTTTTTAAATGTATATGCAAACAACCTTTTATCTATGAAAACAACAATTCAGTCTGTGTGTACAACTTATGTCTTCATAAACAGAGCATTTTACAACTCAAAAAAAACAATGTGTTTGAATTTGAAACCTGATCCTTCCTTATGACTCCTTTGGAAACCAAAATTGGTTCCTTTGAGTACCATTTTTTATGCTTTGGAGGGTATATGAAAATAGAGTGATGAAAAGATGATGTAGGGGAAAGGAAAGATAGGATATTTATCATTGCTTATTTTATGAAGAATTTCCCAAATTTAAAGCATTAAAAAGGAAAATATATACTAACTTGTTTGCTCATTGTGTTTGCCTGATTGAAGCTGGATGGAATGTTGCTGTAAGTCTTCAATTTTGATAAATTTCCTCTTGTATTTCTTTTGCTTAGTATCTCATGTCCCTCTGCTAAATGGAATTGATACTCTTCTCAGGTCCCTTGCTGAATGGAGTAATGGCCGAAGTGTCCTCAGACACACAATTTTATTAATAAGAAAAGAAATTACATAATAAACTTTGCAAGAGTTTACACCCGAACAACTCAATACTCTTGCAATGAGCTATATATAAGCTAAATGTCCTAACAAACTCTAGATATGGATCACTTATTATATAAACAAGTGTCCATTTACAATAAATGATATCTTAACAATCTTAAAACAATACTCCTAATTTAGAGCCTAAGATACAACACCTTTCTAGAGTCATATCTTTTACAACAATAATGTATTTCTAAAAGTCTACATTTATTTATCAAACATTCTAGATTATTAATTTAATATTCTAAATTAATAATATTTTTATTCTAACTTTATAAACTATGATAATTGTATTTTGGATTATCTAACATGGAATTGATATTTTTCTCAGGTCCCTCTGCTGAATGAAATGGATACATTTCTCAGGTCCCTCTGCTGAATGGAATGGATATTTTTCTCAAGTCCCTCTGCTGGATGAAGTTCCTTTTTGAAATGCATGTTGTCATATGTAGAAGTCTTGAAAGGTTTTCAAAAATGTATACCTTATCCCCCTCAGCCTTATTTATTGACTTGTCCTCAAGTCTCAGAGATAAGTATTTGTAAAACTTTTGAAGCTGTAAAATGAAACTAGAAGTTAATAATGAAAATATTTTTCTTTTTTTTGAAGAATTTTAATTGGCCAATTTTACTTGGTTTTCCAATGAAAATTCGAGTTTATATTGTGCCAGTTTCCTGGATTTTCACAACTAAACTCCCCTTTTTTCCTTTTTTTTTTTATATATATTTTATATATATATATTTTTAAGGAGAATGTGAAGGAGACACATGATTCTGTCTGTCCAACACTTCCATCTTATTCTGTTGAGATATCTACTGCAGAAAGTCTTCCTTGTTTACAGGCTTATTGTAGAGCTTTAGCCTATGTCCATTGACTATGAATGAGCTTGCCTCATCGTCTATTGTTTGTAGT
>JZKD02S0285332.1:110692-129737 GCA_000966675.3 Picea glauca | reverse complement strand
CCAAAGTTTCTTCATTCACATTCAAGGTTATCATACTAGTCTATGCTTTAGAGTATTTATACAAGAGTTTTAAAACTAATAATGCTAATAAATCTCCTAAATATCATGATCAGATTCATAATATATTCTAGGAAGGTCGAATTCCCCCTTCTGATCCACAATATATGACCAAATCCCATGAAAATCTAAAATTGTCCATGATTTTAGGTTAAAACAGGGTATTTTCTGCTGAAATGGCCTAGTTTGACCAACGTTGACCAGACACCTGGAAGGCTCAGATCTCAAATATGATAGCTCATCATCCATCCTTGTACATCATGGATCATGACCCAAGTCTCAGATTTCGCCCAGGTGTCCTGCAAGTACACGAACCTAGGAGCAATTATGGGATTTAGTCAAATCCTGTAATTTCTGATAAATTTTCAATTTTAATGCCAAAAATTAGAAAACTCAATTCTTAAGCTAAAGAATGATAAATATACCTTGCATAAGTTGTTTTATGGAAAATATGGAATGAAATGAAGGGAAAATGGATGGATATAGAGGCAAAAGTGTAGTTTATAGAGTAAAAAGGAAGCATAAAAATGTACTCAACACCTGGGACAAGGTTTTTCGACCAAAAGGAAAAGGCGGCCTGGGGTTGCAAGATCCACAGGTAACCAACGAAGCCTACGGAGAAAAAATTTGGTGGAGATGGGTCAAGGACAAATCAATACCATGGGAAAACCTCTGGAAGGCAAAGTATGCCTTGAACATCAATGATCAATATTGAATTAGACTCATGGGCACAAGGGAGGGATCAACCATCTGAAATCTCGCATGAGGAAACAAAAACTGGATTCATAAACACAACTTCTGGGAAGTCAGAAATGGTCAAACTGCCAGATTCTGGGAGGACGTGTGGCAATCGGAACCTAGAATGGAAAATCCGTATAGGGAGGAGCTCCAACAGGAAATGATTGCATAAGGAAAAACAAAAATCCACCACCACTGGAAGCCAAGAAATGATAGCGACAGATGGAGGACCTGAGACAAATTTGATCCAAAAAATAGAGACTGTATCGTAACTCTAGCGAAAGAGGTGGAAGAGGAATTGGGGAAAAGGAAAATTGCAAACTCAGAGGACGAGGACCAATTAAAGTGGGGTAGGGAAAATGGGGGGGAATTAAACTTAAAATAAGCATGGTTCTACATCATGGACCAAGTCCCAGAGGACCCGACGCAACAGTGGGGAAATATTTGGAGTAGCCCCCAATGACCAAAAATCAAAATGTTCAAGTGGTTAGTTCTCCACAACCAAATTCTAACGTGGGAAAAACTCAGGAAAAGGGGTTACATAGGCCCTTCTCGGTGCAACCTTTGTCAAGCTAAGGAGGAAACAACCAATCACCTCCTCCATGAGTGCAGTTACACAAAAAAGCTATGGGATTAGGCGATAGGCATCTACTGCTAGTCCAATAGAATTTGGGGCAACATCATTGCAACCATCAACAATTGGAATGAGAGATACAAAAAAAATGAAAAGGTGAACCTCTATTGGAACCTAACGCTAGGGATGATCATCTAGGAAATATGGAAGGAGAGGAATTGACACATCTTCTGGAATGAAAGCCTACTGGAGGGAAATCTCAAGGATGCAATTATATCACAAATATGAGAAACGGTGTAGAGCCGCAACTGCAAGAAGGAAACAATGCAACTCATAGATCAATACTCCCGCATCCTGGAGTTATTTCACCTAAAATACAGGTGCAACATCGCAAAGGTAGCGAGGGATCCACAACTCCAACTAGGAGACCGCAATTGGACCCCCCCTCCGTTAGGGTTCCTCAAATTAAATTTTGACGTGGCGAAAAAAGGAAACCCAGGAGTGGCATGGATGGGAGAGGTGATCATAGATAGTGATGGTAACATCATCAGGTTGTATGATGAGAGTATGGGGAACTCAACCAACAATGTAGAGGAATTTGGAGCCTTGGATCTTGGCCTTGAAATTCTAAGGCGTGAAAGGATGAAAAACACCATTGTGGAAGGTAACTCCACCCTGGTCATCAATATGATGAAGAGACTCCATAATGATACTAGAGTGGGAAAGGTTCAGAGACATTGGTGCCTGGCTCTCTCCCTATAGAAAATCCAGGAGGATCTAAAAATTATGAAAATAGTGGAGTTGGGATGGGTTTGTAGGTTAGCGAATGGCCTGGTGAACAGACTGGACAACGAGGGGGTTGGAAAGGAAGGTTCAGAACTAGACACTACCTGGAGAAGCCTCCCAAATGAGCAACTCAAAATAGACTGCATCAACTTAGCAACAAAAGACTGTGAAAGCAGGTTAATCAAGGAAGGTCACATCGAGAAGGGAAGTGCAAGGCCTGGCAACAGGAAAGAAGGACCCAAGAAAGAAATGATGGCCAAATACTCGATTACCAATGACCATGTAGGATCAACATAAATAGACGATGGGGGTATGAAATCATGACCCCTACAACAGAAATAATTGTGGGGAAAGCGCGAGGGAAAGTACAGATGACAAACCGCATGAAACAAGTGACATAAGGCATGAGGGAGAGACATGGTTCAAAATAAGTCCTCTAGGCCAAAGTACAGGTACAAAGAGTAGCACAGTAGGACCTCAAGCAAGCAGGGGCAGGGATATGCACAAGGGTAAAGGATGATTCATCATGATCATATGAGCCACCACCGAGAAAAAGGATGGGAGGGATCACCATTGCGGACAAGTGATGATTGGAAGGACAAGACCACAGATGGAGAAGATCAGTAAGAGGAAAGAAAATAGGAATAACCGCAAACAGAGGGAGCACAATTGCAGGGGCTACCACAGACATAAGGCAGGGAAAGAAAGAATCCCTGTGAAGTGTGGTACAGACAGAGTAACCAACAAAGGAGTTGTGATAGACTAAACGTGATGGTGAGAATGAAGCACACGCATAGGAAGAGGAATACCCTTGGAAAGGAAGTACCGAATATTCCACGATGGGTGTCAAGAATGGAGCAGGCGAAAAAATATGCGAAGGTCACCTTCCAAACTCTGGTTGCACTGAAAGGAAAAGCGGTCATCACCCGTTGGGAGAATAAAATCAAAGAAAAGAGAAAAGGAAAAGCTTTGGATGCACTGGCACAAGAAGCAGACTGGGTAAATGATCCGGGGACCACACAGCCTAGGGAAACCCTCTACCATAAAATAGTGGAGATGGTGTGGCTAATAAATATGTTGATTGACAAGGTGAGTTCATAAATGGAAGAAGCCAGATGGGAGGATAACTCAGATCACAAGAAAATGCTGGATGAAATCCTGAGTTGCCTTAGTAGCCTGGAAACTATTACCAAACTGTTAGTTGAGGTTGAGAAGGATAAAAAATCCAAGATGGAGCGGTTGGCTGCAAAATTTCACCTCTATCTGCGTTATTTCCACCACATGGACATCACACCAACCGATGGACATGGTGCACCAGCCCACATCAGGAAGACTCGCACAGTAGCCCAGAAGGAGGAGAACAAGAACTGAGTGGATGATGGGAAGAAACACATCATTATCCTGGATGAGTGAATGGTTAGTTGTCTAGTTAGTTCGGCCACTAGCCACTCGGGTCTAGTGCGTAGTCTTTGCGTCTATTTTTTATGTCTATGTTTCTTTCCTTTTCAAAATGGTTATGGTGAGACTGACCTGGTTCCCCTGGTGGCAGACCAGTCCCACCCCTCGTATATATCAGTAAGCACAACTCGGGAACCCTTGGTTTGGTTTCCTACTAGGCAGGCCAGGAGGCCGCCCCTTTTTTTGTACCATAATCTATTTTGCAATAATATAGCTTCCTACTCTCACTTACAATTTTTTTTTTGATTAACACTATGATATTTGATAAATTAATGAGCTATACTTGTTACAATAGGTCTTCATGGTATGTGACAGATTGGCGAAGACACTAAAAAAAACATTAAGAAAAACTCAAGCTTAGAGAAATTGTATGGAACAATAGAAGAAACATAACAATGAATGCAACCTTCATTGATTTACCAGCTACCTTCGGCCTGGTTATTCATATTTTTATAATTTTTTTCCCTCTTAGTTTGCAATGTTTCAACCATTTTTAGCAACAAGAGGAGAGACATTACCAATTTCGACGTCATCTCCACGGGTTTGGCCGGACAGGGCTCCTCTTCCTCTATCGATGTCCAGATAGGTCTCCTCTGCCTCTGTCTCTGTCGGTGTCCGGATAGGGATCCTTTTCTCCTCTACCTCTGTCGATGGCCAGATAGGGATCCTTTGCGCCTATACCTATGCCTCTATCGATGGTCGAATATGGAATATCCTCTACTCCTTTGCCTCTGTCTGTCGATGGGGTTATGCTCAACTAATAGATCAGGCATGGGCACAAGCAGGTGATCATTACAATTTTTCTTTGTAATGAATGTGCACGGGCGAGGTTTTTCATTTGTATTGTTTTTGGGTTTTGGGTTTTTTTTTAATGTTTTGTTATTTTTTGTTTTTAATTTTATCAATATATATATATATATATATAAACCTTATCAAAACTAGTACATACAAGGGAAATCCGACTAGTTAATTAAAACAAGGCATTGTGATGGTCCCTTCGGATGCTAACACAATGTGATTTATGCCTAGTGCTCTGCATTTCAAAGTGAAGAAATTCAACCAAGCGTGGGTAAATGATGGGAGTAACTATGACTCTCTTAAGGTAGTAAGATTTCTTTGTTTCATATAATTAGTAACGTGCATGAATAGATTAACGATATTCCCACTGTCCCAATCTACTATCTATAGAAACCATGACCAAGGGAATGAGTTTGGAAGAATTAGAGGGGAAAGAAGACCTTTTTGATCTTGACCCTAGTCCGAATTTGTGAAATGACTTGAGAGGTGTAGAATAAGTGGGAGTCATTTTCAGAGAAAGTGAAATACCACTACTTTTAAGGTTATTTTACTTATTTCGTGGGGTAGAGATGAGATCGCATTGTACATATGTTAAAAGATAATGCACATTTCCTCAAAGTGTTTTCATTGATGCAAATAGTCGAAATATCATTCTTCACACACTTGATGGCAATGAGTTTAGGAAACCAAAGAGGATCATTTCTTTTAAGGATGAATAAATTTCCTACAATCCCTATGTTTTTAGCCAACATCCCCCTATAAGTATCTATGTTATGGTTCCTCCTTGTAAATTGGTGACTTGAGTCCTCATAGACTTAGAGAGTGGGTAGCTTATGATGCCAAATTATTTGTCCCTTGATAACATTTCATTTTCCATTATGTGAGTGGTGTGCATGCTCAATTTATAGACACACTAGAGCCATGGATTCTAAATGATTGTCAAGAACTGCAATATATAACCATGCAAGAAAAATTTCATGGGTATTACCATAATCAATTCATCTTGTAAACCACTTTTTTCTCAAATGCACATTCATAGTCAATTGGACATTTTTCTTTGAGCATGTACCATGTCCAACAAGGTATGCTTACAAAACACTTTGTGAAATGACTCGACCAACATTACTTATTCTAGATAACTATTAATATACTTGAAAAATTTTAGAGTTAATATACTTCAAGATATGACATGAGACAATTGAGGTATTTAATATCCAAACTATTAAGTTCCATGTGGAAGAAACAAATTTAGATTGGTAAAGTATATAAACTCACCTCTATTTCTCATCACCCAACAATCCTTTACTTTATGGTAAGCAAACAATAAAACTGGGCAATATCCATAAGTTCTTAGTAGTACGTGTTGTTTTCCAACAAGCCAAAGAAGACAACATAGGGAATATCCTTCCTTCAAATATTCAGGATAACATATCTTCCTATTTAGATATTTTTGGAGAACCTTCAAGTCTAATTGTTCCACACACATTCCATTAATAACATAAGATCTATCTAATTCCAAGATCTTCACTTCCCAATTGTTCTACATATTGCATAACATTTTATAGATCAAGAAATAATCAATAAATATTCTTTAGGATGGTAACACTAGTCCCAGAAATTATCCTTGTGGTACTCCAGTTATCGTTGTACCCAAAAAGGAACAATAAGAATGGATATTATGCACATATTAAAAAATCATTGAACAAGATTGATGTGAAATATTGGTACCCGCTACCCAAGATTAATGATATCATAAAGATCAAAGATTTTAAAAATAGTATATCTCTTGTGCAATCAAGTGGATATCAAAAGGTGGTCACCTAGTTCTCATCAATTATGTTATAGAAGCTATCCTGGTATATTGACATCTTCTAGAACATATACCCAAGGGTGTGATAAACAACAATAGGAAAAATTGTTACAACTACCTTTGGAAGGGTAGTGGTGAATATTCGACCTCACATCTAGTTAACTAGAAGCTAATTGCTACTCCTAAGAGCCAAGGTGGATGGGCATTAAATAATATATTTATTTTTGGAAAGGATTCAATAGAAAAATTACTTTGGATTTTTATGACCCGAGATGGTCTATGGAGAAGGATTTTAATTAAAAAATATATCTCTCGGGCTCTGTCTTGGAATGGATCCAAAGGAAATAGAAGAATATCCACATTGTTTCTAATTACTGGAAAGCGTTGACTCTTACCTTTCCCATTATTGGTCATTTTTTAGCCTGGAAGGTGGGTTTTGGAGCTTATTTTAGAATATGAATGAACATGATATTAGGGTGTGGAGACAACATTTTAATCCCTGAAGCATTAGTTCAACAGTTATAGGAAGTGGGAAGATGCACAGTTAATAAAATCAATGATCCACGTAGAATGACTATTTAGAATCAGGGATGGAGTCATGCTCGCGATTTGGGGATCGATGGTATTTGGAACAAAAACTGACAACTCTATATCCCAAAACTTAGAAGAGCCCATGTACAGATTAAATATGTCGAAGATGAAGTCATGTGATCTTATAATAATTTTGGAGGTCACTATTTGGCCAATTTAAAGTACCTCTAACTTCAGTCGCCTGGGTTACCAAAGAATAGTTGGTGGTCCCAAAATATATGGAAAATTAAAGTGCCTCCTAAGGGTGTACTATTGTTTTTTCTAGTTCTTAAAAGAAGGGTCCTAACTAGAGACATACTCCAGCTAAGGAGAAAAGTAGGCCCGAGGTTTTATATTCTCTATAGGAAAAATGAAGAAAACAATGCCCATATTTTCCTCAAATGTCTATTTACAAGGAAGATCTTGATTGAGATTGAGTTATAGGATTCCAAAGGGAACTTGTGGGAAAAGTATAGTTTGGAAGAATGTTTTGGGGGATACTTTGTTAGAAGTGAATTAAAAGAGTTCAAATTCCTCCCTCTTCTGGTAGCTTGGGGTATATTGTTGACAAGAAACAATAGTTTGTTTTAGGACAATCAATTTCCTTCCTTTATACTTTTTTATAGGACAATCAAGCTTAAAACTTGTGTCAACCAATTTGTGTACTTTGAAAGAAAAATAGGGTTTATGGTTTACATGATGAATTGATGATGGAAACAAGTGAGTGTGTGAGTCAAATGTGAGTCCAAAAACCTCCCATATCATTAAGGCATGCAAATAGTCTATCCATGTCAAATTTCAGTGAATACAGAAATAGTTTGAAAAAACTTCAACGTTGGCCCCATTCACAGGTCACTGTTGCACATGTCTAGTCCTAATACAATGTCTTTTCATTGTTCCTTTTAAAATTCGTTTGGCAGTACACATGTTCCCGCATCTAGTACTACAAGGGCATATTTTTATGGTGTTGATTAAACAATGAACGAAAAAGAGGGATTTTTCATCACAAATATGACACACATACATTGTATATACAATGTAGAACCTGGAAGAAAAATGAAGAAAGGCTGATGCAAACTTAAAACTTGTGTCAACCAATTTGTTTACTTTGAAAGAAAAATAAGGTTTATGGTTTACATGATGAATTGATGATGGAAACAAGTGGGTGTGTGAGTCAAATTTAAGTCCAGAAACCCTCCCATATAGTTAAGGCATGCGAATAGTCTATCCATGTCAAATTTCAGTGCATACAGAAACAATTTTAAAAAATTTCAACGTTGGCCCCAATCACATGTCATTATTGCCCATGTCTAGTCCTAGTACAATGTTTGTCCGTTGTTCCTTTTAAAATTCGTTCAATAGTACACACGCTCTTGTATCTAGTACTGCAAGGGAATATTTTTGTGGTGTCGATTAAACAATGAACGGAAAAATAGATATTTTTCATTACAACTATGACACACATACATTGTATATACAATGTAGAACCTGAAAGAAAAATGAAGAAAGGTTGATGCAAACTTAAAACTTGTGTCAAGCTATTTGTGTAGTTGGAAATAAAAATAGGGTTTATGGTTTACATGATGAATTTATTATGGAAACAAGTGGGTGTGTGAGTCAAATTTGAGTCCAGAAACCCTCCCATATTGTTAAGGCATGTGAATAGTCTATTCATGTCAAATTTTAGTGCATACATAAATAGTTTGAAAAAATTTCAACGTTGGCCCCATTCACAGGTCATTGTTTCCCATGTCTAGTCCTAGTACAATGTCTGTTCGTTTTTCCTTTTAAAATTCGTTCGACAGTACACACGTTCCCGCATCTAGTACTGCAAGGGAATATTTTTATGGTTTTGATTAAACAATGAACGAAAAATAGGGATTTTTCATCACAACTATGACACACATGCATTGTATATAAAATGTATAACTTGAAATAAAAATGAAGAAATGATGATGCAAACTTAAAACTTGTGTCGACCAATTTGTGTAGATTGAAAGAAAAATAGGGTTTATGGTTTACATGAAGAATTGATGATGGAAAAAAGTGGGCGTGTGAGTCAAATTTGAGTCCAGAAACCATCCCATATCGTTAAGGCATGCAAATAGTCTATCCATGTCAAATTTTAGTGCACACAAAAACAGTTTGAAATAATTTCAACATTGGCCCCATTCACAAGTCATTGTCGCCCATGTCTAGTCCTAGTACAATGTCTTTTCGTTGTTCCTTTTAAAATTTGTTCGACAGTACACACGTTTCTGCATCTAGTACTGCAACGACATATTTTTATGGTTTTGATTAAACAATGAAAAAAAAAGTGAGATTTTTCATCACAACTATGACACACATACATTGTATATACAATGTATAACTTGAAATAAAAATGAAAAAAGGATGATGCAAACTTAAAACTTGTGTCAACCAATTTGTGTACTTTAAAAGAAAAATAGGGTTTATGGTTTACACGATGAATTGATAATGGAAACAAGTGGTTGTTTGAGTCAAATTTGAGTCCATAAACCCTCCCATATTGTTAAGGCATGAATTATATCCATGTCAAATTTCAGTTCATACAGAAACCGTTTGAAAAAATTTCAATGTTGGCCCCATTCACAGGCGATCATTGTCCATGTCTAGTCCCAGTACAATGTATTTTTGTTGTTCCTTTCAAAATTCGTTTGACAGTACACACATTGTCGCATATAGTACTACAAGGGCATATTTTTATGGTGTTGATTAAACAGTGAATGAAAAAGAGGGATTTCTCATCACAACTATGACACAAATAAATTGTATATACAATGTAGAACCTAAAAGAAAAATGAAGAAATATTGATACAAACTTAAAACTTGTGTCAACCAATTTGTGTACTTTGAAAGAAAAATAGGGTTTATGGTTTACATGATGAATTTATGATGGAAACAAGTGGGTGTGTGAGTCAAATTTGAGTCTAGAAACCCTCCCATATAATTAAGGCATGTGAATAGTCTATCCATGTCAAATTTCAGTGCATACAGAAACAATTTGAAAAAATTTCAAAGTTGGACCCATTCACAGGTCATTGTTGCCCATGTCTAGTCCTAGTACAATGTATTTTTGTTGTTCCTTTTAAAATTCATTCAATAGTACACATGTTCCTACATCTAGTACTACACGTGAATATTTTTATGGTGTTGATTAAACAATAAATGAAAAAGAGGGATTTTTCATCACAACTATGACACACATACATTTTATATACAATGTAGAAACTGAAAGAAAAATGAATAAAGGTTGATGAAAACTTAAAACTTGTGTCAAGCTATTTTTGTACTTTGAAAGAAAAATAGGGTTAATGGTTTACATGATGAATTGATGATGGAAACAAGTGGTTGTGTGATTCAAATTTGAGTCCAAAAACCCTCCCATATCCTTAAGGCATGTGAATAGTCTATCCATGTCAAATTTCAGTGCATACAGAAACAATTTGAAAAATTTCAATGTTGGACCCATTCACAGGTCATTGTTGCCCATGTCTAGTCCTAGTACAATGTTTGTTCATTGTTCCTTTTAAAATTTGTTTGACAGTACACACATTCCCGCATCTAGTACTGCAAGGGAATATTTTTATGGTGTTGATTAAACAATGAATGAAAAAGAGGGATTTTTCATCACAGTTGTGACATACATACATTGTATATACAATGTAAAACCTGAAAGAAAAATGAAGAAAGGCTGATGCAAACTTAAAACTTGTTTCAATATATTTGTGTACTTTGAAAGAAAAATAGGGTTTATGGTTTACACGATGAATTGATGATGGAAACAAGTGGGTGCGTGAGTCAAATTTAAGTCAAGAAACCCTCCCATATTGTTAAGGCATGCAAATAGTCTATCCATGTCAAATTTCAGTGCATACAAAAACAATTTGAAATTTTTTCAATGTTGGCCCCATTCACAGGTGATGGTTCCCCATGTCTAGTCCTAATACAATGTCTTTTCATTGTTCGTTTTAAAATTCGTTTGACGGTACACAAGTTACCACATCTAGTACTTCAAGGGAATATTTTTATGGTGTTGATTAAACAATGAACAAAAAAGAGGGATTTTTCATCACAACTATGACACACATACATTGTATATACAATGTAAAACCTGAAAGAAAAATGAAGAAAGGTTGATGCAAACTTAAAACTTGTGTCAAGCTGTTTGTGTACTTTGAAAGAAAAATAGGGCTTATGGTTTACATGATGAATTGATTATGGAAACAAGTGAGTGTGTGAGTAAAATTTGATTCCAAAAAACCTCCCATATCATTAAGGCATGTGAATAGTCTATCCATGTCAAATTTTAGTGCATACAAAACCAATTTGAAAAAATTTCAACATTGGCCCCATTCACATGTCATTGTTGCACATGTCTAGTCCTAGTACAATGTATTTTTTTTGTTCCTTTTAAAATTCGTTCGATAGTACACATGTTCCCGCATCTAGTTCTACAAGGGCATATTTTTATGGTGTTGATTAAATAATGAACGAAAAAGAGGGATTTTTCATCACAACGAAAAAAGTTCAAATGAAACTAGGCCGAGATTGGATATATAGAGTGGGTGTGTGAGTCATATTTGATTTTGGAAATGCATGTTCTTCTTGACACATAAATCATGGGCCAAAGTCCCATGTTTTTAAATAGTTTCAATGAATATTCTATAGAAATGACAAACACGTTCATCGAAACTTCGTTGATGCAATACTATGACAACAATGATGACATCTACGATCATGATGGTATAAAAATGAATTATCTTCTCTTGGTTTCAAGAATAATTTATCCTCTATTGAACAAGGCCAACCACGTGAAGGTGAAATCTCATATGACCCCTCCCCTCTGTAAATTCTAACCTTGTACAATATCTATTGCAAACAGATATTCAGAAAAAGAACAGAAAAGATACAATGGAAAATACAAACATTACAAAGATATGTTTCCCTTGGAAACCCAAACTGAGAAAACCAACATATTCTATATTCATTCATGTACTATACATTGTTTACAATACAATATACATATAGGATCCAGTAGCATCCAAAAACCTAACCTAATGACCTGGATTAGTCCAAAACCCTAATTCCTTAACTGGAAATAGAAAACCATCGGCAAAAACCATGTGCCGAAAAAACACCTAAATACGTTACACGTTTCCCGAGGTAGAAATTTTTTCCAGGTGACACTACTACTACTACTACGTTTCACGTTTCCAGGTGAGACTACTACTCGTGCAAATAATATAATACATACCCAACATTCTCCCACTTGTTGTTTTCTTTGCATACAGGGTGTTACAGGGTTACATAGTCAACAATCCAAGGCAACAATGCCCATGGATCCTCTACACCAAGAGAACTTCTCAATGCTCACAGATTTTTTTAATGAGTCTGCAACATTATTCAAAGTGTCCACCTTCATCAACGATACTTTATTTTCTTCAATCATGTCTCTCACAAAGTGATATTGAACATCAATATGCTTTGTCTTTGAATGATAAGTCGGGTTCTTCGCCAGAAAAATTGCATTCTGACTATCACACTCTATCCTTACATCTTGTTGTACCAACCCAATACCTGAACACAATATTTGTAACCATAATGCTTCCTTACTTGCATGAGTGGCTGTCATGTATTCATCTTCTGTAGTTGAAAGTGCCACTAAAACCTGTCTTTTTCTCATCCAACTTATTTCTCCTCCAAACAGGTTAAACACATACCCACTTGTAGATCTCCTATGATCTAGATATCCAACCCAGTCTGCATCCAAAAAGCCATGTATATCCACCACTATGTCCAATCCCAGTCTTCCTTCATAGCACAATCCATAGCTAGAAGTGCCACGCTAATACCTGAAAACCCCTTTTATTGTCGTCCAATGCTCCTTCCCTGGTTTTGACATATACCTGCTCAAAACTCCCACTACATGTGAAATGTCCAGTCTAGTACAAACCATTGCATACATCAAACTGCCAAGTGCACTCGCATATGGAACATGAGACATTTCCTCCTCTTCTTCATGTGTGTTGGGACAGTAATCCATAGATAAATTTACACCAGCAAGAATAGGAACCTTGACCGATTTACATTCCTGCATATCAAACCTCTGCAATATTGTCTCGACATATTTTCTATGATTTAAGTAGAGTTTCCTCCTATTCATATCTCTTTTAATTTCCATGCCCAAAATGAAATTCGAAGCACCAAGATCCTTCATGTCAAATTTAGAGGACAACTGAGTTTTCACATCCTGGATAATCTCCTTATTGTTTCCTATCAGCAACATGTCATCCACATAAAAGACCAAATAAATCAAATGATCACCAATTAATTTAAAATACACACAGTGATCCTCTTTTCTTCTTGTGAAGCCAAGTCACAACATATAAGTATCAAGTTTTTGATACCACGTCCTTGGTGATTGTTTTAAACCATACAGAGACTTTTTCAGCTTGCATACCAACTCTTTCTTTCCCTTCACAGCATAACCTTATGGTTGCTTCATATAGATTTCTTCTTCCAGATCCCCATGCAGGAATGTTGTCTTCACATCCATCTATTCTACTTCAAAATCAAATGCAGCAGCAACAGATTACAAAAATATTATAGAGGTTAACTTAGCAGCAAGAGAAAAAATCTCACCAAAATCAATTCCCTCAACCTGGGAATAACCCTTTGCTACTAATCGAGCTTTGTGTTTCTCCACTTTTCCTTCTGCATTCAGCTTCTTTTTAGATACCCATTTTCTGCCAATGGGTTTTCTTCCAGTGGGAAAATCCACTAGATCCCAATCCTAATTATTATCCAAAGATGTCATCTCTTCGTCCATGGCCCTTTTCTAGAGATTTCCATCCTCTGAATCCACTACCTCCCTCAGAGTTCTAGGATCATCATCAGTAATAGACAAAGCAAAATTTGAACAGAAATCAGATGGAGTATACCTTTCCGATAGCCTTCTTTCTCAAACCAATCTCCTCAATACTAGAGTATGAGGATCTTCATCTTATGATTCATGTTCTTCTATAGAGTCTGACTCATCATCCTTTAAATCAAACTCTATTTTCTCTGGTTCTTCCTTACTTGGTAGGACTTCATGCTTAACAACATCCTTCATTTCTCTAAATACCATGTCTCAGCTATACACTACCTTCTTAGTTTCTGAGTTCCAAAGCTTATAACCTTTGAGACCATCTTTATATCCAATAAAGATACACTTTTCAACCTTCTTATCCAGCTTACTCATGTTTTCCTTTGGAACATGAACATATGCATCGCATCCAAATACCTTGATATGTGTGAGAGAAGGTTACTTACCAGTCCATACCTCTTGTGGAGTCTTTTTATCCAACGCTGATGAGGGTGATCTGTTGACCAGGTAACATGAAGTACCCACTGCCTCTGCCCAGAATTATTTCCCTAACTCGACACCACTGAGCATGCACCTTGATTTTTCCATCAACGTCTTGTTCATCCTTTCTACAACTCCATTCTATTGAGGTGTATATGGAGTAGTCTTCTGCCTTGATATATCGCACTTCTTACATAATTCTTCAAATTCATTTCCGCGGAACTCTCTACCATTATCTGTCCTCAATACCTTAATTCTTTTCTCTGTTTGATTCTCAACAAGAGCCTTAAACTCTTTAAACCTGTCAAAGACTTAAGATTTCTTCCTGAGGAAATATATCCAACTATTCCTCGTGAAGTCATCAATAAATGAGACGTAGTACACAGATTTTCCCAATGATGGGACTGACACAGGTCCAAAAACATCACAGTGAACTAGCTATAAGATTCCTTATTCCCTATTTGCACCAGAGGGGAATCTTACCCGATTATGCTTCCCATATAGACAATGTTCACAGAAATCAAAATCCAGAGAGAAGTTAGACATACCTTCAACCATACCTTTACCGTGTAGTAGTCGAAGACCCTTCTCTTTGATATGCCCCAGTCTTTGATGCCACAACATAATGTTTTCTCTAGAGACTGTAGGAGTTCTTTCTTCTTCAACTCCAATATCAGGAACAATGGAACTATTACACCCATCACTAATAGTGCTTCCTTCCAGCTTATACAGAGTTCCAAACTGAACTCCTTTCAACAACACCATTACTCCTCGAACCTCCTGCAGGTTTCCTTTTCAAATATTGTTTTAACCCCTGCATCGTCCATTTCTCTTATAGAAATCAATTTTTTGGCCAAACCTGGGATGTGTAGAATACCAGAAAGTGTTCTAATCCTTCCATCTATGAGCCTCAACTTGACTCGTCCTCGTCCTATGATTCTGGTTGTTGAATCATCACCTAAGAAAAAATTACCTCCATCATACCTTTCATATTTGGAGAACCACTCTCTGTGGGGAGTCATATGAAAGGATGCACCAGAGTCAACCAACCATGCCTCATGATCTGCATGTGTGCTTGAAGAAGCCAAGTACACATCCTCTCCTTCTTCCTTGGAGATCTTTTCTTCTGTAGAATGAGATTCTTCAGATCCCTTCTTTTTTCTCAACTTTGGATCTACACTGCTTCTTGTAGTGCCCTTATTTTCCACATCTCCAACATACCCTTAAAAACTTTCTAGGAGATTTAGATCTACCCTTAGACTTAGTTATCCCACTTGATAAATTAGATCTATTTCTTTCTTGGGAACTTCCTCTTGCAAATAATGCGACTGTGCTATGTCCTTCCATATTCTTCTGTCTCATATCCTTCGACAAAAAAGATGAGACCACTTACTCAAACTTCAAGGAAGTGGTATTACTACCTATGGCCACAACCAGACTATCCCATGAGTCTGGTAAAGAACATAGTAAATTGATACATTTATCTTCATCTGAAATTTTAATCTCAACAGATACTAACTGACTTACCACGATATTGAAGGCATTCAAATGCTCTGCCACCGAGTCTCCATCTCTCATCCTTAGGTTATACAACTTCTTTCTTAGGAATATTTTATTCACTAGGGACTTAGACTGATACAACTTCCCCAAATTTTCCCATAAATCCTTGGTTGTAGCTTCATCTGACACATTCAGTAATACTAAATCAAAGAGACACATTCATATTGTGCTCTTTGCCTTCCGATCCAAATTTTTCCAGTCGTCTGTTGAAGTTCTTGTAGGTGCAGTACCTGGATCTACCGCGATCCACTGATCTTTGTCCACCAACAGATCTTCCATCTTGATCTTCCACAACTCAAAACTTTTCCCATTAAACTTCTCAATCTCCAACTTCGAATTTCTTGCCATTTCTTTTCACCTGAAAAATCAATACCAAAGATCTCCCACTGTAACAAGTCTTATCACAATCACGAGCCAAACCCTTGACCACAAAGGTGTCCCCCTGAAGCTAATAAATCTCTGATACCAAATGTAAATTCTAAAATTGTACAATATCTACTGCAAACAAATATTCAAAAAAAGAACAGAAAAGATACAATGGAAAATACAATCATTACACAAAGATTTTTCCCTTGGAAACCCAAACCGGGAAAACCAACATATTCTATATTCATTCATGTGTTATACATTGTTTACAATACAATATACATATAGGAGCCAATGACATCCAAAACCCTAACCCAATGACCTGGATTAGTCCAAAACCCTAATTCCTTAACCAAAAATAGAAAACCATCGGCAAAAACCATGTGATGAAAAACCACCTAAATACGTGACACGTTTCCTGAGGCAGAAATGTTTTTTTTTCAGGGGCACTACCCCCGAAACCCCGACACTACTACTCATACAAAGAATATAATACATACCCAACACCCTCCCCCTCACATCACTCTCAATTCCCCAATACCCAGTCTATAAAATAGAAAATAATCGAAAGAAACCTAGTAAGATTCATGCATAGAAACTACAAAAACAAAAATTAATGAAGGTAAATGAAATTATGTGTTTGTAAATGATATTTTTATTTTACCATTTACTTTAGTATATTGGCAACTATTTTCAAGTTTCACATAATAATTAAACAAAATGTAACATAAGATATAAAAACATCGCATAAAACTTAAAACATGTAATTAACCCATGACATAAGTAAATTATTTTAAGAGAATAATTCATACAAATTAAAATATATAGTCACGTACCTGATCCAAATTAACATCTGTATAATCATCCTTATTATGTATCTTCTTCTTCATCGAACTCGACATCTGTATCATCATTCGGTTCAGAAACGGTGTTGAAAGGATCGACGATATCATCATCGTCATCAATGTCATTTTTTAGGATATTTTCATTGACATCATCATTAAGAACTGCATTGTCTCCTATGCCTGGATCATGATCTTCTTTGTCTTCTTCGTCTGTCGACCCTGCATGATCTTCCGGATCTATATGATATGGCGAATCATCTTCTTCTTCAATATCATCTTCTTCATGTACATGAGTATACTTAACCATCCTTCCTCTTGGATCATATCTAACAACAAATGACCAATCCCTCTCACCTGGAACATTTGAGTAAAAGAACTGTTCATATTGTCTTGGAAAAACATATCACTCATGTTCTCTTTCAAACACCATTGTTTTAATCATCGAAAATCCGTTGGCATGTTGAATAACAGATCTTTCCTCATCACATTCATGCATTAGTAACCTATACCATTTGACGTCGAACAATACTAATTTGAAGGAATTAAAGTCACACTGAAGTATATCATTTAAATACCCATAATATCTATTTTCAGATTATCTGGGATGTTTGTCACTCCTAGAGGAAACATTAGTGGCATGGAATATTGCAGTTATCCCACTATCAAAAATTTTCCTGGTTTCATCCAACTGTTTGATGCGAAATTTAAAACCATTGCACCACATAGCCTTGTGGTGTTGCAACTGCAATATGTCAAATATGTAAAAATATGCCTTGTCAATTAATAAATTAACATATCTATATAACTTGGAAAGTATTTGAAAAATATAGTACATATGTAGTCACATTAATATAATATAAAATAAATGAATAAAATGGGTGAATTTGTTTGCCTGGCCATCTTTCAAACCATATGCTAAATCAATTTCCCTTTGTGTAACATTGGCATCTCCGTTACGACGAGCTTCTCTAACCAATTCAAACAGTCATTGCCATGATAACCTACAACCATGATGTTTTTTACATCTTTCAATGCATACATTTATCTAGTCAAGATTGTTTTCAATGTATAAATGAAGTGCATCCCAATTGTGAGCAACTGAATCAAAAAAATCATAATTCACCAATATTAAATATTAGTTATAATTTCCATGGTAAATATTAATAATTTATGAAATAATAGATATTAATATATTAATGAGTATGATCATATACACAAAAAAAATAAAATTATATGTATTGATATAAATCTCCACAATTATTAATATATTACCTCTCATTTTTTCATTCTACCTTTCCCCAACAGGTGCTCTTGAACTTCAAATTTTTTGATGTAGTTCACATCCCAAATGCGATCCACTGCATGCATAGTTGGCACTGCTAATTTAGGAAGATATTGACTAATATACACCATGGATTGTTATACCATATATCCCTCCACCATAGAACCCTCATGACGTGCTCTTTTTCTAACCAAAGCCTTCAATGATTTCAAGTGTCTCTCCACCATCCACATTGACCTTGTGTGTACAGGTACACAAATTTCAATCTCCTCAACTTGGTGTATGAGGTAGTGTTCTTGTGAATTGAAAAATGTTGGAGGTATATACTTTTGCATTTCACACATTAACCGAGGAATTTCTCTCTTCCAATACTTTATATCATCTTCATGGATTTCTTTCAATGAAAACCATCTACATGAGATCATGACACAAGAAAATAACATGTTTCAACATAACATAATATATATTAAATTACAAGTAAAAAACATGTCATTAAGTACAACAACAAATTGAAAGAACATTTTGCATATAAATCACAACTAATTACCTCATGTATTTTCCAAGATCATATATAACTTGTTTGACGTTGTTTTCAAATTCGTTTGAGAGAGATAGTGATCAAACATACTGTAACAAAAAAATGAATCCTTATTTGTTTCGACCAAAGTAGACAAAAATAAATAAAAAACTTAAAAGATATATAAGGTCAATATATAAATATGTATACCAAAATTATTTCCTTAATGAAGGTATGTCAATCATGTGTTTTTACTCCACCAAATTCACCTTTCTTCGTTAAGATAGTATTTATGTTTGAAGCAAAACCCGT